>CM002484.1:4161446-4188304 GCA_000325765.3 Leersia perrieri | reverse complement strand
ACACACACACAAAAACCCTTGTTGCCTTGCACAATGGCACCACTCCACACCACACACACTCTTGCGCAATGCTCCGTCCCAAAATACTCGTCGTTTTGAGTTTTTTTTATAACGTTTGACTACTCGTCTTATAAACAAATTATAAAATTATTATTTATTTTATTTATGATTTATTTTATTGTTACAGTACTTTAGGTGTGTCTTATTATTTTTTATATTTGTAATAATTTTTTGAATAAGACGGATAGTCAAACCAAAACTCAAAACGTTATCTATTTTGGGACAGAGGTAAGAGGTAGTAAACAAAATGACGACGCATTCGTTAGTTTGGATTCTTTGGAACCTAGAAGATGCCCTCAATAGGGTGAGACGCCCCGAGTTTCACTCGATTTTACAGGCAAACATGTCGTGCTAGGCTGCTAGCAGTACAGCAGACAATGGCTGAGGGCTCGGGCATGTTTCAACACGCCCGATAGACGGAGACGGTTTCCACAAGAACTGTTTTTCCTTTGCTCGTCTCACACAACATATATAGTCGAACAATGTCAGTGGTGAATTGGTGGTGGTGTGATTATGAAGATCTGATCGAGCATGTTGAAACATAAAGCCTACCACTTTATAAGGCCCGCACCACGGTAACATGACATCACGTCACGGAAAATAACAAAACAGACGCGAAAGGAAACGTCTTTCTGAAATTACGCCAACAGATCGAGCGCCCCCGCGTCTGGCGGCGCACGCGTATCGATGTTGTGCCATCCTGGTGTCGCACGTCGGGGGGTTGGAGGGGGGAATGGCGATGGGCATGGCCAATTGTTACGCCAACACAATTTGCTTCACAGTTTCTAATCTGATAGACATTGTCGACTTTAAACCATTTCATTATTTATATACCATTAAATTGGACGAATTTAGTTTGTTACCAAATGCTGAAAATATCTATCAAATTTAATAAAGAGCAAATTTCATAAAACCCCATTATTGTGGCTTCCATAAAACAAAACCTCATGTTTTATGATTTGTTTCAAGAAATCCATGTTTTGGGGTAGAGTGTTATGAGAAAACTCATATCTATATAAAATACTAATATTTCAATATGTCGGTGATATGGGTCCGGGGGTATCATCAGATAGCGATATCTTAAGAAGGAAGGCGTCTTCGTCGCCAAGGCACCCCGCTAACATGCCTCAACGATTTATAGCGGACCAGGCACGGGCGGCCACGTGGCACCCCGAGGGAGGGGTCGACCCGGAGGCTGCTCGAAGGCCGTTCTCCGCCACGACACAGGGTTCGGGATTACCCGAACCCCTACCCCTTCGACCCGCACCTCTCCCGGGAGAGGTGAGCCCAGCTGCAGTAATTAATACGGTGGACAGACGCCGCCCCATCGCATTTAATGCGATGTGAAGCGCATTCGTCAGTGATCATCATCATTTTTCGCCCCACGTCAGCTCACCCACGTCCTACCCCCGGTTTGTCACCGTCACATTTATGCCGAAGCAGCCGCGTGGGAGAGATAATGCGTAGGTGCGGGGGATGCTGCGTCGTCTCCGCCCCAGGCAGGAGGCCACCGACCCGTGGGCCCCGCTGGAGTAGGTGGTCAACCGTTCCCCCTCCTTGTCAGAAGCATGGCGTCCACATACTCATTTTCTTCACCAACTCTCGCAACGTGGTGATCTGAGCAGGTGTAGGGGTAGACCCCCGGCAAGACAGGACCAGAACTGCTCCACGGCATAGAGTGGAGGAAAAGAAACACAGGGCTACTGTGGTGACCCCTTGCACTATAAAAGGAGGCCCAGGTCCCCTATAGAAGGTGGTTGGCTCACTCTTAGAAAATCACAAGTATAGACTCACATCGCAGTGCATCTCAGTCATCAGCTCTAGCCCCACTCAGGAGAGAACTCCTCCTTGCAATCCTTCATCCACCATATCAACAACAAGAACAGGAATAGGGTATTACGTTTTCCCAGCGGCCCAAACCTGTATAAACCCTGACGTCATGAGTGTTTAGTGGGCCTTTCTCCTACCTACCTTCTCCTTCTCCTTTGCTCAACCTTCGGTGTACCGTACCCCTGTGCCGAACCAGAAAAAGGGGTCCCACGGATCCTCGCGTGTCGATCACACGCATCGACACAATACTATATATGGTTATTTTTACACAAGTTCATATTAGATAATTCAAAATACACATCTTTTGTTTATTTTATTTTTTTCGCAAGTTTATAATGTACTATTAAAAAACTAATATAACCCAACTAAAAGTGACATGAATCACATGGTAACATCCTTATTAAATATGTAGATAAATGCTTATAAAATCAATGACAAATGCTTGTTAAAATGTACCTGTCATGTATATGCATCCTTAAAATATCATATGCATTTTTTTACGGTTATTATAGATATAAATATTAGCCAAATGAGTGATATAAGCTTTTATCTAGGTTTCTTAAAACATTTAGCCCAAAACATGGGGTTTTGTGAAACATATTGGCCCCAAAACATGGGGTTTTGTGAAACATATTGGCCCCAAAACATGGGGTTTTGTGAAACATATTGCAAAACATGTGTTTTTATGTTACAAGTGCCCTAAAATCCGGTGCTTTGTGAAATTTATTCTTTAATAAAATTCTAAAAATTTCTGCTCATAAAGTTATGTAAATATTTAGTAAAGTGTCAAACTAAACATCACTGACACATTTTTATCTTACTAAATTTTTGGTAATGTCGAATTTCAACTTTTCAAAATGGTATGGAACAAAATTTATTATGGCAATGAAATAAACAAGCTCTATAGATGGGACGAGCAAGTGGGACGCTGCCGCCAGGAGCAAAGGCCAAGGCCATTCGGATCAACCACACTTCCACACTTCTCATAATTGATGTTTTTAGATAATAGAAATAATTTATATCTCCAACATTTATCATTAGGCACACAACAAGTCACTATAAATATTCAAACCCCAACTCCCTCTCTAATAGTAATAATAAAAAGAAATCATATGGTTTTTCTAAAATCAGATCCCGTAATTCCATAGGTTCTACATTAGCTATCAATTCCAAAAGTGTATCCTCATTGCGTATAATATCCTATTACTTTTATGATAGAGTAATACACTAAAAAAGCCAAATAGAACATATAAAAATAACATGTATAAGATAAAAATTTATTATTAAAAATTATGTTATCACATCAAATTGTCCAACATAAAGCATCAACACAGACAAAAAATTCTATCATGTGTCCAAATAGTAGTATACGAGAATATCTCATCTTTGTTACTCTGAAGTCCAAACATAGAGAAGCAAACAAGAACCAAAAGAGGTATTTTTCTTCCTGGTTAGAGCACCTCCAGTGTTGGTTCGGTGTATGAGGTTGATAAAAAGCGAACTGAGCTAAAGATTTCATGCATGCAATGTTTAGTATACTTGTGGGACCCATGTGATGGGAAATACCAGACACATGCATAGCTTTCTCTTCCCCTAATCTCACTGGCAGGTAGGGCCAATGTGATTAGTTGGAAGTTGAGTTCGACTCTTCTTTGAAGATCAATTTTTTCTCTGACATGCATGCATGGTTCGGATACCACAATGTGGTTTTTTTTGCTGCAGAGTTCACTTTCAATACCACGCTGGAGATGCTCTTAATAATACATGAAAGGCAACGCATGTACGTACACCGCCAGTACGTTAGCGCACGGATAACCTATTAGGATAAGCTAGCGATTAAAATGCAAAACTCAGATGAAACGCACATACTGATCGTGTTATAACCCCAAGATACAGAAAAAGAGGGGGAGACAGGGACGTAAGGGCTCTCTCCCAATGGAGGCCATTCGATTGACGTGTCAACTGGCTTTAGACCACTAAGTAGGATAAAAAGTGCCACGTCTACTATACACCGGAATCTGTAGGGATCCTCACGGCCTATGGGTCAGCTTTTAGGAGATGGCAAAAGCTCCACCAAACAGGGCCTACGTTGGACGCGAGCGGCCTTGTCAGAGGGAGCAGAAGCAGGCGAAAAAGAGCTTCTCCACGCGCGGAAAACGAAGCAGCAAAATTTCTTGGAGAAGACCAGCCAGCCTCGTCGTCGATCTCGCTGCGCCACCATCCATCGCCGACGAGGCGATCGCGGAACACGGCGACGGCAAGCTCCTCCTCGGCGTCGAGCTGCTCACCGTCGATGCGGCGGCGCGGCGACCGTCCGAGGTTGCCGCGGCAGGGAGAGACCGAGAGAGAGCGGGAAGGGGAGGGGAGCGTCGGGGAAGGGCGGCGTGCCGGCGGAGAAGGGGGTGAGGTCGTCGTCGAGGTCCCAGATCTGACCTCCAAGCCGTCGCGCCGTCTCCGCTGCTGCTCCGTCGACAGCAAGCTCCTTCTCTGCTGCTGTTGCCGTCGTCGGTCGACGTCGGAGCCCCGTCCACGAGGTAGGCCGCCCGAGCTCGACGGGGCTCGATCCACGCCGCCCCCACTCGATGCCGCCGCCGCCGACGCTCGAGCTCGAGCTGCGCCGCCGCCTGACGGAGAGAGAGCGGAGATGGGAGGGGAGGGGCGGTACGACGGCGGCATCCGCCGGCGGGCCAGATTGGGGAAGACAGGATGAGGGGGAGAATGGGGATTTTTTCTGGGATGATTTTTATATTACTTTTAGGATTAGGAGGTTCTTATTGCAAATATTAGGTATATATGTGAATTAACAGAAAATTGAGGACTTGCCTACAAAAAGGAAAGGCTGCCAAGGGCTGAAATAAAAATTTTCATTGGAGTGGCTTCCATTGGACTAGTAGTATCTTTCTTGTGTCCTCATCCTAGTGGCATCTCTTTTTGGGTGAGGCCATCCGAGTCGGATGGCTACCTCTGTGAAAGGCCTGACAGTCCTAGTGTTACCGGGGGTATACGGACACATAGGGAACCAGTCGTAGCGTATGGCGTGTGAAACTTCAGTCTTCGCATGCATCGGCGTAGCAGGCACAGGCACGACGCGGAAATCAGGTGAGGAGTGTGACGGCGAATTGGCAGGCAGCGAGGAAGAAAGCGACAGCTAATGGTGTACTAACAACCACCAAGATCTTTTTGTGGAAATGCTCCGCGGCCCTGGCCGCATTTTGCCCCCTTGCAGAAGAATCCTCACACTTGTCTAGGTACTCCGTACTGTAAATCCAGGTACTACGTACTGTAAATCCACTTCAATCGAAATGGATTAATTTGATACTACCTGCGTGTGCGTCCCGTACTTCCACTTCCCACAGCTGTGCATGTCCTCTTCAATCGAAATGATCCCACATCTGGTTAAGAGAACAAAAGAGGCGGAAAAGCAACCGCACAATCCTTTTCCCCAAACGTGCCAAGGTCGTTGCGAGCAGCCGCCCTGCCAGATGCGATTCGCCTTCGTCCCTGCGAGAATGGAGGGCTAGCATGGCACTTTGGCACGGCAAGTTGAGGTCACTCGACCAGTTGCCGTCACATTTTTGCTGCCATTGACATTACAGCATAACCATTCTGTATAAGAAGAATGTACCGTCCTAGGTTTGGAATGGAAGAAGATTTCTGGACCGACAGGACGATAACCTTTCCTTTTTCCTGTTGAAAGTTGGTAGCAGCACGAGAGCACGTCGGGTTAAAATACACAACGATCGGGTACTAGCATTGATCGCACATTCGCACGGTAACCTTCTGTGGTGTATGGTTGTTTGCACTTGTCTCTGTCAAAGCTGGGCGTGGACTTCTGTACTGAAGCCATTGAATGTACTGTATTTAGCACCACCGGTTCGTGCTGCTTTTGCTTGTACGCACGAACATGTACGATGTCACAGCATTTTCGACCGGTGGAGTGGCTCACAAATATTGTCATCGTCGATGATCGATATTCCGCTGATCGGCTTTATCAGGTGCCTTGTTCCGGTGTTCGTGCGTGGACTCTGATAATCCGTGCACCGGACTTGTCCAAAGTCCTAGCTGGAACTGAGATGTCCAAAGTCCTAACTGGAACTGAGATGCACAGAGGCCGATAGGATCCCTTTCGTTTTGCATTGACAGTTTTTTTTTGTTAAAAATAATCAAATATAATTCCAGTATATTCGGTGGGGCCAAGATGTGACAGCGGACAGTCGGATTAGGCTGCGTGGAATTGTTGGATTAGGTTGGGTAGAATTGGGAGCATGCGTCCAGTACGTGTGAAACTGGAGATGACTGCTCGAACGAACTCAAGTAAGACTGTAAGATTTGTCACGTGATCACTTAACCACAATCAAGTTAGTGATCCATAATTCCGGAGCCCTCGAATGAACATTGCACAAAACGAGTGCGAAAAGAGAAAAGGCTCGGCACAATTCCAGTCACAGGATGGTTCCGAAAGGGCGAAACGTCGCTGAAGATTTTCACGACTGGTACTGGGCTACTGGTTGTTCAACTCCTGTTCTTGTCTATTCCTCGCAAGAGATGATGTCCTAGTTCAGTCCACTGATCTAGACACTATTCCCAATGGTACAAGAATAGCAAAATATTTGTTACTCCAAAGAGAGAAGCAAACACGAGCCCTGATCTGGCTGTAGAACCTGAACTAATGGAAATGGGGATCACCCTTTTTCTCAAAAAAAAAAAAAAAGAGCCCTGATTACATGAAAGCTAACATATGTACATAGGCGCAGGCACGCCGCGGACATCAGGCGGCAACGGGTGGGACGGCGAGAAGCGTGTGGGGCCGTGGCTATATTTTGCGGAAGTAGAGGGAGAGAAGCGTGGCGCTGACGACCACGATGGCGGCCGCGACGCCGACGGGCACGTTGGCGATTGCGCTATTGAAAGCCAAGGCCAACGGGGCGTCGAGCGTGCCGACCGCGACGCAGGGGACGAGGACGAAGCAGACAGAGCGCCCCGTGGCGGGCGCGACGCGGTGCGCATTCGGAAGAAGCACGCCGCGGACGCGCGCGGCGAGGGCGCCCACGCCGAGGGCTGCGCAGGCGAAGGCGAGCGGCGCGATGTCCCCGGACTGGAGCAGCGGCAGGAGGAGCAGGCACGCGGAGACGACGAACGCGACGGCGAGCGACACCACCAGCGTCATCCTGGCGAACGGGTCGCCTCCCGCGCCGGCACCAGACCGAGAGCGCGTTCCGCCGCCTCGCGCGCCGGAAGAACGTGGCTTGCGGAGGAAGCGCGCAAGAAGCATGGTGCCGAGCGCCGGCGCGGTGAGCGCGGCGATTACGAAGACTGCGATTCCGATGTTGACGAGGGGGCTCCGCCCGGCGAACACGAGCAGGAGACGCAGCGCGTCCGGCCCGCCCAGCGCACCCGCGCCCATGGCAACGACGATGGTATTCCGACGAATTGTAGCCATGGGGGTTGGAACTCTCACTCGTCGTGCTCACTCGCTCGAGTGCTTCTTCTGTTCTGCCTTTTCGCGGTTTATCCACTGAATATATAGGCGCAGCACGGGCCGGGAGGAGCAGAACAGCTGATGGGGACCAAAGTTCTAATGGATCATTGGTCCCACTTTCACCGTGAGGATAATTCGCCGTTTCAGGCTGGCTTTCGGCGATGTTTCGCTATCTTTCGATGGGGACGTAGGGCTTGTTTGGTTGATGACCTGAGTGACGTGTCTGAGAAAATCGTATGCCTGGGAGGCATGTGAGGGTGGGGTGAAGTTTGCCTGACCAGGCAACCCTAAAACTTTGTTGTTTGGTTGAAGCCATGTGCCTGAAAAACAAAAAAGACATTAAGCTGAGATGATTACCACTATTAAGTTCTACCGACATGTATTGGTCCTTGTTAATTTTCTTTCTCCACATGTATAGTTGCTAAGCAACCGTATTAAGCAATCCCAAACAAATGTGTTTTGCAACTGCACAAAGAAATTCTACAGTTGCTTGGATGCGGTGATGAATGATGCAAATGCAAATAATAAGCTTAAACTGAATTAGTGTCAGGGATATTGATTAGCCGGAGCCAGACCTCCGTTTTTGGTAGCCTGAGGCAGGCTAATGACGGAGCTGCATTCATCAGGCCAGGCAAACGATGGGAGAGATCAGGCCTCCAACCAAACAACAAGTGAAAACTCTCAGGGATGCATGTGGTCAGGCATACGTTGCTCAGGACATGAACCAAACAAACCCTTATAGTTGCAGGGAGCAGGCTCTCTTCGGTCGTTCACTGTTCTGCATCCAAGGAGTACAACTATTGCACTGCTCTTCTTGGTCTATCAGTTTCTGACCACCGAGTAGAACAAAAAAGATTTCCCCGATGCTAAATCAAATCAACGGAGTAGTTCCGTCAGAGAAATCAAGTACCCCGCCGGTCATTAATGGAGTACTTGTTTACAACAATGTTCGGTTGCAAATTTACAGAATTAGGAATACGTTTTTTTTTTCTTCTCCACCCCATTTCTGAGGGTTTTGCGCGCATGTCTGTATAGAAACAAGTAGGGACCAATCCACTAATCACTTTCACATCACATGCAAGTATGCAACTATAGATGTGCAACCACGACTCGGGGTCGGGGAGTCGTGACAAGGATTTGGGCGGACGTCGCGTACCACTACCAGTCTACCACCACTTCACCGGTTCACCCATCGCATTCCATGCTCCCTCCCGGCGGCCACATCTCATCTCTTCGCAGTTTTACTTGCTCCTATATATACTTGGCCTATTTGACAACATCATTGATTCATTGGATACAAGGATTGTTGCCGACTGCTGGCAGATAGGTGTGGTGTGAACGGCGGCAAGGCACTACTAGTCTACAAGTTTGAACGGCATATATTCGGTATATGCCACACGGGTTCCTTTCGCTTGCGTGGCCTCCGCTCTTGGACCTGTGGCGTGCCCTGGTGGCTGGTGTGATGAGATTTTCGCTCTGTACCGTAGTATGCGGTATGGCTTGATGAATCGTGTGCATACATATACGTACGTTCCGCAGTGTACAACGGGGAGGGTAAAAAAACGAGAAATACATGGTTGGAGGGCGTGACAATTGGCCGGCCATCCTTATGATCTCTCGTGCTACAATAATCCATTATGAGTTCACGAGTGATATACTGGTAAAAGAGTACAATCCTAGTCGAATTCGAGGCCAACATACAGCAGCAGGAGCACAAGGAGACGACAATTGACCACAAAGAGATAACAGCATGGGTACACGGGCTGACTAGTATTGTTCACATTAAGCATCATGAATTCATGATAAGAAGGGTCAAAACTTTCATGAAGAATAACATGGTGATTACCGGGCAAGGTAGCGCATGACGCTGGTGTGAACGTCCAGAGTTGGGGGGCCCTCAGAGCACAACGAATGGTCGCAACAAGATTTGTGTTAAGCACAACGAATTTTTACTCCCGACTCCGACCCTCCGACCCGGCGAAGGCAGCGCGTCTCATCTGGTTTGATTTGGGACTCGAGCCGAACCCCACGACTCGACCGGTTTCCATACGTGCTGATACGGCGACTTTTGGACCCATATGCGTCTTCGTCGGACGAGCAATACTGACTAATCACAGACCACACATCGTGACGAAGCCAGGAGAACAAGCGGGACGTTTTCGTTGCACTATGCATGCATTGTTTTCTTGATATACTGCAGTTTATCACGATGTGGAATGTGACGCGGGGCTACAGTTTTCAGCTGGGTCTCCTTGCCGATCGCAGAGCGTGCGACAATGGAATCCAACAATGGCACGGCATGAATTGAACAGCGATTGATTACGTGGCGGATTCAGTCCTACTAGGCTACACAGAACGGGCAACCAAGAAGTTTTGCTAACACTTGTATGCTTTACTTGTATATATACGTATAACTGCCAAAACATGTCTCACTCGACAGAAATAATCGCCTTTTTTTTGTTTTGCTACCGTGTCAAATCCAATAATTTTGACAACTTATATGTCTTGTCGGAATATTTCTTTAGCAAATCAAGTATTTCTTTAGCAAATCAAGTATTGCCTAAATATTATTCAAAATACAAAATGACACAAAATGTTCTTTTCACTAATTCTTTGGGTGTGTCTTTGCTATTAGGAAGTTGTGGAAGTTATGATACTTTGATATGAAAATAGATGTAAAAACAAAAACACAAATTTAACATCAAAAACCCTTACAAGAAAAACTACAGATACCGACCGACAATGATCAGTACAGAAAAGCTGATGATACAAAACGGAGGGAATACAACGGAGCAACAAACTCTTTTTGTGCGGTTTACAAGAGATACATAAAGGTGAAAAACTAGGAGTCCTATTAAATGGCACAAAATATTAATAGAAAACTGATTTAACTCCTAGGAAACTAATCCAAATATATCTGTATATAGAAATTTGAATCGTATTTAACAGCCTTGAAACGAATTTTTCTTATAGCATAAAAATCATCAGTATCCAAAAGAGACCTTACGTAGGTAAACACCGTGTGCCAAATAACCCTATGACGTAACCTTAATCCAGAAGAGATAGACCATACTTCAAATTTGTCATTAGAAATAAAAATTATGTAGGTAACGTGCGCCATCTCTATGAATGCGTATGTTTGACATTAATTTTGTGCTAATGAACCTCTCAGTACAAAAATAATGGATAGCAAAGTACGAAGAATTCCGTTCATTTGTGCTGTCCTTTCCTAAAAGAGTAGTAGTATACAAGAATAGTACTCTATCTCATCTTTGTTACTCAAGAGTCCAAACATCGAGAGGCAGACCAGTAAAAAGAGGTCTTTCTCTTCGCTATTAGAGTAGTACTCCCTCTGCACATTTATAGGTGACGCTGTTTAGTTCAAAAATAACTAACCAGTTTCAAACATTTTCATTACATGAAAAAGGTAACATATGTACGTACACCACTGCGCGTACTCGTACTAGCCAGTAGGACGTTCTCTCCGCACACGATTAACCCCATTAGTATAAGCCAGCGACTCAAATGGAAAACTCAGATGAAACACACGACCAATATATAGTACAACTCGGTCGGTCGTGTACTCGTGTTTGTATTACGAACCCAAGAAAAAAGAGAAAAGAAAGAAAACGTAGCGCAGTAATAGTGTTACGGGTAGTCTGCACGCCACTACGTATACACGTCTGCACCAGCTATGAACGGAGGAGGGTTCACGCACACATAGGGGTTTCCATCTTCCGTCTTCACATGCACCAAGTGGACATCATCCCGACATCCCATCTGGCGAGGGGTGTCACTCCGACGAGGAAGAACGCGATAACTAAGAGTGTAGTAATCACCACCAGGATCATCTTGTGGAAGCGCGCCGTAGCCGTCGACGCGGCCGCGTGTTGCGCCTTGCAGAAGAAGAGGGCGACAAGCGTGGTGGTGACCACGATAGCGGCCGGGACGCCGAAGGGCCCGGTGGCTAGTGTGTTCTTCAAGGCCACGGCACGGTCACGGAAGCGCTGCGCCGTCGCGTCGAACATGCCGACCGCGACGCAATGGACGACAACGGCGAGGGGCACAGCAAGGGCGGGCCCGGCGCCACCGCATGCAATCGGAAGGCGAACGCCGCGGACGCGCGCGCCCACGGCGAGGGCCGCGACGGCGAAGGCGAGCGGGGCGAGGTCTCCGGACTGGAACACCGGCACCGGCAGGAGGATCAGGGACGCGGAGACGAGGAACGCGACGGCGAGCGACACGATCAGCGTCATCGTGGCGAAGGGGTCAGCCACCTCGGCCGCCGCACCCATCGCGTGGCCGGGTCCACCGCCCGCCTTGCGGAAGAAGCGCGCAAGAAGCATGGTGCCGAGGGCGGGCGCGGTGAGCGCGGCGGTGACGAATACGGCGATGGAGATGTCGGCGAGGGGGCTCCGCCCAGCGTTGGAGAGTATGAGCCGCAGAGCGTCCGGCCCGCCCAGCGCCCCGGCGCCCATGGCGACGACGATGATATTCCGAACAATTCCGATTCCAGCCATGGGGCTCGCCGGCGAAGAACGCTCTCACACTCTTGTGCTCTCTGAGCTTCGCTGTTCGCTCGTCGATCTCCTGTGTCTCTCTGCGCGGGAGCGGCTCTGCTGGTATTCATTGCCTATTGTCAGGTGATGGAAATTTATAGCCGGACGAAGAAAATGGGTAGAGTGAGCTCCGGCTAATAATTCCTTTGAGGTCACTGTCCAGCTGGCGAAGAGCCGAAGACGATGGCCCCACCATTTGAAGATTAGGTAAATCAACTTGTTACCGGCATTTGAAGATTATGAAAATCAACTTGTTACCTGCGCGTGCCGTGTGCACGTTTGGACTTCTCTTTTTCTTTATACTTTGATCCATAACCATGCCTGATTGGTGCAACGGGTTTACGGGTGGCTTTCAGGCTAAGTCAGTCCGAGGCCAAGTTGAGCTCAGTCGAGGTAAGGATGGTTTGACAAACTACCGTGATATCTGATATGTGTGGCTATTGACTCTTTTTCTGTACTAGTAGTAGTAGAGTACTAACATTGGAATAGATTTTCTTTATATATAAAAAAAGGGGAAAGGTTTGGAGTTGTAAAGGTTAGTATGGTGTGGATCGTCAGGATCGACCAGGACGACAGCCTTTCCTTTTTCCCGTTGAAAGTTTGGTACCAGCAAGAGAACAAATCGTGCACCGAAAAAGGAGTAACGATAGGGAGCCATCAGCCATGTACTCCTATTACAGAACGATCGTGGGCTACTCCAACTTCAGCTTAGTTTGACCGCACGGTACCCTCTGTACTGGTGGTACTGTTATTTATGCTTATCAGCGGTTCTCAGGGTGTGTTTGGTTGCCAGCCACACTTTGCCACACCTAAGGTTAGGTAAAGTTGATAACTGTTTGGTTGTTGCCATAGTTTATAACAAGATTTCCTTTAAACCAACTAGGTTCTACGTGTCAGTGACATAAAAAAGGGTGTCAAGATTCTCTTAGACTAGCTAAAGTGTGGCGAAGGTTTTGTTCGTCTCAACTTAAACAGGTGTGGCAATTTTTATTGGCAAGTGGTGGCAATGTGTAGCTAGCAACCAAACAGGTCCTAGCCTGCGCGCCGGCAGGAGAATGTTCGATATTCAGTCCAGGCCGCCGATCGGCTTCATTGGCCTATCTTCCTTGTTCTGGCGTCGTTGCCTTCCTTGTTCTGGAATCATGCGTCCATTCTGACTACCCGTGCACCGGACGACTAGAGCGAAGAAGAAGAAGCAGATGGGCAGATTGGATCCAACTGACCAGTTTTCTCAAGTTTTCATGCGACTACTAGCCCGGGTGCATCTGTATTCTTGCCGACGAGGTCAATAGTCAGGCGGCGGACCGTGGTTTGGATAACGCGAGCGCGACAGTTGGATTAGCTAATCTTCCGGACTCACGGTTGGTTGGGTGGAAATGGCAAACTGGGACGATACACCCATCCAAGTAAGGACCGGCAACAAACCAGTTTCACACTATCTCCAACATGTTCAACCAATTGCCAAATCGGACCTGCAACAAATATAACAACAGAATTTGTGGCTTTGTTCGAATTGATTCAGCACGTTCAAGATTCGTCCTAATGATCCCAGACGATCAGTCACATTCACAAATTGAAATCGCACGACTACCTGGATAAACAGTAAAAACACACGGGTGGAGTAAAAACTGAAAACTTGTCAACAACATGCGAGCGTGCACATGCCACAATTGTTTTGCACCACTTCTAGTACTCCAGTATATTTAGATGGTGCGATGTGACACTCGGCGACAGCGACCTCCTCGAATTGTCTTCCACGATGGTGTGCGGGGTGCTATTCGTGGTCTTCTGCATCGTCCAATGTCCCACGAATTGTCGGCGAATTTGTTTGTACCTTTGAGACGTGACACAACCTAAGAGTATTAGTAGCAAGATTTTTTTAGTCATGCAGATCCGCGACCTTTTTCTACCGGAGGGGAGAGAGGAAAAATCACAAGACTTGACACAGGAATACAGGATACTGAACTGAGATACAGAAACATCTTACTCTGATCCGAAGAAATGGTTTGCCAAATTTTAGAGCACCATGCGATGCACTTCTTTTAGATTGTGTGATTCAAGCCCGTCGGTCAGGGCACGTTCATGCATGGGACGGTTTGTCCTATTAACTGTTTTGTGTTAACAATTATAACTTTGTTCTTGTTCTTCTCCCTCGACATGGTGATAAACTGGTGGTGATACGTCGCAATTATATCAGCATATCAGAGTCAGAGGCACCCAACATAATCAGCAACTCCAATTTACCCCAACACGGATAACTGAAACATGCCGCTATACAACTCGTACAGTTCGGCAACTTTGGTTAGTGTTACGCCCCCAAGAAAACAGAAAAATGAAAAGAAAAAGAAAAACGTAGTACTACTACTTTTACCGGTGGTCTGCACGCTGCAGTGCGCCAGCTATGAACAGAGGAGGGTACACGGGGACACAGCCACATAGGCGTCGTGGCGTGCGAATCTCCGCAGGCACAGGCGCGACGCGGACATCAGGCGGCGACGGGTGGAACGGCGAGGTGGCAGGCGACCGCCGACGGCGTTATCATCTCCAATATCGTCTTACGGAAGTGGAAGAAGAGGGCGAGAAGCGTGGTGCCGACCACGACGGCGATGGCGACGCGGACGGCCACGGTGGCGAGTGGGTTGTTGAAGGTGACCGCAAGGCGCTGCGCCGGCGCGTCGAGCACGGCGACCGCGATGCAAGGAACGACGAGGGCTACGCCGATGGCGGCGAGGGATGCCAAAAGAGTCCCCTTGATGGATCGCCCCGCGGCGAGCACGGCAAGGGCGGCTCCTGCGAAGGCGAGCGGCGCGGTGTCCCCGGACTGGAACAGCGGCAGGACGAGCAGGCACGCTGAGACGACGAACGTGACAGCGAGGGACACCAGCAGCGTCATCGTGGCGAAGGGGTCGGCGGCCATGTCCGCGGCCGCACCCGTTGGGCCGCCGCCTCCCGCGCCGGCCGGAGACCCAGAGCGCGTTCCGCCGCCTCGCGCGCCGGAAGAACGCGGCTTGCGGAGGAAGCGTGCAAGGAGCATCGTGCCGAGGACGGGCGCGGTGACCGCGGCGATGACGAAGACGGCGATGAGGACATCGACGAGGGGGCTCCGCCCGGCGAAGGCAAGCAGGAGGCGCAGCGCGTCCGGGCCGCCCAACGCCGCCGCGCCCATGGCAACAACGACGATACTCCGAACAACTGCAGCCATGGGGGAAATTGCGGACGGGGATCAGAGTTCTCTCACCCAGGCGTGCCGCGACGGGACGGCGATCTCCTCCTCTACCCGCCTCTGGTTTGATTTGGGGGATTCCTCTGTTCTGGCTGAACCCCGCGAACGGCGACCGGTTTTATACGTGTTGATGATATGGCGAATTCCTCCGTGGGGTGGGTGGGTCCCTTTCGATATGGGTGGGGTCAGTGCGCGGAACCTGGACACTCGATCGGTCGGACTGGGAGGATAATGCGTCCAGTACATCGTCGTCTGAAACGGCCGAGGTTGTATTCGTAGGAAAAAGTACGCAAGATTTTTACTATTTGAAGCTTTTACTACAGAAAACTGGCGCCCCCATGTATGCACTGATGACAGTTTGGACACGTCCACCTTTTTTTTGTGAGGACAAAGATGAAAATCAATTGTAATTTAGTGAGTGAGCTGGAGGAGGAAGCAAAAAAACTACGTCCTGTTCACTCTGATGTGCAACGACCTCTTCGGCACGATTCGATCGCGTCCTCGTCATCAGCCCCGGCGCCGGTTGACCTAGTGGCCTGGATGGACACATAGTCGTGTCAAGTGCGATTGCAATCATATGTCCTTGTCCGTCGGCGAGCCGCCGCCCACAATCTAGTACGCAGTGTCACGCTGCACTGTCGATGCCACGGCAGCCACGCCTACTAGCTGGTGACGATGACAACGGCAAATGCCGGCGTACGTGCATACGTTCCCATATATATATTGCCGTGTGCACAAAATCCCTAGCTTGCTCATCGAACGATCGATCACCACGGCGATCGTTAAAATTCAACAGCTCCCGCGAATCAAGTTGAGCTATGCCGAGGTTAAGAGACTATCCGTATTCAAAAACAGACCCGAATTTCGAAAACTATCCGTACCACTTTCATCCCTGATCTTAACCTCGGCCTTAAGTTAAGACGGTGTGTGACCAGCTGCCGTTTGTGATGAAACTGTAAGGTTAGGATAATGCATAGTGGAGTACCTGGCCTGTACCTTTGCCCGCACGAATAGCCCATGACGCACAGCAATTTTCGTCCGGTCGTGTGGCTCGAAATGTCGTCATATGGCCAGTCGATGATGCCCAGTCCGGACCGGTTGGTGGCGTGCGTCAACACTGTCATTACTTTGTGCACTTGACTTCTGTCAAGTGGACATCCTATAACATTATTCAAACACAGCATCACTATCATGTCAAGATACATAACCATGGGCGTATTTTATTACTGCATTCCACGCGTTCATCAGCCCAGTTCCCTCAGCAGAAAAGAAAAGAAAAATCCTCGCCAAAAGATAATCATGCATATATGTACTACCAGTGATTTATATATGAGCATGAAGTACCCTTAAATTACATCCATAAATTATATTTTTAGGACTCCTAATTAATTGTTGGGTTAAAAGAATAAACACCTTTACAACAGATGCTTTATACTTAGACATTCTAAACTGAAAAGTGAGCCATATGTAGATAACTAAAAATCAAAAGAAAGGGTTTTCTATTTCTAGGATTGATTTAGAAGTACCGTTAGAGCTCAATTATTCCGTAAAAATTCTAAAAGTTAATATTGGAGTCTGGATAGGGATACTGTTGGTCATGCTATATCTTTGTAGGGACTGTTAAATTGGAAATCTGATCAGCTCGTGTTAATTCGTAAATTAATTAATACTACACATAAAAGCACACATGTCACGGTCCGTTTCCCGTTCGCTTTTACTATATTCAGATGGAATGAGACGGCAACAGCCGATAGCGACCGTCCATCCAATAGTTTCCCTCGCCGTACCGCGTAAGTCCCCAAATTTCTCCAACGCATCTGCAATATCGAACAAATTGTTGTCGAATTGGTGCCTCTGAGACGTGCCAGACCGCATCATATCGAAGACCTCGCAGCTCAAATGGTTCCATCTCATCCAAAGAAGTGTTACAAAGTTACAACTTACGGAGTACACGGCAATAGCGGCTTGCAAGCCGGCGGCACTGCAACGGAGAGGGGGGAGCTGACCAGGCTAGAACCAGACACTGAACGAAGGTACGTGTAACGTGTTTACCATTTGACATAAAACAGGGTGTACGAAATTATAGAGCACCATACGATACACTCGAGTGTCAAAAGGCACGTGCACGAGACGGTTTGTCCAACTCCCTGTTTTGTTAATACGTTGTCCCCCTCCTCATGGCTTATCGTGGTTTTCTGGTGATACGACACAATCAAATTGGCATATCTAAACATAGAAAGCATACAGATCCAAACACGGGTAATCAAAAACTCCAAACCCCAACCGAGATACTAGGATTAAGGTAAGCATCAGATTCAGAGGAAAACAAGCCAAGCACGAAAATGGAACCGCCCTTCTTCAGAATTCCCAGAAATCACCAAAGGATCAAGGGAAGAAAGCATATGCAAAGTTTGATCCAAAAGCAGCTTCACCATCTCCGACATCTCCACCCAAGTCCCCCAAATCGGACCGGCAAGAATATGCTCTGCTACAATTGATCCCAAGTTCCCCAAGTCCCAACACAATCAAGATTCATACTCCAATTCGCAAATCTCAGAAAGATCACTCAAATTCGCAAATTAACATCACACCACCTACCGCATGAAAACGTACAAGTGATGGAATGAAAACTGAAAACTAGTGGAGAGCTCAGCCAGTCAGCTATCAGCCTATCACAAACACAATCACATCGAATTCGTTATTTCATCGAAAAAGAACAACCGTGGCAAACCATCGGCGCAGTAGCATCAGCAGAGAGGTCGACGGCGCGGGCAGCATCATAGTTGCAGCCGCAGCAGCCGCGCCCGAATCCGCCGCGTTCGCCTCCCTGCATCAGGCAGAGCAGGCGAATTCGGCGGCGGGCCGGGATGGAGGGGACGGCGATGAGGCACGCGGCGACGAGGAAGACGACCGCCACGGCGACGATCAGCGTCGCCCACGCGAAGAGCTCCGTGGCCGGATCGGGGGCATTGCCCGCGACGCGCATGAATCGGACGAGGAGCATGGCGCCGAGCACGGCGGCGGTGAAGGCGCAGATGACGCCGAAAATGATGCGACGTCGGCGACGGGATTCTTCCCGGCGAGGTCGAGCGACAGGCGGAGCGCCTCCGGTCCGCCCAAAACGGCGGCGGCGAGGGCGAACACAATGGCCGTCGTCACAGGATCACCTGCCATGGAAATCAAAGCTAAAAACAAATCGTAACAGCACAGAGGAAGGAGAAGAGCAGCTCTTCTTGATCTCTTCCCTCCCCCTGCGCTATGTCTTGCGCCTCTTCCTCTCTTGATTCTTCGGCTTCGCTATGGATATAGGCAGCGGATTCGATTGATCAGTGATAGGGCAGGACAGGTGGGAGTTTGGGATAAAGAATATGGGCTGGTCACATGCTTCGGCGTCGACGCCGTCGAGTCGCTGTCTGCTGTCGCCATCGTGGTCGCGAGCACGACGGCCAGAAAGTTCGCTGTTTTCTTATGAGAATGGAACCTGGAAGGTCAAAATCGAAACGTTCGGAGACGCAGAGCACTGTGGAGTTTGTTGTTTAGTCTGACGGTGCGCAAATGTATACGAACAGATTTGTACAACCGACAACAGTGCCCACATCAAATATTCAGAACAGCAGCAAGGGAGAACGGTGACAAAGGTACTGTGGTAGATTAAGGATTTTCTCCCTCATGACGGTGTCACGATGTCAATAACGAGCTGATGATAGGATACCTCCACACGGCAAGACGACACGACGACGCGTTGTGTTTCGTTGCCACTAACGATGAAAGCGACGTCCGCGTACGTTGTACCACTGGCACGATTCAACCAGCGAATCGGGCCCTTAAAATCTTGCATTATCTTCTCCTGTTTAAATCTCATTTCGTTACGGCTGTGCTTCCATCGCTGGGCTGACAAAGGGTTTGAACTCTAATTTCTCTTTCGCTTTCTTGTCCATCTGGCTATAGCCGCTCGCGTATGTCGTACCGTGTCACAAGTGGATTGTACGAGTAGCACACACAAAGTCACCAATTTAAGGGGTTGTTTAGTTCCCAAAATATTTTTGCTTTTGGATGTCACATCAAAATTTGACTAGATGTTGGAACGGATTTTCATACACGAATGAAAAAACTAATTTCATGGCTAAACTGGAAATCGTAAGACGAATCTATTAAACCTAATTAAGTTATCATTAACACATGTTATGTATCATTTATGGTTAATTATGGCCTAATTAGGCTTAAAAGATTTGTGCAATTTTTATCCAAACTATATAATTAGTTTTTTCATCTATATTTAATGCTTTATTTATGTATAAAAAATTCGATGTGATATTTTTTTGAAAAACTTTTGGGAAACTAAATATGGCCTAGGGATCAGGAGATGTATGATGTGATTGACAGTCACTGATTGGGATTCTAACTGAAGACTGACACCCAACTAAGAGAAGAGGTTGTTTTGGATTGAGGGATTTTTTTTACTTCGTGTCACATCGGATGTTTGCACGTCAATTAAGAGTATTAAATATAGACTGATAATAAAACTAATTGCATAAATAAAGGCTATTTCGCGAGACGAATCTATTGAGTCTAATTAATCCATGATTAGCGAATGTGATGCTATAGTAAACATTTGCTAATCGTGAATTAATTAGGCTTAAAAAATCGTCTCGCGAAATAGTCCAAAATATGAGGTTGGTTTTACTAATAGTCTATATTTAATACTTCTAATTAGTGTTCAAACATCCAATTAGACAGGAAAAAAAAAGCTGATATATCCAAACAGGTCTAAGTTATGACCACTCAAACTGTGACCAAATCATGTGCACTCACTTGATAAGTACAGTAGTACTACTACTAGTAGTACTACTCACTGACATATTAGTTCTGAAACATCTGATAGTGCAGCTGTACTTCTACATGAGGAATTGGTGATGGACTGATACGTTCTACTCACTTAATAAGTGCAGAGTGCCTGTTTAGTCCTCAAAATATTTTTTCCAAAAACATCACATCAAATCTTTATACTCATGCATAAAACATTAAATATAGATAAAAAATAAAAACTAATTACACAGTTGGGCTATAAACAAGACGAATCTTTTGAACCTAATTAGACCATGATTAGCCATAAGTGCCATAGTAACTCATATATGCTAATGACCACTTAATTAGGCTCAAAAGATTTGTCTCGCAGTTTACAGACTCCCATAAAATTAGTTTTTTCATTCGTATCAAAAACTCATTTCGACATCCGGTCAAACGTTGATGTGACCCCTAAACCCAAAATCTTTTGGGAACTAAACAAGGCCTAAGAAAAACTTGATAAGTGCTGTACTACTTGCCACATGATGCGCTTATGAAGTCTGCAGATGTGCTGCAGTACTGCATTTGTAACATAACGGATGAACATGTTTACTGCATTTGTAACATAGCGGATGAACATGTTTCCTGCCTCCTTTCTTCCGTGCCATTATTTCCATGGGCCTCTGCCTCCTAGCCGAAGGCAGCAAGCCAGCAAATGCGAATGGAAGTGTAGTGTGTCCATGTTTGAACGCTCGTGGTATCTGCCGATATTGCACAGCCACACGGGTTCCTTTCAACGACTACGCGACAGATGAACTGATGAAGTCTGTCCGTCTTGGGAAACTAGTGCTTCTTTTCAAGATTGGCTGATTGACCAGCTGCTTCTTGTCATGGGCACAAACAGATAGAACTGCCGTCTCGGTACAATGTGCAGACGCACACGTGGTGTGCCTTAAATTCTCCAGTCCATGGTGCCATAGACAATAAAATAATCCATCTGAAACTCTGAACTCAACGAGTGGAAAAGGAAATAATGACCCGAAAAGTATAAGGGAAAGAATATTTAACCCAAAATGCCTTCTCGTTATGTTCTACGAGGAAACAGATCCCCTATAGTCACTCACTGTTTCACTGTTCTGTGTAGTTTATGGCTACCATATGTGTCTGAGGGCAGTGGGACCCATACTGCTGGGTGAACGGTAATTGCAGAGGATCCCAGTCCGTTCTATAAGAGGTCTGTTGGATGAGTATTTCTCTTCTTAAAAGAAAACCATATGGGCACACAACATACTAATTGGGACACATTCGTACTCAATCTTTGTAGCAGAGGCGAAGAAAATCCGATTTCAGCTAGGGCATTGTCCTGATGCAATACAAGTATACAACCGTGCCTTATTCAGGGGACAGACTTTGCCATTATGATATAGTCCAATCGATTGGGTGGTGCACCTGGCCACATGTCATTTATGGGTTTACAGGTTTTGATACTATCTACGGTACTATAATTATGTGAAGAGGAATCCTCATCCAACAGACCTATTATAGAACTGACTGGTATTCTCTGTAGTTACTATTCACTCGACAGTAACTGTTCATAGTGATTGACATGTGGGTCCCGCTGCTCTCAGATCCATGTCAACCACAAATTACACTTCAAATAGAAGATAGATATATGTGATTAGAATTAAAGTCTCAATAATTCTTTATCAACTTCCCTACGAAAATATAAATATGATACCCAACCTACGGGTGGAATGCTATAACGGTATTTAGTGTGCTTGCAGATTTATTTGTGATCATAAGAAATACCACACACTTTAGGAAATATGTATTTTAAGGACACTGTATAGCAAAGACCGTAAAATTTAGTGCCCTCTAGCAAATTTTGTCAACTTACAAAATATGTATGTAGTTGAGGGCCTAGAAAAAACATTAATGATAGATTGTCAGTATGCATTTTTTACTTAAGTATGTACTTCTGTATGAAGCAATCAATCACTACATCTATCCCACAACAATGCATGGAGAATCTTATAGTGGTTATATAGAAGATGTTGAGGAGATGAATAGAAGAAAAAAAAAACACAGGCAGCACGACCAAAGTTATTCTTAACGATCTAACTGTAAATATCCTATCATGGTTGGCATTAAAGTCATGAAAACAATATCAATGTATGTGTAAATCTTAGTATAATTTATTCTCATATCCTGACCATGTCAAAAAAAATTCTTAAAACTAGTCTATTGTGTTTTTCTAATTGAATGGTCCCCATTTGATTTTCATTTCTATTAAAATCATAATTGCGAAGGAATCACTTTGTTAGACTGATGTAATGTTCTTTTGATTTGTTGATACAATATCGCTCTCCATCTTTCAAATGAATTTTGCTATGATATGTGTAATTCTACTACAAAGAGTTGGGTTGGTTTACATTGATCTGGTCTAGAAATGATGAGCACAATGTACATATAACTTATTTGGCCTTCGAGTTAATTGTTTTCTCCCATTTCCACGTATTTAAGTTCATGGTCTATGATAATTTGATAGACTTATGTAATGATTATAGCGACATATGTATAGTGAGTATGCACTTAATTGGAGCATTAGAACATATATGAAAACATAAGGACTTTGAAATCAATCGTAGTGAGTGGTACAATACGAAGATGGCATTTTGTAAAATTGGTTTGATGGGAGTTTTGACATTGATAGTCTTATCTCTACTCTAGAAAATGCTATAAGTTTATTCTCAAGTGACATTTGTATCTTCAAACTAGTTAGACATATTCACTATAGTTTGTAAAGTTTTTTTTCCTATCAGACGTAACCTCTAACTAAATTTACAGGAATTACCCAGTCAGTTTAGAAAAATACTTTTTTTATTTTAATATTTACATTTTCTTGCAAATTTTAGTTATTGTGTAATTATTTTCTGTTTGTTAAAGCTGGTGGGGTTATTATTAATTATTTGTTTTTTACATACCGGTTCGAATAGTGGGAAGGATTTAACTACCTGATCAAGTCTAATAAGATGAAGAATAACATGTAGTGGTGGACCTAGATTTTATAACTAGGGGTTCAACTAACTAATTATTTTGTAATCTAATAAAATATATCGTTATTATACTAATTTATAATGATATAAGTTTAAAATTGGGATTATATTATTTTTAATAAAGAACAAAATTGGTAATACTCTTTTTATTTACAAATTATATATTATAAACATATACTTAGAATTATCATTAAGTTTAGATGTACAAAATAGTATATGTACATTTGTATTTAGTAAAAGACACGTCTATTATTCTCATATACCTACATTCCCAACATGCTAGGGAAAATACATGATGTATATGATTTACTAACAACTGATTGAACTTAGTGAAAATGTCAATTGCTAATGAAAATACTAGTTGTTCTGTTCAATCATATAATATCCAACCTGCCAAGCGAACCAATGTGTTACACAATATTTATAATGTATTATATGATCGTTAGATTCATTACAAATGCCACTATCAATTTGTCCTTAAAAATAGAGATATTTATAAGTATATACAGACTATTATCTGCATATATTATTACATTAGAACACTCTAGATTATGTTTATGCTCAAGGAAAAGCATCTACAACTTCTAAAAAATAGATAAAATAATTTGGATGCACATAATATTATTAACATGTATTATGTACAATTATTCAGGTAACTCATACAAAAACCATAAATAACATATATTAGTGCAAATACACAAGCTAGCTTTCAGTGTTCTAGTGCAAAGAGTTAGTGATCAGTGCTAGAAATAGCATTATCGAAAATAGAGAAGAATAAGAGAAATAAAAGTGTTACAACAGAAGAATATAGTAACACATTTTTAAGTTTCACATAATTGTTGTAAGAATGATTTTTCTTAAAATTCATTAAATTTTAACAATGTTAGCAAATTAAACATTAGTATCATATAATGGTTGTGGACAATTTCTTTGATGAGTATAGCATATAGCAGTGATTAGCTTTCTTGTTTTCTTACCTTATCTCAAAGTCCTCTTGGCACATTCATTTAAGCTATTAAATGTATCAGCCGAAATTGAATAGAGAAACGATTTGATAAGATTACTTTCGATGATAGTCTGTTAACACTAGTGATGATGGGTTAGGTTTCAACTATAATATTTGTGTATTCAGAGGTATAGCTCGTACGTGTAGTTTGTCAAATTGCGATAACAGGGATGGAAAGCCAATGCCTATACACGCTTGTTGACGGCTACTAATGTCATATTTTATGCCATCAACGCCTGCATAAGCATAACATAATAAAACATCCAACCTAGTGGTAGGTATTATTTCTAACCATTTCCACAAGTGTTGGTGAAATATTTGTATGCAGGAATAATGCACCAAAAATGAGAGAATTAATCCTAAATGGCGCTTACCTCACATCCAAGCAAGTTCAATGTATAAGAGGGCCCACTTGACAGGTGTAACTGCCATGTAAGTTGTCATCGCAGCCACAACCGCCATAGGAACCCACCTGTCAGTGTACCGGAGAAGATTGGGGTCGGTTGGTGCCGACACTGGTTCGGCCGAACCAGGTTGTTGCCATCTGGCGCCCATCTTCCATGTGGAGGGCTAGGATCACTTGTTGATGGCGGTTCTAGAGGGCATGGTGGTAAATTCTCATCAGAGCTGCCGCCATTTGAAACCTATTTAAGGAGCTCTCATCCCACACTTAGAACACACACTAGAAGTTTGAGCTGAATTATAAGAGGCTCATTTGTACACTAAAGTGTAGAATAGTAGGGAGAGAGTAGAGTAGAAGGCATCGGAGGAGTCCCAGAGTTGTCGGTAACTTTTTCTTCTTCTTTTACTTTATTGAATACTTTGATTATAATCGAAATATTATTTCTGAGTTTCAAGTTTATCTTAGCAAGATTTATATCTTAGTTAGTTCCTAAATAGAATACTCGATTACTGTTCACTATAAACAACCAACTTATAGTGTTTGCTTGAGTGCTTTATAACCACTTGAGTAGTAATTAATTGTTTAGACAAGGTGTCTAGGTAGATTAATTTCCAGTAGCTGCTTCACATCCCACAGTTAATTTGAGGTAGGTGTAGAGGTGGTGACAGCCCTCGAGATCACTTATTTCACTCGTGAGGGTAGCCCGATCTTCACGGCAGTAGGTTTGAAGCAAGGAACACCGACATAAACCATGCACAAGTGGATAACTAGCTGCGAATAGCAAGAGGATAACTAGCTTTATACCTGCCAAGGTTAGATGTGAGCAAGTGGTGAGGGTGAGAACTATCCGAAGCCTCCTGAACTCCGACCCGTCTAATCGAGCAATCATAGAACCACAATCCGGGACTAATCCACACAATACGACGCAGTTGAACTGGATGCGGTAGAGCAAGAACTAGGGGCACCAGAGGAGTCTTCTCACAAGTCCAAAAGAACTCACAAGAACAAAGGAGTAAGACACTTATGTAGTTTTCAGCAATCACTCATACATGAGGTTTTCAATTCAACAAAAAGCTTCATAAGGAATAAAGTATAGAGGTATTTATATTAGGAATATCCCTCCTAGTTGAGATGTGAATATAAGAGGCCACGTTCAGGTGGTTAACGCTAACATTAATGAAAAAAAAGATAATGCAAAGAGTTTTCTCGGGTTTGCGCCCAACCTTTCAGCTCCTGCGCAGTCTTCAGTAAAAATGCAATAACTTTTATTGGGAAATGATATTGAGGTGGGGTTTGATGCATTGGGAACTAGACTTGTCCCTCTTTTCAACCATTGTCGGAGCCCGATGCTCGCTGTCACGCCTGAAAAATCACCTTTTCCGAACGCCAGTGTATTAATCCCCGTCCCAGGAAAAGCCGGGTACATCACAACAAATTGAATACAAAAACACATCTTTATTACATCGTTAATATTTACAATATTACAAAAGCACTTTAGCCCTGACAACAAAAGATAAACAAATAAACTGCAGTGGACTAGCGGGCCTACGGCTCCAACTTCACAGGCGCTCAACTGGGGTATAAGCCAAACTCCACTTGGGACTTCTTCTTCTTCTTAGCTTCCTTACTAGAGGGGGAAAAGGAGAGCAATACTGAGTACTCCAACCGTACTCAACAAGCCACACCGGCAAATGCAAGAATAGATGCAACAAGTCTCAAAGGATAGGTTATTTTACCGGAAATGAGCAGTTCACAACCATTTTATTTTTAAGGCAATTTTAATAAATCCACGACCCTATGTCTAGTCAATATTAAAAAAAATATCACGGCGACATACCCATGCCGACTGGCCTTAATCCCAGGTTAAACCACCTGAATTTTAGTATCATTATTCCATCAAATTTTAATTAGAGAAATATCTAACTTGGGTATATTGCTCGGCTTGCCCATATCCAAGGGCTCGGCTATTCGAATAGATTTACTCTGATCAGAGGTGTACACTTTCACCACACGACACCACTCCCTCACGTGTACCCCACGTGCCGAATACCACCACGGTATCCCGGGCGAGAGCAGTGACACAACCTTCCGCCCCATAATAAACCTAAATAGTTAGACAGACACAAACCCCCGTCGCCGGCCAGTTCCCTGGGACAGGGCGACATGGTTCATGCCCCCGGCATCTCGACACTCAAACCCAGAGGTCTTCATTTGCCGAGGTATCAACCCAAAACCAGGGCATCTACCTCATCCGTGTCCTCCCATTTATGTTTAGTATAGAACTACAGATCATGTGTTGCCCACTCTGCATGTGGTTGTACGGTAGTGCTTTGTAATAGATGCCCGAAGACCGGTCCTTATGGTGACCGAGGTGCGACTAGCAAACCATGCACTCCGAGTCCCACTGAAAACATTTTGGGGAATTTTGAATGAGAAGGGTGACCATGATCATAAGTT
>CM002484.1:4106682-4161346 GCA_000325765.3 Leersia perrieri | reverse complement strand
ATTGTGTACAGACGTTCTTTGAGGCGTAATTTGTTAGCGAGACTCTTCTTCATGTAAAGCGCCTCCAATTTATCCCACAAAGAGGACGCAGACGTCTCGTTAATGACTTCACGCAAAACATCTGTAGACAAACTGAGCTGAATAGCAGACAACGCCTTTTGATCCAAATCCTTCCACTTGTCATCAGTCATGCCATCTGGCCTAGCACCCAATGCCTTACGAACACCAACTTGGGTGAGAATAACTCTCATCTGAACCTGTCATATGCTGAAACTGATCTTGCCATCAAACTTCTCAATGTCAAATTTGGATGACATATTAAACAGAATAAATATAGCTGATCAAAAAATATATGGTAGATCTAATAAAGAAGAGAGAAAAAAAATTCCTTGATACAGAGGCAGTATGGATGTATAGCAAATAACGTGTGTCACGTAAATTGGGCAGAAAAAGATAAAGAATAAAAACCCTGGTACGCAGCCTTGGGTGGATCTAGCAATTTTCCGTCGAAAAAATCACAGGAACCAACCAATCGCCTCGGGAACTGTGCGTAGCAGATTAATCAAGGATGCCTCCGTCTCTGATCACGCACGACGTGCAGGCGTGCAGCACAGCAGCGGCACACAGCGTACGAGCGCGCACAGAGCAGGTGCACAGAGACGCGGGCACGCTCACGCGGCCGGCAAATCACCGCACACCTGAACGAGGTGAACGACGCGAGCAACACCGGCGACGGTGGGGGAGTAGATTAAGGCTCTGATACCACTTGTTAGGGTTAGAGGAATAAAAGGCACAGATTTAACGTGGAAAACCCCTCTATGGTGGAGAGGAAAAACCACGGGAGACAAATCCACTATTAACGGTACGGGTGTACATGTACAAAGGTGGCCTATATTTATAGGCATTGTATTGGACTAGAACTAGTATTGAGCTAGGCCTAGTATATTGAGGCATATCCAATAGATGGCAATGCTGACGAGCACCTCGACGAGACGGCTCTGTCCAGCGAACGCGTAGTATGTGTCGAAGCCACCGACCACGACGGTGCAAATGACGACGAGGAGACAGACAGCGGCGAGAGACACCAAAACAACGGCCTCGGCAGTGCGCGCCATTCGCCTGTAGATCACTTCTCGTGCATGAAACGGGCAATGCGCTTGTGTGTTTCTAGTTTTTTATGCACGCCGAATGCGCGCGGCGCGGGACACTGCTCTCAGCTTCTCACGGGCACTCGTTAGAAATTGTTTAGTGGTTTGGCCATGGCCTCGCCGCGACGTACGTATAGTTCCTCAACAAGAGATCCAGTGTTCTGCCTCCAGTCAACCCCGTAAGTTCACGCGATGAAATACAAGGCGCGTCTTTCCTAGGATGAACGACAGATACTCCTCTTTGTGCTACATATAGCCCTATAGTACTCGTGTCGATACTGTTTATACGTGGACCTGACCTCACAACAAGTTGAGTAAATTTTATAACTTAATCGGCCTTTTGGGCTCGTTGAATTATTGGTGGGTACGATGTAGATAAAATAAAAGTGATAAAGCTAATAAAACTGACGTCTGACACGTGCCAAAATGCTTTCACAGTTATAGTTAGTGTTGGAAATTGTTGAATATGTAGCCGATTACTACTTAGGACATGAAATTATTAGTTATTAAGATAGTAATAGAGTCCGACTATATTCTATTGTCCTCTCTTAAACAGAGAGGCACATATGTTGTAACCGTATGACGGCCATAGCATATGTGGGCGAAGAAGTGACCTTCGACGGTATAGCTAGCCAATCGTTCGTGGTTGTTGATTACCCTGATAAGCTCTAATTATGTTGGATTGAAAAGTAGCACCCATAATCACTACCAGGGAAATAGGCCTGGTCGATCCTTGTTAATAAATATCGTGTCTCGGTGTTGTCGTTACTTTTGGATCTTCTTGGTGTTCGCTTCCGCGTTTAGCTGCTACTGTCAATTTTAGGGTGGTTTTATAATAGTTAGGGTCGCATCTTAACGCATCAACACATCTAAACCACTTCAGCGAGTATGAGAAGTTCGGATTGGTCACCTGAGGTTGAGGAGGGAGACAATGTTATATTCAACCAGAGTTGATGAAAAATATGACAGTGCTTTGTTTATTTGTTGTACGTTGCACAAATTAAACATGCACCATTTTTTCTTCAATGAGGCAGTCGTTTATCTGAAGTTACATCTGATTTAAACATTTCTTCCTAAGCAATAAAACAGTTTTTATCGAGCGATGACACATCTTCAACATTTTTGTTGAAACCATTTCTACCTAACGATGAAACACCAAAAATATTGTCTAACACATCCTGTACCCTAGTTTCATCCATAATACAAATCTATCTATATAAACCTCTCGGATAATCAACAACCAATAAAACATTAGGATCCAACACAAAGAAATATCAACATATATTAACTGAAACATCAAAAAATCATAAATCATGCCAATCCAGATCTGGCTTCTTCATCTAAGGTGGCGTGAGGGTGGGGAGGAAAATGGAAGGTGTAGGGAGGGGGCGTTTACCGCAACCCTTCATCATCGCGTGGCCGCGGGCGCCGCCGTCGCCAGGCATGGCCGCGGGCGCCGCTGCCGTAGCCTTCACGCGACCGCGGGTGCCGCCGTAGCCAAGCGCCGCTGCCGTCCCCGGACGCCACGGCCATCGCCATGACCAAGTGCCGCGGTCGCTGCAGCCGGGCGAGCCTACGTCAGCTTGGTTGGTACGGACGTCCGATATTTTGGATGGGATCAGACGCCCGTACCGTATCGTTTTCGTTTTCTTTTCGATTAAAACTGATTTGCTGCTACAGATCTGCTCCGATGTTCTTTGGAACAAAAATAACACCGGCTAAAGTGGCACGGCGGCGGCCTGATGGCCATGTGTGGCACCTTGGCGTTCTATCTATCTCTGTCCTTTTTCTTTATTTGTTCTAGAACATTCCAGTATACCTTTGAGTCTTGTGTTCTTCTAGTTTCTTCCCTTGTTGCCATGGAATATGGCCCCATTTAGTTTGGAATTTTTTTTTCAAAAAACATCACATCAAACGTTTGACCGGATGTCGGAAGGGGTTTTTGGACACAAATAAAAAACTAATTTTCATGACTAACCTGGAAATCGCGAGACGAATCTTTTGAGCCTAATTAATCCGTCATTAGTACATGTGGGTTACTGTAGCACTTATGGCTAATCATGGCCTGATTAGGCTAAAAGATTCGTCTCCTTGTGTATAGCCTAACTGTGTAATTAGTTTTATTTTTTATCTTAATGTTCCACGTATAAGTTTAAAGATTTGATGTGATGTTTTTGGAATAAAAATTTTGGGAACTAAACTAGCCCTAATTGGGAGTGGTTGAGATTTTTGCTGTTTTGGTGGGTTGCTTAACATTCTCTAGGCTGGCGATCGTACAACTTTACACCGCATTCGATCGGTCTCACCCATGTTGGAGTATCTGCTAGACAGGCCACAATTTTTATCCGACTACTGTTGGGCCTTAAAATCTCGAGCCCACTACTCCTTTGATCACTCTATGTACTTGCCACCCGACGGTCCTATGCCCCTTTCCTTCGTACTCAGTGCCGCTGCCACCGGGCAGAACTCGCTGCTTTGCTCCCCATCACCGGTGCCGCCGCCACGCTCCGTTCCACAGTTCTCTCTACTCCGCACCTCCATAAACCCGCCTAGATTCGCACTTCCGCCGCCCCCGCTCCAATCCACGCAGGAGATGGTGACTAAGACCCTGTTTGGATACAGGGACTTTTTTCAGTCCCTGTCACATCAGATGTTTAGATACTAATTAGAAGTATTAAATATAGACTATTAATAAAACTCACCCCATACTTTGAACTATTTCACGAGACAAATCTATTGAGCCTAATTAGTTCATGATTAGCGAATATGATGCTATAGTAAACATTTGCTAATCGTGGATTAATTAGGTTTAAAAAAATCATCTCACGAATTAGCCTATATTTATACAATTAGTTTTATTATCAGTTTATATTTAATACTCATAATTAACCTGCAAACATTCAATAGGACACAAACTAAGTCCTAGATCTAAACAACCTCTAAGCTCTGCTTGCCTTTAATTGCTGCCACACCCTCCGAACTTCCGAAGTCCGACGTCGCTGTCAAATGTAAGCAACGTTTTCTTGACTTGCCGCCGGCCGATACCGACAATTACCCCATTGGAAATTTGGAAGCAGTTGGATAGAAATTTTCCCTGGGGAAGCTTCTGGGAAATTGCAACAAAGTATTGCGGGAATTTTCTTCCCTCAACCTCAAGGTACACTTGCTTGCATGTCCCGCATAGGTTAGCTTCGCGGAAATTTCCGCTCGTTGAATTATTGTTCATTGGAAATTTCCGCGGAGTATTACATTTGGCATGCATGAATCCTGCCGGCGGACCAATCCAAGTCAAATGAACGTTGGCACGGCCGTACGCTGCTTAGTTGCTATATATTGTATCGCACTCCACACCATATGAACGCGTGCCTATATCAGTGTCTGATAGAACCTTGAGCATTTGTAGAGTTGCTACACATAAGCTCCTCTGCGTCAGCAAGCGAAATCTTGCGAATGAGAGAGTTCATGCAATGTAACAGCCGAAGATCAGATGGTGATCAAGCTGAAGGCTGACGGCAAGAGAGGAAATGAGCAGGCGTTTCTGGAGCTCAGGATGAAGTGTACAGGATAGATGGGTTGCTCTGCAAATCGGAGATATAGGCTGTCACTGCCTGCTAGATATACGGAGTAGTTTGCTCTGCAAACCGGAATTGATTGCAGAATGCAAGAACAGGTGACTGTTTGAAAACAAGAAAGAGGAATGAGTGGATCAGCAGTGAGCTAAGGACAAAGCCACGAAGGGTGGCACTGAATTGAGGGCATGTAAGATGGAACAGTCGCCGGCAAAGAGGGCAAATACTTGGAAGCTCCATGGAGAAAGAAGCAGAGCACTGCCTAGTGCCTAGCTACGCAGTGAAATCTTAACTGGTCATATAGACTCTCTCTGGTTTTCAGGATGGATTCCGTCTAATTTTCAGGGGCAGCTCAAGCAAGAAGGCCCAACTTACCAGGTAAGGGTTAACACTTAGTCACTTACCGTCAAACGTTATCTTCCGTTTCAAAAACCAAACGTTATAGAAAACATGTATATGATAGAATCCGGTCTCTATATTCATAGCCTATGGTTACATGTATATGATTACAGTCCTTTTTTGATGGAAAACAAAATACTAGAGGACTAAGCTTCGATCTTCTACTGCATCGAGCTTTGTAGTTCAAAAAATCGCACTGAATAGAGCTCGAAATAAAGCCGCGCCGCTCATCCATGATCCATCCATCTCTAATTGGTTCCTTTCCCACAATACTGATACCATTGTTCACATCCATCTGACCTTAGATTCAGCGGCTCCCGTCTCTAGTGCATTCGCTTACTGACATCATCCGTTGTAAGTAGAGAAAAGTAGCTCCACTTACGCAACGTGCCGCTACACAGAAGAATTCGAGCACAGACAATTTAGATTCAGCATCACGTAGACCCTAGATCCAGCACCATATCCTAGCCATCTCCAGCACACCAACCAACTCATATTGTCATTTTATTGATTCCGCTCCTCACTGGAGCCGCTTTGCTCACTGGCTAGAAGGATATACCAAACATAACCATAAAGCCAAATCCAGTCACCTCGGAAAATGAAAATGACATTATGTAGCCGTCATGCTCCTACTCCTAGAAACCTCTCATTTCCCAGGAATTGAAACGGGATGACTCATAAACTTGTAAACATAGATAATAAAATGAGCTGACTCATAGTATGGTGGTATTCTTTTCTACCTATTCGGAATGGCTATTTTTGAGTTGTTGAGTGCCCGCTTCCCAAGACACACACTATCTAAAAGCTTTTTATATAGAATTTTTTAACATCAAATAAATCCATTTTTCATGTTAACAATAGTCAATACTTAATTAATCATGTACAAATTGCTTGGCTCATTTTATGTGTGGTAAATAATCCCATCCCACCCCACTTTAGAACATGGGCGGCCATGCCAACCAGTCGGCCAACCCACTTAAATGGTCTCTGTATATACGGGTTTGTGGGCTGACTGCTTGTATATCAACAATTCACATGTGCATGGGTAACTTGTTTAATTAACATGTTCCATCAACTTTCCCGCCATGTTATATCTTCTCCATAGTACTGAATTAAATCGTTAAATTGGTCAGTTTTACTTAAATGTAAATATAGGTTTCAATTATTGATCATGTATGCCAAACATGCCATTTGCGTACTCTATTAGGTGATAAAATTATTTTGAAGTAAAACACTACTGACAATTGAATTTAACATTGCAAATATACACAATGTTGTCACAATATATAAAATTTCACTTGCTTAAAAATTAAGTGAAAACAGGTGAGGCATCCTCGTATTTGAATGAAAACATTATGGTTTGGTGCAAAAAAAAAAGTCCTATTTGATTACATTAATTTACCGTAGTCAAAATGAAACTACACCAAATAAACAAAAAAAAAATGTGGGCGTACGTGTTTATGGTTACTTTAATTGTTTTATTTTTTTGCTGAATGTTCTCTATATGACTATTTTGCATTTGTCTTTGATAGCACCTGTATCCAAATTAGAGCCTTTTAGTACATGCTAACATGCATCCTTTCAATCATAATAGTCAAGGGTATTGTTTATGGATTTCATGTGCTAAGAAATTGATTTGAGGTATCGGATGGTCCTGCCTTCACCTTATCTTATTTTAAATTTAAATATATCACATATTTTTTCTTTATTAAGTCAAATATAGCGGTGAGAAAGAATATAATTAAAGCTATTTTATACTCTTTAAGGAGTTAGCAAAACATACCACATTTCTTTTTAGTGTGAAATGGTACGTAACCTCCCGGTACCTCAATTAGTAGAAGCTTAATTATTATAAAGTACCAAATTTTGATACCTCATAACAACTGTATAATTTCTCATATAATTTTCTTTCATTAAGTATCGTGAATGGGCTTGTAGGCAGTTTTTTTAGAGGGTATATATGTCCATGCATGAAGCGAAGGATGGGGAACAGGTGGCCAAGCTAGAAATATTAAATTTTAGTATTACCCAAGATACCAGTAATGCTATTTTCATTTTTAGATAAACCTAAGCTACAATGATTTGCATTGAAATGATGGTACTCCCTCCGTTTCATATTACTTGTCGTTCTGTCATTCAAATTTTGTACCAAAATACTTGTTGTTCTCACTTTTCAAAGTAATTTTAGAGATGTTTTTTCCTTCCTACCCCTCATTAATATAGTCATATTAGTACTAGTACTCTCACATGCAAATTTAATATGTGCTTTGGAAAAGATGATTAGGATATAGTTAATGAGTATAGCAAAGTAATTTGGCATACCTCCTAGTTTAGTGTGAGAATAACTAGAATGACAAGTAAATTGAAACGGGGGGAGTAATTAAAGGTCAAGCCCCTCTTCGCCTCGCCTATCTCGGTTACCGGAAAACAAAACACATACTCCCTCACTCACAAATCCATCAATATTGTATTTCGAGATAGTTTAGCAGAGATTAAATTACTTTGATCCCTTAAAAAGTTACTAGTTTGGTTTATCATCACGTCCAATGATAAAATAATATATGTAGAAATTCTTAAGAAGTGCTTGGATCAGAAAATACTGAAATGATTATAATACATCCTATTATATGACAATTTTGGTGCCCTGTAAGTTTCATTAGACGCGCAAAACAAATTCAGGAGCTCGAGCAAAACAATTCCAATAATGTGATATACCATGCAAGATAATTTTTAAAATTCCAAGTGATATTTGAATCGTCAATAAATAGCCAAGCGAAGATGAATACGCAAGTAGGTCGGTGAGTCAAGAAGCTCCCCTATATCTAATACATTGTCAACTTGGAAATTCCCGTGGAGTGACTAGGTTGTCTTTTTCTTCTTCATCCAACAGCACTTTCGAAGCTAAAAATTACATGATAGTAGATCATTCTGTGATGTGCGTTTGATAATATTGATATTCCTCTTATAAGGGCTTGTTTAGTTGGAGAAATTTTTTAAATTGAGTGTCACATCAGATATTTAACCGAATGTCGGAAGACTATTTCGGCGACTAATTAAAAACTAATTACATAGGGTGTTAGAAAACCATAAGACGAATTTATTAAGTCTAATTAATCCGTCATTATCATATGTGGGTTACTGTACTACCTATGGTTAATCATGGACTAATTTGGCTCAAAGATTCGTCACACGATTTTTATGTGAACTGTGCAATTAGTTTTTTCATCTCTATTTATTGCTCCTGTGTCCAAAGATTCAATGTGATGTTTTAGAAAAAAAAAACTTTTTGAAACTAAACAAGGCCTAAGTCACCCAACAATATCAATGTACTATTTGAACTAATGTGATGGACGGACGATTCTTAACGCGTTTGCCTATACTCTCTCTCTCTTCCCGATCTATGTGTGTCTCTGTGGGCGGGTAGCATCAGCTTAAAGATTCGATTCGATGAATATGAAATTGTTCAGAGAAGGTAGAAAATTATTGTATGACAACGCGTTAATTTACGCGTGTTCTAGAACATAGTTTACTTGACTTTGCAATTACTTATGATCAGAGAAGAGCCTGCGTTTACGCGTGTTCTAGAACATATATAGTTTAACTTGAGCAAAACTGAATAGTTATTTTTTTGAGAGATGAATATTTTTTTTTGAGAGATAAACTGAACAGTTATCATCAGTGAAGAGTCTTATCCGTTCATTCATCAAAGTTTTGCTACTGCGTTAGAGCTGCAGGATCTTGCGTTTGACAGCCGCCTCACTGAGAACAAGAAATGTCTAATGATCCAAGAATATGTCATTGCTTGAAAAGGATCGGCATGGTTCACATTCAGAAATACTCTATACTGAAGAGCAATCGGGTGGTTGTCATGCCTGAATATTCAGAATATTGGGTTCCAAAGCAGTAATAGTCATGGTGGATGTCCCCTTTTTTTTCCAAAAAAAAAAGCAGTAGTAGCAGCTCACTACTCACATGAGTGAATTTGGGGGAAATAAGATTTTATTGATGATGGATTGATGGTACATAATAGAGACTTTACAATAAAAGCAATTTTCTCTAGTAGGGTAATGGTTTACACGCTATTTTTTTTTACTTACACACTGTACTTCTATTGCTGTATAAGCATATACTTGCTGTAATTTCTTACAGACTACAACCATGACGATTACTCAGCAAACAGGATCACCTCGTGTCTGCATGTCTGAGTTTAATTGGATACTGATGGACTCACTCACACTCTTGCACTTGCAGTGGCAGTTCAGTTGTACTACACTGGCACTGCTGTCAGGGACACATGTCCCGCAAGTAGGCTGTCGAGCAATTAATCCAGCAAGCAGAACTGCATGCAGCAGCTGCAGCCGAGCCGGCCGTCCCGTTTTCTGTAGATGGATTGGTAATTCACCCAGACTCAACATAAGATTGTATTATGGTGTAACCTGCGGCACTCTCTGCAGAGCGTGTTGACGAAGGAGCGGTCGGTGTTGATCTTTCTCGCCTTGCTTCGATCGCCTCCTCCATGTCACGCGTGCCGGCCTGCAGGTTCAGCCGAAGAGCAGCAGGGCGAGCGGCGGCAGGCCGACGAGGAGGGTGGTCCAGGCCAGCGCCGACGCAAGAACGGCGAGGAGGCGACGCAGCGTCGGCGCCACCGGAGTGATGCGGGCGTAGAGCTGCAGGACGCCGAGGTAGAACGTCGCCGGGACGGTGAATGTCAGGAGGGAGACGGCCATGGCAAGGAACGGGTGGTCGGCGCCGGCGGAGCCCGGGGTGAAGCGGCCGGTCAAAATCCCGAGGATCTGGGTGAAGGTGACAGCGATTAGGATCGGAAACATGGCGAGCTTCGCCGGACTATCTGCAGTAAAGAGCAGAGAGTTAATTCACAAAAGAGAAGAGATGACGCGATCAAATAGAGAATTAGAAGTCTCATAGCTGATTGCCTCACCTCTTCCACAAATCCACCAGGTGAAGGAGAGGGGGAAGAAGACGAGCGAGACGGGGGATAATATAGGCAGCTATTAAGCCGCTGCTAACGATGGTATATTGGGCTTCCGGTCACATGACGGTCAGTTCATTTAGTAGCTTGCCACTAGTGTCTAGCTAGCATTTACTTCGGTGGCCGGCCACGCAACAAAAATGCCATTTTGTTTTAATTTCTAATCTTTTTCAGGTCTAACAAATGAGATTATATAGAACTTGGGAATATGTTTTTTTCTACACATGTTTCTGTTCTTCACCCTCAAAAGTCAAGGGGCGAGTTTCTGGGCAAGATCAAAGAAACTTCGGGTGCTAAATTTTGTTTTGTGAATATTCAAGAGGTTGTTAACACAACATGAACCAGTACTAGTAGTTTGTAAAATTGTTTTGCAAGAATGTACCAGGTATTTTCGTTCCCATTTGCAAAGAAGGCTAATATTTAATTTCAGTTTGTGATGAACCTGACGGAGAGGAGATTTAATTTCTGGCCATTGATTCCATCAAGACAACTAGCTAGACAAAGCTGAATAAACCGGCCAGTTGATGCCCCTCAAGACAAAATACTCCAAAAGTCCAAACTCTACAGGGCCAGACGGAAGAACGAAGAAAATTCCGGTTGGGTGAAAAAGGGTGCATGTGGTCAGGTGAAAATTCCGGTTACGCGTCGTACTAGCTAGGAGGAGGACACCAGTAGCATCCGCAGCGTACCGCGCGCGTACGTACACGCGGTGCGGTGAGCCGCGCTGCGACTGCGGTGTTTTTTTTTTTTTTTTTTTGAAGAAGAAGAAGGACGACTGCGGTATCAAACGCACGCCGTGTGCTGCTGCTGATCTCGCGTGTACGTGGCGGCAAAACGCCCCGCCAGCAGCGAGTGCCACCCACCGCGCGCGCGTCTCAGCGCTGAACGGGAAGTACTCCGCGAGACCGCGATGGCCGAACGATAAGACTTTGCTAGCCAGGGAAGAAAATTTGGCAGGACCTAGGTCCTTCCCTTAATCTATCTTTTGTCGTACATTTGTCCAGCAACAATCTCAAAGCTCCTGAAAACAAATCTTCTCAAATCCCTTAATTATGTGACTAACGTCGTTAAGCAGCGAACCGGCGCCGTCGTTCGCGGGAGACGAACAGGCGCCGTGCTTGTGAGAGATGGCTTCGGCGGCGGAATAAGGTGTCATGGTGGTGCTGCCTCGACGGCCGCGGTCACGCGAAGTGCTGCCTGCCAGCTCGACGGCGGCGGTGACGCGAGAGGTGCTGCCTCGACGGCGGTGGGTGTGTTTTGTTGCTGTTCTTTTGACCTTCGTTACGGCAAACCATGTACTTCAGCTCTGTGCTTAACATGACACTTCCTTATACTAAACCCAACTCTTCTAGCATATAAGTTGTAGAAATTGTATGTAGCTTCCTCAGATTCAAATGTCATCCCAAGCTTTGGCACTTGCTCACAAGGAGCATTCTGATCGGTAGCCTACAAACAAAATTAATTTTTTGAAGTGCCATTCAATTTTAAAGATATGATGATTATATGCATGCATGTCACTGTTCTAATTTTAGTAGTCTAGTGACATATAAGACACCTGATTTTTACAAAATAAAATTCACCCAATTACCTCCATGTCTGATGGAGCAAGATCTCCAGATTGATTGAGCAAGTTCTCGATATTGCAATCCAAGATTTCATTGACAGCGTGATGACTGATCGAGCTTGTCTCCTGCCATCAAGAAGTGAATGCATTAAACATGGCAGTAGAAAAAGGGACCAGAACAGAGGGGGAAAAAAAATCAAGAACAAACTCACTTGGATTGCTGTAGCTGCACTTGGATGATGATGCGCAGGCACGCTGCTCCTCGCCGGAGTTTGATATTGATGAATCGGCGTGTTGCGCGATGCAGGAGTTTGATTTTGATGCGTCGGCATGCTGCTCAGCACCAAGGAAGCGACGCCTGTTCGTCTCCCCAGCGCAGCGCCTATTCGTCTCCCCCGCACGACGGCGCCGGTTCGCCTGCTTAACAACGTTAGTCACATAATTAAAGGATTTGAAAAGATTTGTTTTGAGGAGCTTTGAGATTGTTACTGGACAGTTGTACGGTAAAAGATAAAGGTGCTTCCCATAAGTGTAGGACCTAGATCGTGCCAAATTTTCTTCCGCTAGCCAGTAAGCGGAATCGTGGGTGAACTCTGGACCTGGAGCGCTGGCTGGCTGACCCAGTGCCCAGCGGCAGTCTCTTTGTTACATCTTGTCGTCTGGTTGGTCCGGCGGCCACCGGCCAGCTTCGCGCGGAACGCCCGCTTTTAGCTGGCTGCCTTGTAGGGTCTAAGTACTAGTACTACGTACGTGGCACATTTACATCCTCTATGTTAGACAAGGAAATGGCAAAAATGGTAATTCCGTTTCAAGTAACTGCTTGCTCTCAACTTCAAGTAAAATAACCGTACGTGTCACTGTCACCGTGTGCATCGGAAGCTTCCGACGCGATTTGTACCAACCACGCACAGACGCAGTCACCGAGCCAGCCACATCGGGTCAAGCAATTTGGGTATTACATATCATTATCCCTTGCCTGAGAGTGACAGTAGATTTTACTACTACATTTTTAGTCAGTGCCCAAGTGTTAACTAGTTTAGTTTCAAAAATTTTTTTCCAAAAAATCACATTAAATCTTTGGACTCATGCATGCAGCATTAAATATAAATAAAAAATAAAACTAATTAAACAGTTGTGCTGTAAACGACGAGACGAATCTTTTGAGCCTAATTAGAATATGATTAGCCATAAGTGTTACAGTAACCCACATGTGCTAATGACGGATTAATTAGGCTCAAAAATTCGTCCCGTGGTTTTCAGGCTAGCCATGTAATTAGTTTTTTCTTTGTATCAAAAACACGTCCCGACATCCAGTCGAACATTTGAAGGGTTTACTAGGCACCCGACCCAAAATCGAATTTAGCTTCTTAACCCCATATATTCTCCGCATGGACACCCCCCTGGGCCAACTTGAGGAACCCCCTCTCGTCCAGCCCAACTAACAAGGCCCATTCGACATATTCAGATGCAAGGAAAAGACAAAGCAAATGAGAGGAAAAGGAAACGCAGCTTCCAGAGGAAGGATCGCACGACACCCGACGTGGTGAGATCTCGATCGTCGCCTCGGCCTCGTGGCCTCGTCTCATCGGCTGACTCTCCTCTCGTCTTCTTGGCTCCGTCTCTCCCATGTCCTCCCTTGGCGTCTGCGCCTGAGCGTCTCCGCATGCGCAGTCCACCCCTACTCGACGCGACGAGCCGACGATGCCGCCCGCTGCCGTAAGCCTGTGATTGCCGATCCCCAATCGTCATTTGAAGTTAAAGCAAGGTAAATCACCAGTGATTAACCCTTGCCTCTTTCCCCTCTGGCTTCCCTGCTCCTAAATTTTCCTCTTTTTTTCGCTCTATCCCATCCGATCCGATCTTTCCCTAATCAAGCTAGGTTTTCAGGTTGGGGCCTTGGGGGACACACGGACGACGGCATTGCGGCAGCCGACTGGAAGCCCAGAGCTCACTAGGCGGCCGGTGAGACAAGAAGCTAGCTGCCCTCGCTCAAGCAGTCAAGGTGAAATTACCCTTCCAATTTCCATTAACTTGTGTAATGCCAATCAGGCAATCAATCAAATTAAGTACCCGGACCTCCAGTATGTTCTTTCCAGCTTGATATTCACTGTCACTCATCAATGATGTATCATCTACCGATATAATTTTTATTTTTTACCAACATAAAGCTGAAAAATAATGTGGTCTTTTATAGGTTGCTATAGACAAATATCTGAAAAGAAAATCACCGGGTCCTACCAACAATGTAGGAAGTTCATCTCTTCCAGTAGATAATTTGTTCATATCAAATCATTTTATAACTTATGCCTTTCTAAAAATTAACTATGTTTTTCTCTTTTAGGCCATTGCCCCATGGAGGAATGAAGACAATTAGATCATATTTTGCATGCTATGATGATTTTTTTTTCCAAATGGCAACCTTCTGTGCATGATGGAAGCGTTATCAACTTTATATATATTATTATAGTATTTCTATATTGACTATTGCGGTATGTAATTTCTAACTTTTCTATGCACTTTTTTGCTAAATATTACCATCAATTAAAGAAATTGTGTCTATAGCTATTAGATATGCAAGTACTCAGTATAATTTTGTTTTACAACCATACATACCGCTCTAAGAAAAAAATGTTAGGCATCCCTTGTTTTTTCCCTGGCTCCGCCACTGGCGGCGACGGCGACCACTGCTCTCTCCCCACCGCCACGTCGGCTGAGGACGTCGCCGACCACCTCTAGCACCCCTACCTCGGCGGCCACCGCAGGGGCGTGTTCCGCCCGTTCGGCGACGCCGTGCTCGACGGCGTCGACCTCTACATCGACCACGGCGGGCCGGCCAACTACGACGTGCTGGTCCAGCGCCTCGCTGGCTACAGCGGCAAGCCGGTGGTGCTGACGGCGACGCCGAGGTGCGGGTACCCGGACGCGAACGCCGAGGCGGCGCTGGCGACGGGGCTGGTGCGGCGCATCCACCCGTTGTTCTACCACGACACGGCGTGCACCGACTACATCGGCACGGCAGCGGCCGGCCGCGCAGCTTCTGGGAGGCGTGGGCCGCATGGATGTCGCGGTTCCCGGCGAGCCAGGTGTACGTGGGGCTGCCGGTGACGGGGGCGACGGACGGGTGGATATACCCGCCGGAGCTGCAGTAGGAGGTGATGCCGAGGCTGCAGGAGGCGACCAACTACGGCAGCGTCTTGCTCTGGGACCGATACGACGATTCCATCATTGGCTACGGCAAGGAGATCAAGGACTTGGTTTAATTGCCACACCTTCAATCATCAATTTCTTAATCGGTATTGCTAAAAATCTGTCGCCATATTTCTTTTAAAAAATCTTGCAAATATAATTATAACACAATTATGATGTAATTACATCATAACTATACTATATTTACATTGTAATTTATAAATAACTTTTATATAACTTATAATCATGCACATATAAAATTTATCTATGTTTTTAAATACTTATTAATCCATGTAAAATTACATATAAATTATATAAAAGTTATAATCTAATTATAATATAGATATAGCGTAATTACATTATAGATATCCTATAATTACATTTAAAAGATTTTTTCTTAAAAATATGGCGTTAGATTTTTAGTCACACCCTTTTTTAATTAACAGCATGCTAATACTAATTTGAATACGAGCATGTATTTGCATATGTAATTTAATTATCAGCGTCACAGTATACGTGAGCAGTAAAATGAGGATTGTACTACCTATACTACCATGCGTGTAAGTGGAACGTATTATATTCTGTATTTATGATTATAATCATTGACTGTGAATCTGTGATTGCAACCAGTTTTACATAAAGACCTCTCAAAGAGGCATCGAGCGGCCCACAAATATTGATCGATCATATTGCCAACGCAGTGAACCATGTATTTAACACTGGAATAACCTTGTAATTACATCAGTACAGGGTCTTATATTATCATAGTATCTTATTAAATTTCATAAACTTTGTATAGAAATGTTTAAACTACATGCAGATGTAGAAAATAATTTTCCAATTACACCATGTCTTTGATGGCCCGACCAAAGCCTGCCATCTTGTTGTAATAGCTATCCCAGTCTTCGGCCACGACCTCTACTGGACCGTCATCTACAGCTACACGTGTCCCGACTTCCGAGTCAATGATAAGGTGATCATAAAGACATCAGTGTTATTACATCGACCTCCTTTATATCAATGGCTTAGTTTTCATAAGAGCACAAGAGGGACGATAGCGTCATCATGTTAACCTGATCCTAATAATGTTGGTGTCGAAATAAGGTTTATTTTTGAAATAGGTTTTTTTCTAATAATTTATGTATAAATAATTTTTCACAAGGTGTACAATATAAAAGAATCCAGCATGGTTCACTGTGCTGTTTACCATAGTTGCATTGCATTATTGGTTGATTATGTGTATATTAATATAAGGCTATTACTGACGCATGCATGTTCGTATATGGGTCAGAAAAAAGAAAATATTCCGTCAATGTGATGCTTCTTCCAGCGTATAAATTCGTCATACAGAGAATGACAAATCCTCTCTTTCTTTCTATACAGTTCATCCACAAAACTAAAATTCTAATAAGCCACGTCGTCATGTAATAATAGCCTTCGGATCACCTTGAATCTGTCACCATGTGTACATGAGAAAAGGAGTTCAGCTCATCAGATTCATTCAGCCCAGAAGCCCAGGAGCTGAGGAGCCAAACCAACCCTCTGTCACCCGTGCATCCCCATCAGTCGTCCTCTCCCGTGCGCGGCCGATGCACTGCCTCCCCGTCGATCCACCCGTCGCCCTGGAGCTTGCACCGATCGGCGGCGACGCCATCTGCGCGCAATTGAGGGTCGCCAACACGCCTGCCCCCCTCACCTCTCCTGTTGTGGCGGCCGGCCCTCCGGACCTCCTCCCTTCCCTTCCCCCGCCCAACCAGATCCCTCCTTCCCCACCAGCCTAGCGACGGCGATGGCCTCGGTCGCCGGCCAAGGCGTCGTTGAGCACTCTAACCGCAGCCGGCACGACGGTTTCTCTCCTTTCCCCGCGTTGATTCCCTTCTGTTCTATTCCAATGCGCCGCCGGATCCCACCTTCTTCGCTGATGGCCTGTCGTACGTCACCCACGCGACGGCGCTGGCCGCGGCGCCGTTGAGCGTCTCAGGCGCTGCAATCCCGCCGGTACTCACTCCCTGCTTCAATTTATTTACATGTTTTTTTATTGTAGGTGTATTTCTGGATTTAATTACCCTAGAATAGTGGATTTGATTGCAAACTATGTCTTCTACTATGCTTTATTTTTTAATCATTTATGTTACCTTGCAACTATCCGTGAACTTCATATTTTTGTACTGGTTATAGTATTATGTACAAAACAATGAGGTTTGTTTTAGATAATACAGAACACTGAGCAGTAAACTTTCTTACTGAATTGTCTCTGCTACTACTCCTGTCACTAAGCAGGTTTCAGTGAAGCAATTATTGGATATGTAACTATGGTATTTCTCAGAGGTGAAAAATTATCAAAAACAATGTCATCCTTCAAGCCGCCAGTTATTTCACACAGGATTTTGTGATTTAAGATCATTTTCATCATATGCAGTAGCAGCACGGTCATCAATGATGTAAGTGAAAGCTTCTGTGCAAGTTCTTCCCTCCTTGGACATTTTTTTCTTTACAAATGTTGATTGAGTTCATCATTTAAATGATAATACTGTGATATCAATTTTTTTTATTGAATTTCCTTAGTCCTTACATTTAAGGTATTATTTTTTTAACCAAAGTTTTTGATGCGTGTGCTCGACACGCAGGGATCCCGGGGATCCTTTTTTGATTCGGCACAGGGGTGCCGTGTACCGAGGTTTGAGCTAAGGAGAAGAAGAAGGTGGGTAGAAGGGAAAAACAGGCTAAGCACACATGACACCGAGATTTATACAGGTTCGAGCCATCGGGAAAGCGTAATACCCTACTCCTGTTCTTGTTGTTGATATGGTGGATGAAGGATTACAAGATTTGGTATGGTGATCTTTTTCGCTATAATCAGAGTTTATCCGACTCTTCTCCCAATCTCTTTTCCTTATCTAGATGGAACACTTCCCTGGATAAACCCGGAGTCGCTCTACTACGGCATGATGCAGAGGGCGCAAACGGCGAGCAACTACGGCGGCGCCATGCTGTGGGACCGAGGCGCCGACAAAGCCTACGATAACTACTACGGCAGGGCTCTCAAGGACTTCGTTTGATTATCACATTCCATCCGCCATTGCTGCTTCATCGGAGCTTCAACTTCTTCCCAATAGTATATGCATGATTATGTATAATAATCGAGGAATCAGCTTTGAATTTGCTTGCGTAGCATATGTAATTTGTGTGTATCTCTCAGCTGTATGCTTGAATTAAGGTACATGAACAATAAAATATCAAGTATGCACTACTTATCTGCTGGTTGCTGTATATGTTCTCAAGAGTTGGAGAGTGGGCTTGGACTATACATCGGGAAACATTTTTGTTCCTCGAGGAGATGTTCCCTCGTTTACATAAAAATCATTCAAACGGTTAAGGAAATATCTGAAGAAAATGGTAACACTCATACAACATATCTATATATACAACTCTATAAAATCTTAAGTCCAAACTCAACTCACACGTCGAGATAAAAAAAAATCAGCATATGAATAGTAACATACTACTCATATTTGAATTACTCTTTTCTCTCCCCGCAAAAAATAAAAAAGAATTGCTCTTTTCTCGATGTGTAGATTGGTTTTGAACTTGATTTTTGGTGGACCGATAGATAACACTATATTCTACGTTATCAAATTTTTTCATAATTATTTGTATCGAATTTGAAAGAAAAATATACAAAAAGGGGACACCCCCTAGAAAGATTAGAATCCACTCCCCTATATATCCATATCTAGTTTGTATTCAGAATTTTGATATCAAACTGAATGCTCATTCAAAACTTTGTACTTTTCTATAAAACACTATGATATGGTGATTGAGTTATACCCACCGGGTTTGAATCCTAGTATTCATAAGTATTACTCATACGTTGCTTCGACAGAGGGCATGCGTGGTGATAAAGGGAAGTGCATTGTGATCCCTCGAGGGAATATCCTCTCGTTGTTTGCATATCACTCAAATGGTTATGAAAAAAATTAAAAAGATGTATTAACATGTGATATATCACTCCATAAATATGCAAGTAAAAATTCAACTTCTACATCTCGCAACGAAAAAAAATTGACTCTGAATATACGTTAACTAGCTACGTTTTAATTTGTTTTTTTTCATTACGAGATGTAGAAGTTGAATTTGAACTTGTATGTTTATGGAGTGTTATATCACATGTTAATATACTTTCTTAATTTTTTTTATAACCATTTGAGTGACATGCAAAGAACGAGGGTATATCCCCTAAAGGGATTAAAATAGTTTCCCATGATAAAGCTATACCCATCACCAATTTCGGTCTCAATGAGTATGTGTCAGGGGTGAATAATCACAGGTGTACCTGTAGAGTGTGCGCGTGTCTTGTTTTGTAATCTCAAAAAAAAAAATGAATGGAATTTTTATCGTAGTGTCATATATTAATCTACAGATATGCACCATACAATTTGGATTTAGCTTAAATTTCAACTTTTGTATATTGATAGAACAATATAAAACGCAATGACCTATACATATTTTGTAAAAAAAGGAATTTGAAATGAATGGTAACCATTCACATGTTCGAGAGGGCTTAAAATACAGTTCTGACACAAACCAAACTATCCCCGGCCATGTCAAAGGCGCATCTCAATCATCAACGTGCGTCATCTGAAAACTAATCCGTGCTAGACAGCTAGATAACATGTACTATACAATTATATCTAGAATCCGGGTCATTTAACATGTACTATACAATTATATCTAGAATTCGGGTCTATTCATAGATCTCAAAGACTTGCGCTCGTCGATCAGTCTACGATGTACAGCCATATGATCAAATGAACAGTATATATACTTCGGCACACATGAATAGAGTAGAGAGATACATAGTAGTGACAAACGCAAAAATAATTATGGGAGATCCAATATATACTAATAATCTAATTATTGACTGATACATACCTCACATGCATAATTTAGCTAAGATTGAATAATCTAATTAGGATCTGACCCTGTAGATGCGCCCTATACGGAAAAAAGTCCATTTGTTCATAAGGAGACATCCTTTGGTTTTGTCATTACAAGAAACTTCTCTATAGTTAAGGCGCACACAACAATCGTCTTTAGTCAATGAAAAATGGCAGCGGTGCAGATAACGATCGATACACGTAATTAATCGAGCTGGCAAATCGATCGACAGTAACCACTTAACACACTATAAGAGTAGCATGAACATGCATGACAGATTTTCACAATTCATCCACAACAATAAAAAAGATCAAAGAATATCAACCAAATCCAAATCCAAATCCAATTCTAATTCCATTTGCAAATGGCATCGTCGTCACAACGGTGCCGTGCATTGCCGCTCTCATGTGTTGTTATAGTTAAAGATGGCAATGGAGACCATCACCCGAAATCCGGTGGATATTTATCCCATTAAGATAGATAGTTAGGGTAAATTTATGTCCATGGGTATATTAATGGAAGAATTTTGTACTCAATAGGTTATTGGAGGTGAGTATAATTATATAGTACCCATACCCATAACCCAATGGTGATTAAAATTAAATAAATATAAAATTAAAATTAAATAAATATAAAATTTAGCCATGAGCCCATGATGATTGCATTGCTAAGACTTAGGAACATCTATATTGTAGTCATGTGATGATGCACTTTTAGTTTATGCACTATTTAATCATATAGTGAAATTTCACGTCATGCTTATGATTTATGATTAAATTTGCAAGTCACATCTTCTGTATTAATGTTGTGGGTGATAATTGGGTGTGGATTACCCGTGGGTATATTTTACCTACGTGGATGTGGGTATAGGAAAAATTTATACACATTAATATAAATGGATACTCCAGTGGTTGTATTTTGATTTCGTGGAGGTGGGCTTGGAGTAGTGATAACAAGTGGGTTTATACCCATTGCCATCTTTAGTTATAGTGCTCCTCATCCTCGCCGGCACCGGGCCAGCCGCCGGCGAGCTCACCGACTTCTAGGGCCGGAACAAGGACGAGAGCTCTCTCCGGGAGGCCTGCGACACTGGCATCTACAACACCGTCATCATCTCCTTCCTCACCGTCTTCGGCCACGGCCGCTACTGGGCCGATCTCTCCGGCCACCCCATCGCCGGCGTCGGCGCCGACATCAAGCACTGCCAGCACGCCAAGAACGTCACCGTGCTCCTCTCCATCGACGGCGACGGCGACCACTACTCCCTCCCGACGCCTAGGTCGGCCAAGGACGTCGTCGACCACCTTTGGCACGCCTACCTCGGTGGCGGCCGCCATGGCGTGTTCCGCCCCTTTGGCGACGCCGTGGTTGATGGCATCGACCTCTACATCAACCACGGCGGGTCGGCCAACTACGACGAGCTTGCCACGCACCTCGGCGAACACGGCGGCATTCTCCTGACAGCAACGGTGCGGTGCATGGACGGGCAGGAGAAGAGCGGCGAGGCGGCGGCGGCGACGGGGCTGGTCGGGCGGATCCACGTGCGGTACGACTCGTCGAAGCGGCGGCCGTTCTACGGGGCGTGGCTGGGGTGGACGGTGAGGTACGCGAACGCGAGCGTCCACGTCGGGCTGCCGGCGGCGTGGGACGCTGCGAGCGACGGGTGGATCAACCCGGCGGCGCTGGTGTTCGACGCGCTGCCGCTGGTGCGGGGGACGCCCAACTACGGTGGCGTCGTGCTCTGGAATCGACACTTCGACAGGAGGAGCCGCTACGGTCAGACCATCAAAGGCATGCTCTGATCGATCCATTTCATTTCGGATCAGCTGCACTGCTGATGTTATGTGGTTTCATACCATCCCTGCAAACACTACGCCACATAGCGTCATTGCAGGCAGTGGGATCGGGTCATCGCGGGTGGGCGGCCGCCGCGCCCGCTCGGCATCGCCTAGATTGAACGGTCGGATTCCGGGCAACACGGCGCCCGCCCGCAAAATTTACATTCCAGCCAGGCGAAAAGTCAATTCCAGGCGAGCAAAGACCCGCCTGCAATAACCAAAAAAAAAAATTCAAAAGAAAAAATCGGCACGGCGCCCCCATGCCATGCCGCCGCCCGTGGTCGCCAGCGCCATTGCCGCTCGCTAGGCTGGGTCGCCCGCACCGCCTGGGACCTCGCCGGGTCATCACTGCCGTCGTCCCTTGCCGCCCGGGGTCGCCGCCATCTCCCCTCGCCGCTGCCATCACTGGATCCGCCACCCCGGGCCACTGCCATCGCCGGAGATCAAAGAGAGAGAGAGTGGAGAGGGAGAGGAGAGGGAGAGGGTAGAGAGTAAAGAGTGAAATAGAAATGGAGTACAGTGGAGTAGTGGATGACTTTTTAACTTTTGCTTTCCCTCTTCTTCTTTTCAAAATTTCTATCATTGCAGGCGGACTACTAGGTTCTCTGCCCGGAAAAACTGACATATTTTACAGGCGGACTACTAGGTTCCCAAATATGCGATTTTTACAGGCGGACTATGTGATGAGCCGCCTGTAATATCCTATTATTCTAGGCGGGCGGTAATCGGCCGGGCCGCCAGACTACTTTGCAGGCGGCTCACCAACCGAGCCGCCTGCAAAGCAGATGCCCAGCGCCCGGAACGAGTCAATCTGGCCTAGTGAAAACTTTGGTGTACACCAAGTGGTATACATGTTAATTAAAGAGTGAAGTGCATGAGCAGTCCATAAACTTGTGCAGGTGTGTTATCTAGGTCCCCGAACTCTCAAAACGCATTTTTAGTCTCTAAACTTGTATGGGTGCGTCAACGAGGTCCCCGTACTCTGCCTTCGCCTTTTTGGTCCCTAAACTTGTATGAGTGTGTTATCTAGGTCTCTGAACTTATGTATTGTGTCATATAGGTCCAAACGGTCTCCAAACCTATTTTGTGGGATGATGTGGCATGCCCCGTGGTATCTACGTGTACTTACGGTTACCACAAGAAATAAAAAATAATAATTATGAGACCCATATGTCAGTCGCATGGATCAAATTTTTCGTTACCACCCCAAATCCCCCCTCACCCCCTCATCGTGCTGCCACCCTCACCCCCGAATACGTCGGTAGCAGGCTAGGCGACCACGACAGGGTGAAGCTAAAAAGAGAGAGGGGGAAGGAAATTGATTTTTTTATTTTGTCCATGTGACTAACATATGGGTCCTATAATATTTTTTATTTTATTATTTTTTATGATCATAAGTACACATGGATGACACGTGACGTCCCACGTCATCACGTAAAATAGGTTTAGAGACCGTTTGGACTTATATGACATACTACATAAGTTTAGGGACCTAGATGACACGCCCATATAAGTTTATGAATCTAAAAAGGCGAAGGCAGAGTTCGAGGACCTAAATGACACACTCATACAAGTTTAGGAACCTGAAAATGCATTTTGAGAGTTCGGGGACCTAGATGACACACCCACACAAGTTTAGGGACCGCCCGTGCACTTCACTCTTAATTAAACTACCATATATACTTGATGTTCGTACGTCACATATCACGTGAAGAAATAAAATCTATGAATGATAATTTATACAGATTTGGTGACAGTAGTTTTTTTACATAAAATAGAGGAAACAGAGTATGCCTAGTATCATGCGAAGAGAAAAAAATCACTACATCACCTTCCTCAAACAACACTCAATCAATGTTATGGATGCAGGGTTTGTACCAAACACAAGGAAGCACTGCATAAGGGGCTAAATACTATTTTACCCAAGGAAAGAAATAAAAAAAAAGAGAAAGGCTAACGGGACGGACCCCTGTCCCGCGTGGCCGCACCTCTCCACCTCCCCGCGTCATGCGCCTGCGCCCACGCCGCGTCGCTGCCTGCGCCCGCGCCGCGCGTCCTCCCCGAGCTCCCCAACGGCGACGACAGCTCGACGGCGACGACGACGACGACGGTGACGGCGATGATGAGAGCGACGATGAGGGCGACGGCCAGATCCGGCGGCACGACGGCCAGATCTGGGCCGTCGTCGCCAGATCTGGTTGTCGCCGTCGCCGTCGAAGCCACCACCTCGACGGAAGGCGATGGGGGCGGTGCGACCGGGGAAGGGAGGGGGCGGCCGGATCTGTGGCGGTTGGCCGGTGGCTCACCGCCGGTGGCCGGAGAGGTGAAAAACAAGTAAGTATGTCTGGTACCCAGGGTACCAGACATGTCTTGCCTAGGGTACCACCCTGGGGTAAAAAAAATCTATTACCCGAGGTTAAAAAAAATTTAATACCTAAGGTACCAAAAAAATCTGATACCCGGCTACCGGATGTCCGTTGGCTAATCTCCCTCATAAAAAAACTGTTAAAAAATTTTCAAGCAATATCTAACATTTTTTGAGACAAAATGTATAAATGAGATGTGAATGCCACTAAACTTCAAAAAAACCTCGATAACTGGCTTTAATGAGTCAGTTTGTATTTAGAAATTAATCGACAAATCGGCCAAGTTCAATTAAAACCACACTAAATTCAAAATTTTGATAAAATTGATTCGTTCTCATCGATAACCGCTCGGTTGTTGTGATATCGATAAACCTCCGTGGAATGGTTTTCGGTGCTCAAACACTTTTTCAAAGAGCACTGCTACACGTACTTACTCTTCTTGTTGATTAATTTGTGTCATAAGATTGACTATCCTTCCGTCACTTTCAGAATGATTTTCTCACTCACGTCATCCTGTAATTGAGCCGTTAAATGACAAGGAAACACGCACAAGAAAACTGAAAATTCAAAAGATTCTTTCATACTTTGACCAGAAATTATAACAGAAACTACATAAAAGACCCTAAAACAGCTGGATTAGGCCACTTTATTAGTCTTGTTTCATACTTCAACCTCCACTTTATTAGTCTTGTTTAATACTGTTCCACCTTTATTTGCCTCAAATAGCTATAGGCAGGGGCAGGCAGCTCCGCTTTCAAGTTAGAAAGCCCCGTGGCTGTAGCCTCCGCAATCGCACGTATGCCAAAATTGTGGACCTGCAGTATCGACCATGTCGCGCGCGCGACGCATGCCCGTAACGGCCTAAAAGGCGAGCCGATCGAGCGGGACCAACGCGCCGATCGGCGCGATAGATGGACCGTGCGATGCTGCGGAATCTGCCGCGCCGCGCACGAGTGTGTGTAGGAGTACGCGTGCGTACGTTGCGGGTTCTTTCCGGGAATTTCAGGCCATGTACAACGCTCCTAGCTGGCCCTGTGGCCTCAACGCTTTTCGCCGAGTTGGAGGCGGGGACCAACGTCTGCCCGAGGAAATTGTGACTTGCAGAGGAAACTGCGACTTAGGCGTGGGGCGGGAAAAGATGACGGCGGAGGTGACGTGCTAGGCGGAGGAGTGGCTCCGCGCTGCCTCAGCCCTCTCGAATTCGCCCGTGAAATTCCCATCTCTCCCTTGATTCGGCGGCAAACCCCCCTATTTCGCGCCAAACTCCGCCACATCCGCCCTCGTCTTCTTCGCTGGATTCGGCAGAAATCGCCGGCGTCGCCCCCAGATCCATCGTCGTCACCGCCATAGTCACTGTCCTCACCGTCACAGCCGTTGAAGGTACGTTGTAGTGAGGAAATCTTGAGGGAAGTTGATGTATTTTACAGTAGATCGCTCATGTTCGATTTGGACGTAGGTTGCTATGGATATGAGCTCGCCGGTGGCCTGATTTATGCAATTCATGATGGATGCGACCACCGTCCAGTCGTCGAGCCAGCCAGCAGGGTTCTTTTCGCAGCTGCCTGGTTTCCCTGCGCACCCGACGTTCCCCTTCCCTCTGTTCTACACGCAGCCACCACCACTAGCACCAGCATCAGCAGCAGCAGCGACAGAGGCGCGGAGAATGCAAGGGAAGAAAAAAGGGCAAAAGGGTAAAAGCGTGTACCTGTGGTTTGGTGGGCTTTTTCAAGCCTTGTGGGCTGCTGTGGCTTCAATATGTGGCCTCAAACTTGTTTTTTGGGTCATCTCCTGTGGTGAGCAATAAGGGCACAGCCACCTATGGCCCAGGTTGTACATGGCCTCACGTACGGTGTGGGTCGGCAGTGCAACCGATGTGTGCCCGGCTCGAAACCTCGATTCCTCGATGCTCCCGGTGTACGAGGACGGACGTGCATATATAGCAGTCGACTAGGTGGAGGCTGTGGTTTGTGGATGCGCTTTCACGTTACTCCACGTCTCCACTTCTATCCTCTGCGGTGGTCCATCGGCTAGATTGTGTGGGCAAGTCACGCCAATTCTCTGATAGGTTCTCTGATAGGAGTACTTCTTTATCTCGCTGACTAGGACAGGTAGTCCAAACGTGGCCACGTGGGTGGGTCCAATCTGCCTAAATATCGACATCTACGAACAATTTGGTTGGGTCAATCATGGGCCCACCGCTGACTCATAGCCTATATATCCATGAAAGGAACGTTAAGACTAGGTTATTTAGCACTAGTATTAAGTTTTGTTTTATCGTAACCTGTCATGTGTACTCACATCACTCAAGTATTCAATCACATCTTAAATCGTATTTAACGGTCCATTCATATCATGGTTTTACCTGAACAACCTGTAGCCCTGTAGGCTGGTAGAGTATTTCGGTATGTATATATAGAGTACCGAAAAGATCATCAGGACATAAACAAACGTACTCCTAGCTAATACATGTCTTAATTTACATCGTTATAAATCTATCTTAATCTGGAAGTACTCCCCCGTCCCAAGACGTATGGGATCTTTCTTACTCATAGTTGATATCATTGCCATAAAATATTCTCTGTAATTCTGTATATCCTCTTACCACGGTCAAAAGGCTGCCCTACATACGGCGCGCATAAAACAATTATAGCTGACCCGTAAAAATATCTTGGACTAAAAAACTGATCAGTGCTGACATAGCATCAAGGCAAATACGTTGGGAAGTCCAATTTGATATCTCTCATTCTCTAGATCAGGAATTTGCATCCAGTTTAATTAATACTCAGAGTGCATAGCAGAACCAGAGGACAAAATTTTAATCCTCCCCGCTTCCAAAAAAAAAAAAAAAATCCTTGCGTTTCCAAAGACTTTTCTTTAGATGCATTTCCAAAGACTTGACCATATCTATATCTATGCCACAAATGCGCTCACGCCCACCACACAAAATATTTCATTTTATATAACTTTTAAAAATAAAAGGGGGGAAAGAGACAGGAAATATAAACTCAATATACTCCTAGTTCCAATGTCTTGCAACTATTTGACAACAACTATAATAGTTAATACAACTATTCAATATATTGCGGCAACTTTTTTTGCTTTTTTTTAAAAGAAAAGGTTAATACAACAACTATTTAAAAAGTTCAGAGAGAAGATCAAGATAAGCCCATTGCTTTCAGCGAACAGAAGAAATGATCATCATCAGCTCGAATTGATCTTCATCGATCTGCCAGTTGGAACCGTCAAGCAACACCCATGATTTATGAAAGATACAAAGAAGTAAAAGTTGTGGTCTTGTTTGAGTAGAAATATTTCAAAGCGAGCTATTCCTTTTCCTTCCATCCAAATCCAACTACTTACACACCTGGACAAATGAAACTGCGAACACCTAACTGCTTGAACGGTTGAAACAACGGCAAGTCCCCCGATCGCCTTCAGCTACTTAGTGGAGAAGTCATGGAGGACAGCGACAGCGAGTAGGGCTGTCACGGCGGCGAGCCGCCGCATGGCAACCGCGAGGAAGCCGCCGTGCACGGCTCCACCGACGCCAGCGCCGACGTATGCAAAAAGAAGCAGGCAAGTGAGCTGGAAAGTGATCAGAATGGCAACGAGGAGAGCACCTGGTGCGAATTGGGCGCCAGGATTGAGCGACGAGGAGGTCTTGCACGACGCGGCGAGGAAGAATTCGAGCGCGCAAAACACCATTGAGAAAGCCAAGAGGATGACAGGATTGTCTTTCTTTTCCACTTTCAACGCAGACAGGATCGTACACTCGTACACTCCTTGGGTGGCCTTTCAATTTTTAACTGTCATGTCTTGTTATTTTTAGCCGGATTCAGAAACAAATATTCTAGTCTTGAGACAGTCCTACTGTCAAAGTCCTACTCCTTTCTTTCTCAAATCTCAATTTGAGGTTGAACTGTCAAAGCCCTACGGCTGCAAATCAATGTTTTTTTTTTAATGATTGGCAAATCAAATGTTTTTGAATGACTTTGTTCTGGGTGAGGGCCTGAGCCCTGAGGGGTAGAACCGTAGAACAACCTCTTTTTTCACTTTAACCTGATGGCACAACCGGGGTGTGGGTCACTGTAGAAGGAATTCCTGAACTGCACAGCATGATAGACTTTTCATCGTTCTTCTGTTTTCATGGCGTCCACCGGTAAGGCGGTACGTGCCGATTCTTATGTTTAAGCAGGGCATGTGTTGTGAATTGTGGAAGCTATACCGCTTGCAAATTAGAAAAATCTTCCTAACAGCATGGTCTGTGACTGAAATCAAGGCCTAAGAAAAGAGACACCACCACGTATGTATGCACAACACCACGTATGTTAGTATGTATGCACAATTTGCAGTGTTCTCCACGCCACCGCCCTTCACGTAAAATTCTACGGCCGGAGCTTCAGCGAAACTTCGCTGGTGGGGCCGGCGATGAGCTTCGAGGAAGCTTCCGGCGGTCGAACCTTAATCCCTAGGTATATCATCTGTATATGTAAGCCTCCCAGTCTTAAAACATCTCTTTCATATGCTGGTTTTTTCAACGATTCGGCTGTAGATGTCGCCATTGCCATTCACAAAGTTCAGTCTGCCATTCCTTCACACAGCGCCCATATAATTCGCGGGGTCATATATACTGGAGGATCACTGGCTGCTGGATGCCTGGATTCATAATCCTTCCCAAAGCTAGACCTTGGCTGGGATAGCTTCTTCTCACTTCCTTCACGTTCTAGTTTTCGATAACTTCGGCTAGCTTCTCACTTGCTCTCTTCAGAAGTTCAGAGTTGGTTCTTGCAGACTACTTAGCTAAATCAGGTTCAAGATGCATGGGAACTATGCATTTTTTTTTATCTATGGCTGGCCATCGGTTGGAGTTCAGTGGCAGCCGCTGGACTGAGCAAGGCTTCAACGAAACAAGCTTGATCAAGCGGAGATTCCGTTCTTCTGGTTTCTGTATACATAAGGTGCAAGAGTGACGTGGAGAAAAGAGTTATCTGATCATCCAGGCAAGGAGATTGGGCACCAGAGTGCAGGAATATCATAGGAACAGTTGCAATTCTTCCAGGATATCTGCTAGGAATATCATAGGAAACGTTTGCTCTTTTCGAAGGTTACCTGCTGCGAATATTACAGGAAACAGCTGTAATTCTCGTATGATTTCTACCAAAGTACCATCATACACAGGGACTGAACTTGTGAAGAAATTAGCATACAAGGACGAAAAAGAAGTGCCAAGTTAAAGTGCATCTAAGGTTTTGAAAAGTTCAGGTTTTTCCTTAAAGCATGCCGTGTTATTGTTCCATTTCCCTACTGTGCAAAAGTCATGTAGTATTACGCGTTCCTTCAGTATTTGCAAGGTCTAAGATTCTTTGCTTAACTCAGAAGAAAGAGAGAAAAAAAAATACTAGTACTAGTAGTTTCACCTTCTTTTTCTCTGTCATTTTCACAGATCTGTAACAGAATACACAAATCGTGATGTAGTAACACAATTTGCAGGACTGAAATTTGTGAGAAGTTCATGACTTACCAAGAAAACCAATGGCTGAACCGAGTGGAGGTGAACTTCACTGGCTGATACAATTATAAACTGATGATGTACAAACACTGGTAAGGACGCAAAAGAAAATAAATTTACAAAACACTCTACAGAACATGAGCACATGACTCTTCTCTTCCAGGCCCATGGAACAAGGAAATGTTTGAAGCAAGTAGCCAGAATCAATACTATCAATCACTTGGCGCCTGGAGGTCGTTGGTTGATTGCAAGGACCGGAATACAGTACTATCAATCACTTGGCGCCTGGTTCACACGTAAGCGCATACAGTACTCAGTAGATTCCTAGTTACAGGCACTCAGGCAGAGTGCATCAGCTTGGCAGTGAGCAGTGATGGTAAAGCCGTAGAACAGAGCAAAGACTGATGAATCTCTGCTGGATATTGCTGACGACTTATTCGTTCCAGATCTACCGTGACAAGATCACAAGAATATTATCTTGTGAATCCCAAAATGGAACATCCTAAAAGCTAAAGATCTTTTTATTCTTGGTGACAACTTTGGACTTAATATACGAATCATTTGGTTGTAATCTGGCCGTACTCGAATTTCTTTTTAGGCTTTTCCCTCTTTCTTGGAGTCAGACAAATGTAGGTCCTACACAATATTATGTCATGGAGGATGTCACGGAACTATGTTTCCCTCTCTTAATTAGGCTAGTCCTCTTTGAGATTTGGACAGGGGGGTTGGGATTCAAATCCTTGATATTCGGTTCAAAATCGAACGCAATCTCAAGGAATCGCACAACAATCCGACCCGTCGTCCAAATCGCCCGCGAAGAAAACCAGCGGAGGCCATGGCCGTGAGAGAGAGACGGCAAGCATCGCCGGCCGCAGATAGCAAGGCCGAGGAGGGCATGGCGCTTCAAAGCGGACGGCGCCTGGCGCTCATCACGCGGTGGTACACAAGGATGATGCCGACGAAATAGGCGGCCGGAACAACGAGCCGGACGAACGCCGCCGCGGCACGGTTGCCCGTGAAGGCGCCCGACTCCAGAGCCTCAACAATCGGGCCGAGCAAGACGGCGCCACCGACCGCGATGCAGAGGAGAAAAACGGCGAGGGATTCCATCGATCGATCGATCGGATCGGGTAGGGGACAATCAGGAAGACCGAGATCGACGAGACAAGACCAGTAAGAGGAAAAAAAAAATTGACGGCAAATGGGAATCGGAGGGAAGAACAGCAAGATGACGGGATTTAGCCACCACGCTTGGGAAGGTGGAAAGTGGAAAGCGTTCGCCCCGGAAACAGCCGGCGCGAGGCAACAATCAGGCGGGCGCGAAGCCGCGAAGGCGCGAACCACACCGACACGAGGCAGTCTGCGAGGAATTGCGAGAGAGAGGGATTTCGACAAGGGCCAAGGGGGCTATTTATGGGCAATGTCGGGATTTTTTACCCTGCCCGGGAATCAAAACCGTTGTGGTAAACAGGCAATTGGTTCGGAATGTGGGCGGACTTGTAATGATAGAAGTGTGCGGCATTGGATAACTCCGTGGGGTACGTTTCTTTAGACAACGGCAGAAACTGTGTTACATTTTTCTTGTCTCCGTCGTCCAGCATTTGCCATCTGGTGAGATAATGTGACGGACCCCCGGTGAGATAATGGACCTCATGAAAGTAGGTGAATCTGTTTGAAATTCAACGCATCGAGCGGTTTTGGGAGCTCCAGTTTTTTTTTTTTTTGGCGGTGAGAGCCGAAAAAAAAAGAGCAAAAACCGTGACCATCAGTTTCAGTGCTCAGACAGTTTCAGTTGAGCACAAGATATATATTGGTGATGCCCTGAGCATCAGTGATTCAGTGGGCACTGTCCGTGGCGGAACCAGCATTTCTCCAAGCGTAAACCCTGTCCAGATTCATTGTACTGGAATCAGTCACATCCAACCTAAAAATTCTTATATTTTTAGACGGAGTATATGATTAGATTAGGATGCGAAAATTCCCTCTTGAGACAGGAAAATTCCCTCTCGTCCAACAGATGCATCAGGCTATCAGCTTGGTAATACTTCCAAAAGATGAAAATAATGATCAAATTGTGTTGGAAAATTGGAAAAACTGTTTCGACATTATCAGTTAACTGTCGGGACTCAGGAGCATTAGAGTAGTTGTACAGTACGTGGCCAGATTTTTTTTTTTTTTTGAGAAACCGTGGCCAGAATTTTGAGACCAAAAAAAAAGCACAGCACGGATAGGGGATATATCAACAGCGATACAGATGAACATACATCAGAGTAGTATCTACGACTGTGCCTATCTCCTAAATCCCTTATGTACTGCAGACAATGAAACTTCAAGACACCACTTCTCGTGTTCAAGCCAATCAACAAAGAACCGCAGAAAAACTATTCCACATGCTAACAAATGGTTAATGCTAAACATCTGGCTCTACAGTAATTTCACACCCTTTCTGGAATTGGGGAACCCAAAAGATATGAACAAACTTTAGTATGCTACTAGAAAATTCCTATGTGTTACTTGCATCGACAATAAGAGAAGCAAGTTCATTTTCTTGTTGGCTTTTAAATCTTGTCAGAGTAGGGAGGCTCCTTTTAAATCTCTCGGGTAGATACCTGGATAGTTCAGGAAACAAAATGCTTATAGTGCATAAACCAATATAGTTCATGATAAATACAGTACTGGAGGAACAAATGACTGTAAAATTTAGCCTGTAGAAAATTACTCACGTGTCAAGTCTTTCAGCAATCGCTCTGCGCACTGACGAGTTGAGTCCATAAGCAATGGAATTAAAAAGCCCCTAAGTACACCAGGAAGCATTAGAATATACGGAAAATGTGTTCACATATGATGAAACGAAGGAAAAATTTTGGGCTGGTTTGGATTGCTACCAATTCTTGCCCTACCAAATTTTGGTAGTGCCAAAATATTGGCAACTTTTGGCACTACCAAATTTATTTGTATAGAACTTGTACTAATATGGGCAAGAATTGGTAGCAAACCAAACACACATATGACAGTGTTGAAATAACCAAAACATTGGTAGGGCACATTTTGGCCTCAAACCAAAACGGCCCTTTGTAAGGTAAGCCGAAGCCAATTTTCCTGTATAATAGCCTCACAAGGAAACCAAAAAACAGTGCTTCTAGAAACAAAACTTAAAGAAGCATCCATGAATCATCCATGCATTACATAGAGCCAATTCTGAAGGTGGTGGATATTTGATTGCATCAAATCTTTGGATAATGGAGACAAAGTATGAATTACAACCAATTCAATAGGCCTGAGCAGGAATGGAACTCAAGGACTCCCATTTTTAGCTAATTATCGACAGGACTGACACCAAAGATATGTGGAGTCCTCTAAACCTTTTTCTATAGCCCCTTGCTCCTAGGATTGGTTTAGTTAACAATATCAAAGTGGATTTAATATGTTACGGATACTTTCCCTCAAGTTTGCAACACAGGACTTCAGAATTGGGCAACTAGAATCTAGGATGAAAGTACTCACCATAAGTCCAGCAAACCCAACGTCAAGAATTGAGAGCCAAAATATTCTGTGGCCTGGATTAGCAAAATCGTGCAGACGGTTGATTGTAGCGAAAGCCCATGAACCTATTAGAATGAGAGGGTAATAACCCCACCGATTAAATGCCTGCAGAAGAGAAACAAGTCAATAAGCTGTATCTACTAATAAACTTTCCTCTGTGCTAACAGACAGTAAACAGTTGTGAAGAGCTGATCCAGGCATCCAGGAAACATGATAACATAAGTAGAATTAATACATTATTTATGCTAAAACATGGTAATACTAAACATTATACTCCATTTCATATCGAAGACAGGAGGTATAGAAAATAATAGGATCAAATGAGATACTCTCTGAATTCATAACAGGAACAGTACAGTATGGCACATTAGGGGAATTTTTTTCATTAGACATAAAGATGTGTGTAAGAAACTTTTACCTTCTTATCTGCCCTCACATCAGATTGAATTGATCGATCACTTATGCCAACAGCCATCTACAATTTCATCCATAGTCTTATGAAAATCAGAGCATAAAGGAGAAAGAGTAGAATTCACAAGGATTTACATTACACTAAGCTCTATTTACCATCAATATATAAGAGAAAAGTGTATGCATACCCGTGTTGCGTTGTTTATCATGTGATTAACCTGAAAGTACGTATACCCATTGTAGAGAATGGCACCCCACAGTGGAAGATAAAAGGTTACCAAGTGCAAAACCTGCAGATAGAAGAAGACCTCATAATGAGCAATTGCTATAAATATGACAAAGTGCAACATTTTTGTTTTGAATTAATGGTCTAGCTGGGATCAAGACGAGAAAATAACAGAGGACATAAATTGCATTAAAGAAAATGGAAAATAAAGAAGCCAATGCACAAAAGTCAAACATACGAAGTTACAAACTAATAGAGAGCAGAACGTTACTCTCAGAGACTCCTAAACTTTATGATACCATAACATCTTGATTTGAGGTATCAAAAGGTCTGCCTTGTGCAAGGTATGTAGGCAATTCCATATAAATATTACTTATTCAGTTGAATGGAGATTGGTTTCGATTATTTGATAACAGCTCAAATACTTAATGCAACCAGAAACATATAGGTTAGCATTAGCACCAATTTGGGACACTCTGATTATCATATTAATAAGGTTCAAATGTAAGATATAGCTAGGTTAGCAATAGCAGTGTTAGAACTTTGAACTAAGTTAATGGATTCATGACGAAGCACAAAAAGCCACATACCTTTGCCATGCTTCCTTGTTGGATCCAACACCAGGTGCCTGGTCTTCCATTATCACTTCCTATTGAACGTAATACAGTGGTAGCTAGTGAAGTTCCTGAGAACATATAAATAGAATTAAAAATGTGACTTCCAAAACAAATTATTATAGCACATAGGTATTGTTTGCAGCTAAAGACGAAATGGATGGAAATAAATGGATGACTCGGGCATAGTAATATGGAGCAAAACACCACAAAACTGTAAATTCAAACAGAGAACAAGATCAATAGGATGAGTCGCAAGAAACGGTCACAATTACGTCAGGTCAACAAGAGTCTTAAGTTGTCCACCATACAATATATACATTGGCACATAGGAATGAAAAAGGCACAAGTAAGAAACTGAAACTAGCATACTTGGCTCTTACTCCCTACGTCCCAAAAAGAATGCATTCCTGAGTTTGAATCTGGACATAGGCAGGCTATGTCCAGATTCAAACCCAGGAATGCACTTTTTTTGGGACGGAGGGAGTAGATAACAAACAATGCTGAAATAGTAACAGAAAATGTACAAAGGTATGTGTATCAAGTCTACATGCTGTTTAGATATAAGAAATCAAAATGTATCCCCTTCTTCCCTCTTGCAAATAACATATGGTTCACATAGATGACACAACTATAAAATTGTCATTACTTCAAATGGAAAATAAGCACTGCACCAAACCAACAAGCATTTCTAACTGCTATATATATTGCGCCAGCTAATTTGGCATGCAAACTCCAACAAAGGTGGAAAAGTGGTCAGAAGAATTGCATACCCCAAACATACAGGTGGAAAATTGATCCAAACTCCTCAACATCAGTTTTGTGTTTGACAACGGTGCGATGAAGAGTGAATGCTATACTGGTTGTCCATAGAAAAGAAGCCACACAGAAGAAGTGTGCACTGTAGTCATGAGCAAAACAGTAGAATGCATTTGATGGGCCCCTGCAACATGAAATGCAATTGTTTAAGAATATCTCACCAGCGCATAGTAGAAACTCAGCAATCAGCATGTAATCACAAATAACATTTCCAGACAAACAAAGGAAAGAACAATATGTATTTTCTTCACGGTAATAAACTTTGTCTTCCATTAGTTGTATTTATTTAAAGTCATAAAGTAATTACATGAAGTATAAAGTACAATTTGAATAATACAGTCAGAAACGTACCCCATAATAGTGAATAAGCTGCAGAACATATCCTGCAGTTCAGACAGACGTTGTCAGGAAAAAAAAAACTTGAGTGGAAATGTGATATCATTCTCTAGAACAAATTTCAAATTCTCTAGAGACGTCAGCTTGACTTGCGGCAATTAATATCAACAAATCAAAGTTACAGTTAGACACTCTTCATGCCCATTAGTTAACTTTCAAACAAACAGTAGCAGGAAATGTGATCACCCAGCCAATTGCCTTACATGGGTACCTAGGGACATCACTTGCCATATTCAAGAGAATATGCCATAAACATCCTCGCAATTGGATTCACGAAATTGGAGCATGCCCATATGCTGCTTCAAGTTTCCATCAGATATCAACATCTTACGAAAAAACGATGTCAATGTCAATGTTTCAAACTACATCAAAGTCCAAATCATCTGCAACTCTATCTCACGGTTCCTTCAGCTAGCCAGATACAAAAATATCAGGTAGAAGTTGAGAGATATGACAAGTTCAACTGCCAGATATAACCATGACGGATCAAAATTTCAAACACTTCTAATATCTCAATCCTTGCTCCCTGTACCAAATTGCCGAGAACTACTTCAGCTCGCACGCATATGCAGAAGAAATAAAGCATCCATTGGCTAAACTAACCGCATGAACCGCAGAAATTTCTCAGCCAGAGATTCAGACGCGAAATGAACAACACACAGCTCGCAGATCGCCCCCACGTGCGCTCCCCAAATCCCAAATCGCATCGAACGCAGCTACGCAGATCACGGCACTAGCCTCCCAAACCCCAAACCCCCAAAACTAAGGCGCTCCAGATCCGAGGCGCTCACCGAGACCGCGAGGAAGAAGACGAGCTTGAAGGAGAACTTGCGGAGCTCGCGGAAGAGGAGGTAGCAGAGCACGATGAAGGAGGAGCCCACGAGGGAGAGCGCGGCGGCGGAGGTGCTCACGGCGTCGAGGATCTCGCGCTCCCTCAGCACCTGGCTCGCCGCCGCAGCCACGGCCGGGGCCATCGCCGTCGACGGCGAGGCGAGGCGATCTCCGCGGCGAGCTGGGGGAAGCGAGTGGGAGTTGGTCGTTGGGTTGGGTTTGGGGATTGGGAATTTGGGACCGGATTGCCTTCGTGGCGAAGGTTGTGGCAATTTTGGGCTTGCTGCTGCTGGCCTTGGACTGGGCCCGTGGTGTGGCCGTGTATAGAAGTGTGGCTTAGTGGGCTTTTTTGTATATGGGCCCATTTATGGACGAACTAGTAAAAGAATTTATTTTCTTTTATTTTCTTTTTCTTTAGAGTAAGCCGGCGACTTCATTAACTGGAAACGAATGGTTCGATACAAACGAGTGAGCAAATTTTCTCCGGCACCTTACTTTGCTAGAAGCCTAGAACATGAGCTAGTACTACAATATTAGACACTCGATAAACATGAACAAAAGAAATATACTGAAAGGTTTGTGCCTTAATATCTTGAATAATTTGAACCAAGAGACACGATCGAACAGTATGGCAGATCGGCATTAATCTTCGTGATGAGTGATGTCTGTTGGACAATCAATTCAAGCACTAGTTTGTTCGAACTTGGAACCAGCCTCAAGAACACAATTAGAGCATGTCTCCGTACCATTGCTTTCAGCAATTAAGTTCTGGCGCCGCGATCCTAATAAAAGCCTGATGGCAAGCGACAAGCCAATATATATCCACAATGATCACGAATCATAGCCACAGCACCCATGCGATCGATAAGGGTTTATTGAACAACATTGTAAGGTGCAGTCAAAGTCGCATTCTTCTTTCTATACCCTTTTTTACATGAGATGGTAATTGTTTGTAGGTAAGATCAAAAGAGTGCATATGCATCAATGCGTGCTGTGACGCGTTACGACAAACTGACAGGCACCTTATTTAGTTACTTCAGTATATATAGTAGTAAGTCATTTTAGAATTCAGAATAACTTATATCCTTCCATGTGAGCCACCATTCTATGATGTCAGTTAATTTAACAAGCAGACAAACAGGTACAGCAAGAAAACTATTTTATCTCTGATGCATTATCGAGTTTAACGCATCAAAAAAAATAATGCGATTAGTCAAACGGCCTTTCGATCGTAGCTCATGCTACATTCTTGAATCTAATTAATCATATAAACTCCCTTGCTGATTATATATATTATACACTTTCCTTGTGACTTCATAGGTACAGCAAGAAAACTTCTTTTCGAGATACTCGTCGTTTCTTCACAGACGTATACTCATAGATCAATTATGTAGTACTAAAAAAGTAACAATAATACATCACAATTAATTTTCCATGACTATGTAACTGCTCCACGTTGAGGTCAACCTAGTTGCACACCGACTAACTTTTCCGGCCTCCATAGGACAAACACATCAACATGTATCACCCTTCCAGAAAAAGAAAAGACCATTCCTGCCAAGACCTGATGCTACATTGCCAATACATCATCGTCATCGATCAATCGTGTAGATCACTGCTTAAAGATTAGTTAGTTAACTACCCAGTGATTAATTAGCTTGACACTCAGAAAAGGTCACAGAAAAGTAGTATAACTAGAACACACTGCAAGCAAGCCGAAGCATTCGAGCTAGCTTGGCTTCTTCTCTTGCTAAGAAGAAAAGCAAAAGGGAGAGATCGAGCATTCGAGCTGAGTTATATAGGTGTAGAAGAAGGAAACTAGAAAGCCAAGTAAGAAAATGGTGGACGACGTGGTGGAAGTCGCGAGGCGAGCGATGCTGTTCCGGATGCCGAGGAGGAGGAGGAGGGCGGCGTCTTCGGCTGCATCGGCGGCGGAGAGAGAAGGGAGGAGGAAGAAGGTGGCGGTGGTGAGGCTCGGCGGCGGAGGAGGCGGAGGAGGAGTAGGAGGAATTGGGACGAAGAGGAGGTTGTTTGGGGTGCTGCGGCGGCTGCGGGTGCGGTGGGTGGCGGCGATGTACCGGCAGGCGCTGCGGCGGCTGCGGGTGTGCTACGCGAACGCCATCCGCGACCTCATCGACGGCGCCGCGCTCGCCGGCGCCATGCGCGCCCCCGTCGGCGTCGAGTTCTCCCACGCCGCCGCGTTCGGCCCCGCCGCCACCGTCGGGTTTTAATTGACTGCGACGATATCGATGTTGCTCCATCTGTATTACTAGTAGTATACTGTGTGTGATCATGGTGTTGTGTGCATGAGCATGCACTCCTGCTTGCTCGAGTCGCAATCTGTATCATATTTCTGTATAGTTCAATCCCACTTCTGAGTCGTGACGTTTAGTACATAGCGCAACTTGTCACAAGCTTAAACTCATAATATAGCAATGCAGAAGAAGATCGCCACCCACGGCCCACAAGCGTAAAAGTCGAGTGACTTCAAAGGTTAACTCACCAACGTCTGATGGTATTGCTTACTTATCCAGTCATCCAAAAATGTGAGACGACCCAATGTAATATGTGACATCGATGGTTCAAAGAAACTCACTCTCACCAGTCACTAGCCCACGAATGATAATGTTGCATCGAAAAGCAAACATGGATTGCATATGGAATAAGTTTATTTTGAGTACCTCATATTCACGTTGAGTTTAAAAATTCTCTCAACCAAAAAACTTGAAATGTTAGGCCCAAACTTGTGAAAACCAATTGGAGGCAATTAAGTTTTCCAAGTACTACTCACTACTACCTCTGTCTTTATATTATCACGGTGTGATCTAATCAACGTAAAAAAAAAAGAATGGAAGGAGTACTTACTACTAAAATGGTGATTACTGATTAGTACTACTCTGCTCGTCATTACACGATCTCACGGTCAACTGTGTGATAGGCAAGGCCTGCAAAAGGCCATTAATAATGGCCACCAGATATATTTATACAGTTTGGATATAACTGTTTCATTTAGAGATGCAAATAAGAGTTCGAAAAAAAATCTTAAAACAGGGAAATAACCAAATTAACCTAAACCAAAACCAAAGCATTTCACCATATCATCTTATTGTCGCTAGCTTGCAGGCCTCTGCTGCTCTCTGAGACTCTGACCGATCTACCTCTCTTAGTCTTCCTACACTTTCATCCGAAGAAGACGCCGGTATTTCCTCAACGATATTACACGAGGGACAGCCGACGCCAATTTTGCATCCAGCCATGAACCACCACCTTCCTTCCACCGCCGTTCTTCTCCGCCGTCACTGGCGACGCCACCTGTTGCTGCTGCTGCTGCTGCGGCGCACGCGCCATCTCCGACATCCTCTCCATCCTCCGCATCGCCGGCGTCGCGAACGCCGCCGCGGACGCACCGAACGCCGAGTTGCCACCAGTAAGCCGCACCGAAGACGCGCGCTGCTGCGCGTGCGAGCTCATGCCGGAGAGCACGCACGCGCGGCCGTATCGCGCGTACTCCCGCTCGCTCGCCACGCGCTCCCCGAGCTCCTCCATCTCCGCCACCAGCGCCCTCACCATGGCGTCGCCCGACGCCGCCGACGCGATCAGCGACGCCCGCCGAGCGTCGAGTATCCGCCTCGCCTCGACGTAGTCCCGGCGCGCGCCATGGCCATGTCCTCCGCGGCGTCCGTCCGCGCGCGCTCCCGCTCCACCTCCACCGACGCCGCCACGCCCGCCGCATCGACCGGCCGCGACACCACTGCCGCCGCCTCGCCGCACGACACCTCCACCGTCTGCCCAGTCGCCGTGTCGCGGTACGTGCACCGCACGTCGATCAGCCGCGTCGCGCCGTCGTCGCCGGCTGCTCTCGGCACGTCGAGGAAGACGAGGAAGCGGCGGTCCTCCTCGGCGTAGAGCTCGCCGACGTCGACCGTGGCGGCGCGGCCGTCGGCGTCGATGCGGCTCTCGTATCGCCCCGACTTGACCGCCCGGACGCGCACGCCGGGGTCCACGCACTCGACGCCGATCCGCGCCGCCTGCGCCGCCACCGACATGATCCCGCCGACGCACCGCGCGAACGTGTCCTGCACCACGGACAGATTCTCCACGAACGAGAACGTCCCCCTCGTCATCTTCGACATGGCGTGCATCGCCGCCGCGTCGTGATCGGTCCCGAACCCGAACGCGTGCACCGGCGTCGCGCCGCCGCCGCCGGCGGCTAGGGACGGCGGCACGAGGGCATCGTACGTTCTCGCCTTCGTGACACCCCCCATGGTCTGGTTGTCCTGGCCGTCGGAGAGTAGCACGACGCTGGAGACGGGATTCGAGAGGCGGCGGCCGTCGAGCACCTTCGCGGCGACGTCGAGCGCGGCGCGGATGTTGGTGAGGCCGTCCGCGGACAGCGAGTCCACGGCGCGCCTCGCGGCGACCTTGCCGTCGGGTGTCATGCGGGTGAGGCGGAGCACGAGTCGCGCGTCCGTGGAGAAGGCGACGACGGCGAGGCGGTCGCCGGCGCCGAGGCTGTCGATGACGAACCCCGTCGCGCGCTTCACCAGTGCCAGCTTGTCGCTCCCCGCCATGCTCCCGCTCACGTCGAGCACCGCCACGAGATCGATCGGCGCGCGCGACGTCGACGGCGACGGCGACGGCGCCCTGGCGTGCACCAGCACGGCGAACCCGTCGCGCGCGGCGTCGCGAGAGATGGCCGGGTACTCGCAGTGCGTGTTGAGAACCATCACGCCGCCATTGCCGAGCGTCGGTGACGGCGACGGCGACTCAGCCAGTGGCAGGTCGTCGTCGTCGTCGTAGGCGGTGAGCGGCGGCGGCGGCGAGGGCGCGTCGCGCCATGGCGTGGCGCAGACGGGGCAGAGAGAGGAGTGGGAAGGGAGGCAGCGGAGGTGGAAGGTGTGGGAGCACTCTGCGGTGAAGATTGCTTGGCCGTGGGCCATGCCGCCATTGCAGACGGGGCACCGGATGACCATGCTTGGCCCTGGCCGTGGCCGACGCCACCATGCCATGGATTTGATCGATTGATCTCCAAGGAGCGACGTGAGTACGTGCTACGCAGAAATTGACAGTTTTGTTTTACCGCTAGGAGGGAGAATATATGATATCGTTGATGAGATGAGGAGATAAATCTTCGGTTTTACGGAAACATAATATATATCTTCCGTACGTGAAATCATCATCAGTTACTAACTGAATATCATTGATCCATATATGGATGGAAGGCTAGCGGATATAAACGGCATTTTATTAGCTTGCGCGTAAAGAAAGGCAGGGAGCGGAAGAACCTCCGGCGCATGCCGTCGCGCATACAATTAGGGAGTGTTTGGTTTCCTGTATTTGGGGGTGAGCCTCGGCCACCGGATACAACTTGCATTTGTTTGGTTAGTTGCATGCATCCCAAATCTTCGGCTCATCGTATTCCCTCCGTTTTAAATTACTTGCCGTTTTAGGTTTGTCTTAAGTCAAATATTTTAATTTTTGACCACTAATTTATAACAGCTCGTATAGTTTGATATCCTATTGTTGATAATTTTAGATTCATCATGAGAAATGTTTTCATAATATATAATTAACATGGTATTAAACTACACGGAATTCTAGAAATTAATGGTCAAAGATTAATATGTTTGACTTAGGACAAACTCAAAACGACAAGTAATTTAAAACGGAGGTAGTAAAAAGCATCTCTCGGTCCGCTAATGCTAATGGACACTCGGGCGCCGCCGGTTCCATCCGCAAACGGCAGAAAAACAAACATTATAGAAATTTATTTTCCCTTTCTCTCTTACTTTTCTCATTTCCCTCTCTCTTTCTATTCCCAATTGGATCCCAGCGACGGCGACTCACCAGCGGCCGGTGGCATCCCCGACAGCCGTGCCCGCGCGACGGCGACGGCGCCTCCACGGAGGCCGGCGACCGTGACGATGATTGCCCAGCGGCCGCTCCCATGCGACGGCGACGGATATGGCCGCCCTGCGCCCGGCGGCGGCGGCGGATCCGGCCGTCATCGCCCGATTTTTTTTGCATTTTTTAAAATTGAAAATTTCCTATTTCTTTCAACTGAAAATTTCTTGTCTTTCATTTTGAAAATTTTCATTTCTTTCATTTTGAAAATTTTCATTTGTTTCATCTTGAAAGTTCCATTTCATTTTCTTTTTTTTTCTATTTGAATTTTTTCTTTTTTATTTTTAATTTGAATATTTTGGAGAAAAAGGACTTCGGCGTCAGGCGGAAAATTCGGGCACCAGTTCTGTTTCTAGCGGTCTGTCTCCATGAAACAAAGATGATATCGGTATATACCAGGCCAGAGTTTTTTTTTTTCATGGAGACAGACCAGAGTTTTTTTTTTAGGGGCCAGGCCAGAGTTGATGGAGTTAAAGGCGTCATAAGAGATAATTAGCATATATATTAAGAAGTATTAGTGCAGATGAATCTTTATCAAGCACTGATATGACACATATTATCAATTAAACTAACTTTGCACTACTTAAAAGTTTTGTTAATAATTTTTGTTCACATTTATAAGCTCATGCAATATTTTCAACGCAACCAACCAAACAACACCTGAGCAAATGCATGCTCTCTATATCAACCAACCAAACAAAGCCTACATGCATGATGCATCCCATTGCTCTAGCTTAGGCTAGCAAGGATGCTTCTATTGATCCTAGCTGCAAATTACCAGCCAACCAAACACACCCTTAAACGTCGTTGCATCGACTAAACTAGTGTAGGTGGTGGACGTACCAATGGGCGTGGGCCCACATTTTTGAACCAATAAAAAATATTAGTTTGTAAAAAAATACTGATCAGAGGAAACATATGCTTATAAACTTTATGCACAGAAAAATATACTTAGGCTGCGTTCGGAAGAGGGGAAAAACAGTGTTGTCCAAAGGAAAAAAGAACAGTACTACACGCAAAACGATAAACATCATTAACACGTGATTAATTAAGTATTAACTATTTTAAACTTGAAAAATAGATTGTTTTGCTTTTTTCTACAACTTTCGTGTATAATTTTTTTAAAAAAAACACATTTTTATGCACATTGGAAAGCATGCCAAGGGATATCTTTGCTGCAGTAATTTGCCTATGCATGGTTTCACTGGAAACAAACGCAGCCTTCCTATTCCACGAGTCTCCAAAGTGGAAGAAATAAAATTGAAGTGTTTCTCATTTCTCAAACTGCTGGGCTCGTGCCGCACGCGCAGACAACACATCAGCCGCATCGCATTAGCTGCATCTCGGTCGATCGACATGCTGTACTTCTGGTGCTGCGTCAACTCACCGTGGTACTGCATTGTCATGGATCCCCGTCGCTCTCTCGCATAAGTTACTCCCTCCGTCTCAGATTACAATTATTTAAAGGATTTAAATTTGTCTTAAAATATTCATAACTCCGAATTTATCCTTTTGAAGAGATTAAGATTGGGGTAAGAAAGAGTTGTGATTGGTTAAGAGGAGAAGGTATGTGGAAAAATTAAATAAGAAATACTTGTGATCGATGAAGATAGGGTAGGTGGGTATAGACATAGTTGTATTTTGAGACAAATTTGAATTGTTCGGGTAGTTATATTTTGAGACGGGGGATTCACTTCTTCACCAATCATAATTATCACCACTTACCTTCTCCTCCCTACTGATCATAACGTTCCCTCGTTTTAATCTTAATTTTATATATATAAAAAAAGAATGGGTAGCTAGATATTGCGGCGGAGGGAGTAGGACTGAAGACCATCCACGACGCTGCTGCCTACTGAGCTCCTGTCAACCAGGCACCGGCGATCAATCCACCATTTAGGTGAAGGCTAATTTTGTTTGTTTCCATAAAATAAGATATTAGTAAAACATAATGTCTTTCCCTATAAAATTTGTCCTTTTACTGTTTTACCATCTAAGGCTCCTTTGAAACGCAGAATTATAAAAACATAAAAATAGAAAAAAATACAGGAATTGGATGTTTCACCTATTGAATTCCTATAGGAATAAAAAACATAGGAAAGTTTCAAAATAATCATTTGATTGAGACACCGGAAAACACATGAATTGTCGGCTTGTGAAGATGAAAAAATGAGGTAAAACCTCATGTTTGGATTCCTCCAAAATCTCCATAGGATTGCTCGTTCCTTAGGAATTTCATAGGAATTGGTATGATTCAATCCTTCGTTTCAAATGCTTCCATAGGAATTTTTACTATAAGATTGAAATCCTCCAAATTTTCATTGCATTTTCTACAAATCGAAGGGGGCCTTAATCAACAGTGCATGCTGATTGTTGAGGCCGTCCAATATGGAACGTGGTGAGATCCATGCCATCCAGCTCCCTCTACCTGTTCTGTCCTATGGCGTGGTGTCCCAGTAGGTCTCTCTTCTCCACGGTTCCTTTCCCCTCCCGATCCCCTTTCTACGCTACTCCTCTCGATCTCGCTAGCACCGCCGCTGCCACCACCTGCGTAGCAAGGGGAGGAGTAGGAGATTCCGATCGATCTCTAGTCCGCCTGCCCTATGCCGCCCGGATCGGCTAGGTTTCTCTCCCAATCGCCATCCCTTGACCCTTCCTTCCCGTCCCGTTTCTCATGATTCAGTACCTGTTTCGTGCTGTTCCGTGCAAGGATTAGGGTTATTGCTAGGATCAAAGGCGGAGCTTGATTAAAATCCTGAGAGGGGCCAATCTATGAATATCTGTTAATACATGGGATATTATAGAATTTTATTCTACACTAAGAATAGATAATACAGACTCCTATGTAATTTGTATAAAACTGAGGGAGGCCACAACCCAGTTTTGTCTTAACCAAGCTCTGCCCTTGGCTAGGATCTTTGCGGGTGGCCGGTGTTGGTCATGGACTCAGGGGTGTTCCGGTCGTGTGGATAATGGGTGTGCATGATCTGCGGTGGGAGAGAGAGAACAAACTCTTTTGTTTAATTGGTGTAACGAAGCATATTGTTTTCATTGGTATTGGTATTGGTATTATGATCAATAGATAAGTTGGGATTGTAAATTTCGTGACATTTGGCTTTGCACTTTCTGACCATTACACGATAAGTTTTGAAGTTAGGCTGTGATTGTATCTTTTGGGAGGGGTGGGCACAATAAACTGAAACCGAAAAACCAAACCAAACTAATCGAGACCAAACCCAAACTAACCGAAACCGAAATTTTCGGTCACTAGTTCGGTCATCAATTTAAACTAACCGAATTTACTCTCCGGTTAATTCGGTCAAGCTCTCGATTAACCGAAGAAACCGAATTCTTACGCAAAGCCCAAAAGATAGCCTGTTAGCCCAGCAGCCCACAAGACTTTCCTAGCCCTAGGCCTGTTAGGTGACTTCCCCCAACCCAGTACCGAGCGGCCGTGAGTTTCCAATCCTACGAACCACTCCATCCCCGAAGCGAAGTCAGCCGCCTCCGCCCACCTCCACCGGTGCCACTCCGTTCCGGCCGCTGCCTGCGCTCCTCCGTTTTGGCCGCCGTCCACGCTCCTCTGATCCAGGTGGTGATGTTGAGCTGGTCCTGCTGGTGGAGCCTGGAGGTGGAGATCGACACCCATCGAGTCTCCAATATCCAGGTCTTCTCTTTTTTTTCTTGACGAAGTGTTCCCGAAATCAAAAATTTGTCTCCAATGTATGCAATTGATCTGAAATGTGGGTGCTTCTTCCCATCTGATCTGTATTTGCCTCCCCTGTTTTTTCATCTCTGACAGTTTGCTTCAGATAAAAATGTTAACCAAATTTTGTTTGACCGAAGACCGAATCGAAATAACCAAAACCGAATTACTTTGAACTAACCAATCGGTCTTGAGTTTCTAGTAACCGAATTTTACGAGAAACTGAATAACCGAAAATCGGTCAGACCGAACGGCCACCCCTGCTAGGAGTACAAGCCTCCGCCCTACATGTTTGCCGCATTAGTATGTTCTGAACAAAATGGGCCAAAAAACAGTTTGTTTTTCTTAATATGGGCTGAAATTACCAAATGGGCCAGCCCATACTAGTAACGGGCTGACCCTTTTCTTTCTGCTCCATCTCCCCTCCGAGGCACACAGATCAAACCTCCCGTGCTCTCCTCCGACTCTCCGAGCTCTCGACGCCGCGGCGCTCGATCTCCTCCGCCGCCGGATCTCCGCCACCGAGCACCCCCCTCCGCCGCCGCGGCCGCGTCCCTCTCCTCCCCCACCTCAGATCTTCACCGCCGGTGAGCCCCCGTCTCCTCCCTGGATCCCGCCTCTTCCGTCTTTCTCCTTGCTCCCCCGCGCCTCCCTCCTCACTGGCGCGGCCTGCGATCTCCTCTCCTTGCAGACCCTACCGTAGCCTTCTCCACCTGCTCGAGCACACGGCAGGGGGGCGACGCGGCCGGCCTTCCTCTCGGTTCGAATCAAGTTCAAGGTTCGTCAGCGCACTACTCGCCATTTGTGTTTTTTTTTTAAAAAAAAAAGAAAATTTGAGGTTAATACAATTATATTATGAATCCTCAGTTCCTGATTTTGTGGTTGATTCCATGATTCCATTTCCATCTAAGCTTTAGTTAGACTGTTAGAACAACCTAAGTTTGCAACATAGGAACAGAAAGTCGGTAACTACTTTTTCTGTTTTGGGGATTCTTAATGACCAGTCAATTAATGCAATTTCTACCACTATGTGATTCATTTAGCTTGAACTTAAGCAGCAGAAACATAAAACGGTTGGATTTATGTTGCCAGTTGCCATAATATGGAATCTGTGAAATGGTATCACCCCACTTTTATCTTTCATTTCATTCCAGAAATCCCATTGTTTGTCATGTTTCATATACCAGCATAAATCCTCCGAATTACTGTAATTCTAATGTAGTAGAGATTTCCAGCTGAGGTGATGACTACATCAGAGCCAGTACAGGAAACTTTGGCACTGAACTTCTCTCAACCTAGCAAACCTCGGGTCCTTCTTGCTGCTTCTGGAAGTGTTGCTGCTATAAAATTTGAGAGCCTTTGCCGTAGCTTCTCAGAGTGGGCAGAAGTCAGAGCTGTGGCCACCAAGGCTTCATTACATTTTACTGACAGAAAATCTCTGCCCAGTGATATTATTCTTTACACCGATGATGATGAATGGTCTACCTGGAAGAAGATAGGAGATGAAGTTTTACACATTGAACTGCGAAAATGGGCAGATATCATGGTGATTGCGCCATTATCAGCAAATACCCTGGCTAAGGTATGTATTTTTCCTGGTGTGAACCATATATTTTGATGTTGAATCCTGAATTTGTTTGAGACGGCAACTTGTTTTTGTCGCCTATGAAAAGTGACACTGGATTAGTTTTTCAGATTGCTGGTGGTTTATGTGACAACCTCTTGACTTGCATAGTGAGAGCATGGGACTACAGCAAACCACTGTTTGTTGCCCCAGCTATGAACACCTTCATGTGGAACAACCCGTTCACCAATCGGCATCTGGAGACAATCAATCAGTTAGGTATATCATTGGTCCCTCCCATTACCAAAAGGCTGGCTTGTGGTGATTATGGTAATGGTGCAATGGCTGAACCTTCTCAAATCGATACAACTGTCAGGCTTGCTTGCAAGAGACAGAACTTTAACACAAATAGTTCACTTGTGATTCCTGTCAGCAGCAACCTCCCATCTAGCTGATGCGGCGACTATTCTGTTCAAGTTTAAACTCAGGTCCTATATTTCTCTGCAACTCACATCTGGATGTAGGGAAAGGAAAAAAGAGCATTTCGTGTTAAGCAGAAACGAAATCCTGAGAAGTGATGTCTATATCAACCAACGCAGCACCTTTATGGGCCTGCTGGTGTATTAGTGATATGCTAGGACATGGAGATTGGAGAAAGGCTGTTGTCCCAGCACTTCAATGTTGATTTTCCTAATTTCTAGTGACATATGCTAAGCTGCTGATGAATATGCTCATGTTGTAACACTAAATTTTACTACTGCAAATGTTTGCAAAGACTTGTGATAGGATCAAAATGTAGCAAGTTGTTCTGTTATTCTTGTTTTCTGATGCATGCGTACATTGGAAGGTGAAGTTGTCTGGTACTTTGGTGTGCAATGCTGTACTTTCCTGCTTGGACACGCAGCCGCTAATCTTGGATATGACGGTTTACATGTAAACCTTTGTTTCCATCTACGTTTCCCTCTTCTGATGACTGGTGATTTGTCTCATGGGTCACTTGAAGCAGTTGGAGTGTGTACCTTAGCAAGTGCAGGAACAAACTGACAATGACATGGGACAGACAAGACTACAAGGCAAAAATGGTGACTACTAAGCATGAAGATAAGACCAAGTTCAGATAAGCATTGGGTAGGGGATGGCAACAAGCAGATTGAATGTGGCGTTTCAAGTTTAGTCATCGTCTCTATACCATGGACATGGTGAGGAATTGTTCACCAATCAATTGGAAGACTATGACTGTTTAACGTCGATACTTTTGGATAATTGTGCCGATGTGTTGTGGATGATAAAGTTCAACAGCAGGAGTAACACATAAAATGCCATAAATTTAACATTTATCAATCAGCATGCATATAGCTTATGCATATTGTCGGTGATATGGGCCCGGGATACCACGTGGCAGTAATATAAAGCGTCTTGGGCCCACTAAAGCAAAGTGATAAAAGGATTAGACCCGGGGAGCGGCCCGGGTGAACAATGGGACCCCCTTCGGGAGGAAGCAGACCACCCCGGGAAGCACCGAGGGGTCTGTAGATGATCCGCACCAATTCGCCCCTTAGAAAACTCGCGGAAGGGAGCGGCGCTGCGCTCCCAACGGCCGCATTCATGAGGGCTGGCACGGCCTCACCGCATTAATGGCGATGTGAAACGGCGCTGCCAGCCCCTATCATCATTCCTTTCCCTCTGACCGAGGGGAGGAGGCGTGGGCCGCCGCCGCAGTCATGGGTGACCGTGCGGTCGCCTGCGACAGAACGCCCCCTCTGCCCCGTCTCTATCGCATTTAATACGACGGAGGGCAGCGTGGAGGAGGAGGGCGAGGGTTTTTTTAACCCCTACAGTTAACCTGCCCTATGGCCTACCGGCTCTGGCAGGGGAGACAAGCGACAAGACCACACGACGCCTGCAGCGCCTGCTCTACCAAATCCACTCCTGATCTCGGATTACATGGCGGATAGGGGAAGTACGTACTGGCGTGCCTACGATGTCGGCACAGAGTAATCTACTCCTGTCCTGACGTCTAAGGAAGAGAGAGAAAGAGAGGGAAAGCCGTTGTGGTGTTTCCTTGAGTATAAAAGAAGACTCAGGCTCACAGTAGAGGAGTATAAGCGATACTTAGAGGAAAAAACACCCACGCTTGTAAGCAAGAATTTTCCTCCCACAATAGTCGACATACAACAGGAGTAGGGTGTTACGCGTCCTGCAGCCCGAACCTGTATAAACTCTTGTCTCCATTCCCGCACGGGATCGGGCTTTTCTTATTCCTCACACAATCACGGTGCTCGGATCCACCCATACCCCTGAGCCGGACAAAAAAGGGGTTCCACGAATAGCCGGTGGAGGAGTTTACGCTCCGACACATATAGTTGATCCTTGTGAATGTTGGAATAGTAACAGAGTATTGTACTGCTGTCGACGTTGAACTCCATAGGACATCTTGGTTCTTAACTGATATATGCTCTTCCAGCCTAAAATAAAATAAATAAGAACAGCCTTAAAATTCCCCCACACTTGTCATCTTTGAGATCACGAAAGCTCACTGCCTTGGCACTTTCATGGCCTCAAACTAATAAAGATGGCTGGTTAGAACTTCTCTGAGATTATGTTGCACACATGAAAAAAAAAAAGGGGGTTCAAATCACAATTTCTCTATCTTGCAGCAGCTAAAACAACTTAGTTTGTTGAACTACACATGTGTTCTACTAATTTATTGCATTGACGATGATTTGATTAAGACAAGTATTGCAAGGTCTACGAAAGTTCACACCGTAATTGCCCCGTTGGTTTCAGCCCTCCGACCACACAAAGAAAGGGACCGCGCCATAAGAACTCAAGAGCAATTTCGATTGTAGGATTCATAGCTGTGTGGACTGTGGAGCGTCTGGGTGTCTCCTTCAGGGGAAATAAAAATAAAAATGCTATCGTCCGGTACTCCTGTATGCTGAATTTCAATCCACCAAAAGAATTTTGGAGGTGCGATTTTATCAGATGACAGTTAGTACAGTTGACAATATTCCTGTGAAAATCTTCCAAAATTTCTTTGTTCAAAAGGTGGTCTTGGGTCTTGACAGCTCAAACTTCAGATGTGTTTAAACACTCAAATAATCCGGTGCTCAGTATGCAAGGATTCAGCATCAGGCAAAGCTAGTTGCGAAGCTAGTTGTGTACTTGTGTTGGCTTTTGTCCCCTGCCGTCCTCGATGTGATTGTAATGCTGCACCATCATATAGACATCAAGCAATTAATCAATTGCGACACAGATAGAACGGAGAGTAAGTCGAGCTTGCTGCAGTTAATTAACGAAGTTGACAACAACCGAAGCAGACTTGCAAGCGTATCTTATGCAGAGTACCTTGGTCTCCTGTACCCGGCTGTACTACTGGTCTACTACAGGTAGGCGTGTAGATACTTTAGTAATTGCATTTGATCTGATCGATCATTACGGGTCCTGTCACGACGGGTACTGTATCTGTAGTGGGCCGGTTAGCAGATTGCGATCTTGCGATATTGACAATTTGGCATATATCATAATCACGTCGTTCCCGGTTTCACTTCTCGGTCCTTGCGAGTTGAATCTCACGGCAGTGTCCCAGATAGAAGGCATGGCTCCCCAGACAAGTTGAAACGCAAGTTGATTTCGTGCAGCCTCCCAGGTAGACAAAACATGGGTTCATTTGCTATATTTTCTAAAGCGATAATATAAATGGAATCAGTATCTCAATTCTGAACGTGAATTGGAAAATTTCAACGTTCTAACGACCGTCGTCCTAGGGCTATAGCTAGGCGCAGAGACAGTGATGAGTGACGACGATGTTCGAAGGAACATGCTTTTGTAGGTTGGTAAAAGTTAGTGGAACTAACTGAAAACCACCATTGGACAGCCTTAAAATAGTCAAATGTCACTAAAATAAAATTAGGATGCAATTGTATTTAACTAATATGTAATTGCAATGTAACTTAGATGTAACTAGGGTTGAAAATGGAGTGGGTATTTCCCGCCCGCCGACCCAAGGCTCACGGGAAGGATACGGGAGAGAAAAATAAATACCTGGTGCTATTTGAGTTCAAACCCAAATCCTCAAAAGGTATGGGTTAGGATACAGGAAGAGTCGTATCCGTCTGTATAACTTATATTATCAAATATATATGAAAAATTATTGTAAACACACCTACTAATATGATGAAATATTGGTTAATCACTACGTTAGAGCTCACAAGTAATATTGTATATTATTTTCTTTATGTATATCTTTGTAGCACTTAAACTGCCTCCATAGATTCAACATCTCTGTATTTAAAGTACAAATAAATATCCGTTAGCAAATCCGATTCTAAAGAAAAAAAATATGGGTTAGGATAAGAAAAGAGTGATATGTTACCCATATATGGTTCCGAATTTGGAAGAAAATATGGGTTAGAATATATAAATGCCGTGATGCAACTGTACTCAACCCTATTTCACCCATAGGTTGTAACTTCTCACAGAACTTCTTTACCTAGCTCGGTTGGTATGCGTATGCTGCATCTAAACTTGTCCGCGAGAATCTTAAAGCCCATCCAATGGCTAAAAATAACCCAAACTCGTCCACACGAATCTCAAAGTAAAACCCACGGCTAAAACATGACTATTTTTCATCTCAGAAAACTGTCGACATGAGTTTTATAGCCATCCCAAAAGTGAAAACGTATACGTACTAGCTGCAAACCAGTCAATCATTGCACGATGCCAACGTAGTAACGTTTTCTTCTGGGCTATAGCTGCAATCAATCATGACGGTGGGTACAGTACAGATCGATCGATCGGTGCATGGATCATCGTCACCTTGGCTTTGATCCCCACCAAACGGGATCTTCGTCATGTGACCCCGTCCTGTCATCTTGCACGCGAAACCTTCCAAGCGCACAGCGAAACGCAACGCAGTCGGTCGATCGCTCGGTCGATTCGACGCGTCCGGTGCAAAAACCCAGCAAGTACTCCTACGTACAAGGATGCGTTAACCCCACATATGTACCATGCTGCCATGCATTGATCCAGAATTCTCTTCGATGGCCTATTGTCCATGAAAAACACTGGTACATGTACGTTTCCTAAGTAGTCCTAAATCAGACTATATTGGTTCTTAAATATTAAATCCAATGCTAGTAAACAAACACATATTCGGTCTTGTTTGGTTTATCGGAACTCAACTATTCATTATAATTCGCAGCGTAAAAAAATTGACATCTATTTGGTTTGAAGAAAAAATTGGCAATGTTTTCTTATAGTTAGTATATAAATTTGAGCATGGCCTATATATCTTTGTTATAAAAACATAAATAATTAAATCAAATCATAACTTAACTTTGTCAAATATTTGACGTGGCTAAGTATTGCCAAAAACAAATTGCCAAGAGCCTTCGCTCCCACCATGATTGGATTTGGTCCAGGAGGAAACAACAATTTCACGCACCTGACCGGAATTACTGTCCATTTGTCCATGAGTCCATCCACGGGTCTATCACGTCATATATTTCAATTCGTGTACGTTTTTATCCTTCCCAATTGAGATCGAGGCATATGTGCAATGTACGTGCACTGCTGGAGCACATGGTAACCTGCTAACGTGTATCATGTTGGATGAATCGTCTGCCTATGTCACATGATTGGAGCATCTCGCCATTCATGGACTCATCTGGTGGTTCCGTAATCCGTGGTTGTCCCTCCTTTTTTTTTTTTTTGTTACCACACCCAACAATGTGTGCGTGTTTTTTTTTTTTCACAGGAACCCATCAACGTCTCATATGACTCAGTCCATGAGTAATGTTCTCTCTTTTCCCATTCTTTTTCTGTTCTTTTTGTGAGTACGTGATGTGTCCTAAGGTATATTTGTTCACAGGTTTTGTTACTTTTGTACCGTGAGGGACGCGCGCCGTGCTGTGGATGACCCAGGTTACTTTGTGTTCTGTAGTAAGTGGTGGGGAGGATAAATCATGGATATGGTATCATGGGAGACTTTATATATAATTCTTGTCATCTCTTCCCTTGATTTATATTGAACTTCGTAGTGAATTTATTCGATCTGGTCCCTGCGATGTTGAGAGGTTGTTACTAAGATATAGCAAAATCGACAATGCAAAACAATTAAGACGTAAAGATAGTGAGCTGTTTATATTTGGTAGGAAGACAATAATGTTTGGTATGTAGCTTTGGTGAGCTCATGCGCGAATCATTTCCTAGCGTGACCACAAAACATTTTTCCTTGTTAGGTCAAGATGTGTTTTATTATGACTCGTATGATTGGTGGTGCCAATAGAAGAGAAGAAAGACTTGTGACGACAAAATATTTTTATAATTGAAACCGCAAAAACGCTAAATAGAGCAGATGAAAATGACGAGAGGGTCCAGCGACGACAACGATTCAACACCCGAACCTGCACCAATTCTACCTGGCCGTGGTACGAAGAAGAAGAATAGTAAGTCGACTTGTCAAGTGGTGGCGTGGCAGCGGCCACTCCTCTCCTCTCCCTCCCAGTCGCCAGCTGTCAAGGTCCACACATTGAAAATGGTGGGGACCCTTCCAGCTCAGCGCCCCCCTGACGTGGGCCTCCCTTTTACGTCCCCGTCCCCGTCACACCATCCAATTGCCACACGCGATCGTGTCCCCTTTCTGTCACTGACATCACGGTCCCACAACGCTTGGCCCCACGTGTCTGTCTCAGAGCGGGGCCCACGTGCTCCCCTCCATTTTGCGGATAAATACCACATGGGAGACCACCCGTTTCGGTGGAGAGGATGCAGTGAAGATTTTAGCGGCGGCCGCAAGAGGAGAGAGTTCGAGAAGAGAATTTTCGCCTGCTATGACACCGGCCTCACCCGCCGCTAAAACCGTCATCGCCGCCGCCGCCGCCGCCGTCGAAATCGAGAAGCTTCACACGGCGCCCAGCCCCGCCTACGCCGTCTGGGAGAAGGAGCGGTAAGAGATCGAAGAGCCATGGAGGTGGAGGCGGCGAGGTGCGAGTGCTGCGGGTTCACGGAGGAGTGCACGCCGGAGTACATCGCGGCGGTGAGGGGGGAGTACCTGGGGAGGTGGATCTGCGGCCTGTGCGCGGAGGCGGTGGGCGACGAGATCCGCCGCGCCGGCGCCGGAGACGAGGGGAGCAGCATCAC
>CM002484.1:4074806-4102733 GCA_000325765.3 Leersia perrieri | reverse complement strand
CGGCTCGTCAGCGGCGGCATGAAGAGGGCAGCAGCGTGAAGAGGGGAGCAATGGAGAGAGGATGGAGAGAGGACAGGTGGGAGCCATAAAAAATAGAAATGCGTGTACTATAGCTCATCCATGGAAAGGATAGTCTATAAAGTTTACTATAGCTGACGTGGATGAGATTATAGTTTACTATAGTTGACGTGGATGAGATTATAGAGAACAAGCTCTCTACAGTATTACGAGTGTCCTAACGAAATACTCCCTGCTACTCCTACCTCCACTGGCAGGAATGGCAAAGAGGACCAAACCAAGCATAGCCAACGAATGGCAGTAGGCCTGCGTCACCATCATCATCACTCATCAGCTGGTTGGTCCAGAGCCGGAAGCAAAGCCAGACCAGGGAAATCACCCGGCATTTCCAGCCCAAGCCCTTTCCCCTGGCTCGCACAATCTCGCCTCGCATCACCCGCCCGCATATTCCCCCGCACGTCAGCCTCCTCCTCCTCCTGTCCTAGCCGCAGCCGCCACGGCCGCCTGCCCGCCTGCCCGCCCGCCCGCCCGTGGCCCCGATCCCGAGGCAGCCGCCACCACCACCACCACCCACCCACCGCTTCGTCCCCTCTCCACGCCATCACACCACACCTCACCTCACCACGCCATCCGGGCCCCACCACGCCGCGACGGGTCAAACTCCACCATCCCTCACCTATCCACCCCGCCCCAATCTCATCTCCCTCCTCCCCCCCATCCGCCACCAACCTCTCCTCCTCCTCCTCTCCTTTCTCACCGCCTCTGCCCCCCAAAAAGGCGAACCCTTTTCTGTCCCCGGCTCCGTCTCCGACTCCGACTCCGTTGCGTTTGGGGGAGGCGAATCCGAAGGCCTTGCGGCGGGGGTGAGGGCAGAGGGGGGCGGCCCCTTTATCTACCGTCGGCAGGGGGCTCGCCGCCGCCCCATGGGCCGGTCGCCAGCGATATATCACTATCAGCTCATCGACCGGCGGAAAGGTGCCTGCTTTTCTTTCTTTCTTCAGATCTGGCGCTTGCTCGCCGTGTTCCGCATAGATCTGGGCTAGATCTCGTGCGTTCGGCGTAGGATTTGGTTTCGTTCCCGTTGATTTTGCTCCCTCGTTTGCTGGGAGTTAGCGGTCGTGTGGTGATAGGGAAAAACTTGAAAAAGCGTGGTTTTTTTACCCCTTCGTTGCTGGTCGGGGAGCATGGGGGGAGAGGGGCGTGCTGTAGCGTATGCTGGACGGGGAGGAAAGCAAGGGGGTACTGTTTGCTCGTCTTTCTGTTGCTCTTTTGCCTCTTTCGCTTGTACTGCAATCTTTTTTTTTTTTTGGTTAGAGCTGGAGTTGCGTGGACTTTTAAGGGTATTTTCTCCTTCCTTCCGAGAAGCTGTCATAAGCTTCTGTTGCGGGTTCTTTCTTCTGTTTTCCACTTATCTTTGCGGATTTTATGTTGTCTGTTTAAGTTTGGGTGAGAGAAACAGTGTGTCAGTATGTATGAATGAAGTATAGGAGATTTTGGACTTCTCTAGTTGATAAATTTTGGATGTGTAGACTGATAATGTGTCAGAAAACTTGCTTCTTTTGATATGAGTAACTAATAAGGAGAGTCACGCCATTTTTGTGGAAACTGGGAGCAAAACAGTACTACTAGGTGTTTTCTTCTTTTTCGGGGGTGAAAGAGCTACTGATTTTGGGTCTTCTGTGAATGTGGAAATTTCTATTACCAGTATCAGTTGCATTTACTGTGCTATTTCTCCCTGGCAATGATAAAATAAAAAAGAAAGAGAATATTTTATGAATCCTAACGGTGTGAAAAGTAAATAGCTTGTAATTTTTCTCTTTTAAGAACTTGTATAATTGAAGCCTTGTCCACCTTATGTACTGTCCTCTTGTATTGTCTTGAATCCTTTTATGGTTTTGGTTTCGTATGATACAGCTGCTTGGACTTACTGCAGAGTAATTACACTGTTTTGGGGTCTAAATATAAGTATTGCTCCAATAATAAAACTAGATGCTGTTGTATGGTAGGCATGAAATGAAGTACTGAGAATATCCTAAAAATACCGTATCCATTTCATTGATTGTGACAAAAATTACTAGCACTAGTAAACCTTATGTATAGATTAGCATAGTCTTGTTGATTAACAAATGCTAGGTTCTAATATTGGCAGTGACGCCTTCTGTTTAATTACAGCTATTTATTCATAGAAAATATATATTTGAGTGTTGGTGGTACATCAAATCAAAAGTGCTCAGTCATGTCCATTCTAATCCTTCTTGTTGATATCTTTGCAGGGCTTGGATAATCTTTATTGCAAATTTCCCCTTGTACATGTAACATCACATGCAATTTCTATTAAAAAATGAGTTCACTCAATAAAGTTGTTTCCAATGGAGATACAAGGTCAATGTTGCAAAATAAAGTCACAACATTGAATCCCAATGCAGCAGAATTTGTACCTTCATGTATTAGACCATCTTTTGAGAGTAGTGTTGTCTCAGATGTAAGTAAGGCGGATCTTAGGGGTTCTGGGAAAACTATCCTAGATAGGTCTGAGTCATCAAAGTCAAATAACTCGGACGATGAAGCACATCAGTTTTGGCGTAAGCAGCTTCCTGATGACATTATCCCAGACTTCAGCTTTGAGAAAATTGAACAAGAACCTGAAGAATTATCTCTTGCTGGATTATCCTTGAATGCACCCCCTTTCTATGGGACAACAGCTAGCCGCTTTTCAAGAGAACATGATTTGTCGTCTCAAGCTAACAAGAGCCTGGAACTGGGGCATACCAGTTTACTTTATGAAGATAGTTCACAAGCATCGTTTCCATCTATGGGATCAAGCAACTGGAAGCAAAATTTTGTAGGGGATCTCCATTTTACTAATGGAAATCAGGGCCTCCACTATGATTCTGAAAGTGCTGCAGGCTTTTCTGACAGTTTTGCTAGTGATTATGCGGCAACAGATGGTGTTCTTGACCCCCTAGAGTATTTGGCGTCCCAGTTTCCTGGTTTTTCAGCAGAGAGCCTTGCAGAGCTCTACTATGCTAATGGATGTGACTTTAACCATACTATTGAAATCCTCACCCAACTAGAGGTAATATTACCCTTCCATTAGTAATATTGGCACATACATCAATGCTACTTCATATCCACCCAGAATATTGCTCAAAATTGCTAGTCATATTGCATTTTTGTAGAGCTCTTTAGGAATGCAGCAATGACTGGTTGCAGTTGCATGTTTTCATGCTGACCATCTTGATATTCTGCGGGCACTAGCATGCATGATTGCAGTTTCTTACATTGGCTGTCTAGTGACATTGACACAGTGGCACCATTTTCCTGTGTTTCAGATGCAAGTTGATGTTACATCCAGTCCAGCTCTGACCCCCAGGACACCAAACTTTAGCACAGGGGACTTCCCTGCACTGCCAACAGTTGAAGACCAAAATGGTTTTTCCAAAGGCAATGCAGATATTCTTAGCATCTTTAATGGACGCAGCTCACCCTCTGTATCTAGTGGTACTGGTGATTTTGTTTCAGCTGTTCGGAAACTTGCGTCACAAAATTCTGGCCATTGGAAGTATAAGAAAGGTCCTGAATATGGTAATGGTGTTTCAACTGTTTCTGCACCAAAGCAGTACAGTGCTGCTACTAAAACTTCTGGAAACAAGTTTCAAAGTGTTAGCAATGCGCGAGCTGCTCCATGGCTCGAAACGGGAGATGCAGTAGGTAATACTCACGTCGTACTAATTTCTTCATGTGAATTGCATGGTTTGACCCCTCGGTGTTTGATGATTTTACGATATTCTCTTTCAGAATTAGGAAGGATAATTTTTGCAACTCTTGCTTTACTTTTGCATTTGAAGTAGGTCTAAAACCAGTTAGGTCAGAAATATCTGGAGTGGTAAATTATACATGGAAACTTGGTATACACAGTTCAAAGTATAGCTGTATACGTGATATTTTTTTCTGAAGTGGTTTAAGATTCCAGGAATTACCGGAAAATCAAAAGTAGAGGGATGCGCTGCCTCTTTATGTTCCTTTTATTATCTAATCTCTGTTCCAACTATAGACTGATTCACTTTATGTTTATATGCAAACCAACAGCAAATATGTACTCAGAATCAAGGGAAGAAGCTCGTGATTTGGCCCGCATCCGAAATGCATGTTTTGAGCAGGTAAGCATTCTCAATTACGGTCTCAGATGCATCTCATATGTATATGCGTCCATGGTTGTGCAGGTGAAATGTGCCCCATGTGTATACAACCAATTTGTGCAAGTAGCCTTGTGTAATGACTGCTTGTAAATCATAAGATTGTTGTTGATAAAATATCTAATTGGCATTTGGAACATATAAATTTTGCCATTAGCATCTTGTATCGCTTTTTTTTTTTATGTGTACTATCGCAATACTCACCCCTGGAGTAACATGTTGTATGCATTTTGTCCACCATTATAATTTAGCCACTGAAATTTCATTTATTAATTATTTTGTACACAATTGTTAATTTGTTATATCGTCAAATATTGATGTGTACATGCTACTATTAGTCCGCTATAGTCTGTTCCATTCCTTTTATTATTTAATTCGAGTAACAAGGTCCACAACATCACTACTAGTAACATTCATTTACGTATCATTACCTAAATTGAATTGATTATGTAATCATGTCAAACCTACTTTTTAGGTTTGACATCTTGTAGTTGCTCAAGTACTTACAGAAAAATCTACTTGACAGGCTAGGCAGGCTTACTTGATTGGCAACAAAGCTCTAGCCAAGGAATTGAGTATGAAGGGACAGACATACAATACACAAATGAAAGCAGCTCATGAGAAAGCTAGGGAAGCTATTTATCGACAGAGGTTGCCTAACTGGTTCCTTGTTCTTTCTGCATTGGAAGGATGGAATCCTTTTCACGGCAGTTCATGTTTTATCCACCTGACTGGCTCTATTGTACTGTTTTTGAATATTACAAGCATTCTTAATTTGTCCTGTGTTCTGTTACAATGTTCCTCAGGAACCCTGCTTCGTCGCATCGTGGGAGCGACCGTCTGATTGATCTACATGGTCTCCATGTGAATGAAGCACTCCATATACTAAAGGTCGAGCTCGGTGCTCTGAAGAGCAACGCAAGGGCTACAGGTGAGAGGATGCAAGTCATGGTATGCGTTGGAACAGGTCACCACACCAAGGGTTCTCGCACCGCGAGGCTGCCCATCGCCGTCGAGCAGTTTCTTCTGGAGGAAGGCCTCCACTACACGCAGGCTCAACCTGGTCTGCTCCGTGTTGTGGTGTTCTAACATCTCTTAGGTCAGCACCACGAAGAAAAAAATATCCAAAACAAAAAAAAAGGAGAAAGAGATGTAGGGAAAAAACTTGAAAAAAAAAATGGCCGCTGTTGCAGCACTGTAATTTCTTGTAGTTGTATATTAAAAGAGGCAGCAGGAGAATAGCCTGACAACAGAATACAGTGTAAAATTATACATAGCTTCATTCAATTCACATTCCATTCCCATCTGTTCGTTCCTTTTCTTTTTCCCCTGTGCATTTTCGTAGTTTCTCCAAGGTGGATTGTGATTTGGGATGCATTCGTTTTCGTTGCCAGCTCAAGTACCTGATGATTGATGCTGAACGAGATGAATGCGACTCGGAATTGTTCTGTTACTCGGCTGCCAGTTAAGGCAGTTTTAGACCATGTTTGGAGCTTCTGAATTCTCCTGGTTCTTACTGTGTGATTTTTGCTGTAACTGAAACTGATTTATAGTATTCTTTAAAAGTTTCAGCTATCCAAATACGCTTCAAAATGCCAAAATTCGAAAGAAATTGTGTTCAAAACTTGTCAGCCTAACAGTGTGTCAGGTCTGCTGTTCATAAGTTTTAGACAGATTTTTCAGGAGCAGAAGCAGGAGACAGAATTCAAGCCCCGCGACGCCGCGAGGAAATATCTTCTCTCTCTCTCTCTCTCTCTCGATTACCCGCTCAAACTCCACAACGTTATCATCTCCACCTCTCCTCCATGCGCGACTGATCCGCCACCTCCACTCGATGCCTCTCATGGCGGTCGCCTCCCAACCCCAACCCTTCCTCTCCTCCACCTCGCGCCCAATCCGCCGCGCCACCGTCGCCACGGCCACCGCGACATCTTCCTCACCGGACGATTTCGACTACCCCCTCGCCGACCCCTCCGTCCGCTGGCCACACCTCAGGTTCCCCCACCTCCCCTCCCCTCGATTCCCCTCCTGCAATCCCTCATCTCCCGCGCCCGTGGCGAGGCCACCGGAGGGAGAGGATGAGGCCATGGCGGCGGGGACATCGTCGGCCGTCGCCGTCGTTGAGCCGCTGGACGCGCGGGCGCACCGGGGGAGGGTGAAGAGGCTGAGCAAGCTGGCGCTGCGGCGGGCGCGGGACTGGCGCGCGCGCGTCGCGGGCGTGGCGGACCGCGTCGTGGCGCTTTCACCCGGCGCGGCCGTCGGGGACGTGCTCGACGGCGAGCGCCTCGCGCACGACGAGCTCGCGTTCGTCGTGAGGGCGGTGGGGGCGGCGTCGTGGCGGCGCGCGCTCGAGGCGTTCGAGTGGGTCGTCGAGGGCGGGCGTGCACCGGGCCCCCGCCTCGTCGCCGTCGTCCTCGGCGTCCTCGGGCGCGCCCGCCAGGACGGGGTCGCGGAGGAGGTGTTCCTCCGCTTCGCACGCGAGGGCGCCACCGTGCAGGTGTTCAACGCCATGATGGGCGTCTACGCGCGTTCCGGCCGGTTCGATGACGTACGCCAGCTGCTCGACGCAATGCGCGACCAGGACATCGAGCCTGATCTTGTGAGCTTCAACACGCTTATCAATGCCAGGGCTAAGTCTGGGTGTTTGGCTGCCGGTGTCGCTCTTGAGCTCCTAAATGAAGTCCGGCAGGCTGGGCTGAGACCGGATGCGATCACTTACAACACCCTCATCAGTGCTTGCTCACAAGGTTCTAATTTGGACGATGCGGTGGCGGTGTTTGAGGAGATGATTGCTTCGGAGTGTCGACCAGATTTGTGGACGTACAATGCTATGGTTTCTGTGCATGGCCGGTGCGGGAAGGCACAGGATGCTGAGAGGATGTTTAATGAGCTTGTTGAGAAGGGTTTACAGCCGGATGCAGTCACCTACAACTCGCTCCTTTATGCTTTCGCAAAGGAAGGCAATGTTGAGAGGGTGGAGCGTGTGTGCGAGGAGTTGGTCAAGGCTGGGTTCAAGAAGGATGGGATTACTTATAATACCATGATTCATATGTATGGAAAGATGGGCAGGCTTGACTTGGCGCTTGGACTGTATGATGAGATGAGGGCTATAGGATGCACTCCAGATGCTGTGACCTATACTGTTTTGGTTGATTCTTTAGGGAAGATGAATAGGATTTCTGAGGCAGGGAAGGTGCTGGAGGAGATGGCTGATGCAGGATTAAAGCCAACCTTGGTAACTTTCAGTGCTTTGATATGTGCTTACGCCAAAAGTGGGAGGCGGGACGATGCGGAGCGGACATTTGATCGTATGGTTGAGTCAGGTGTCAAACCTGATCGTTTGGCCTATTTGGTCATGCTGGACATTTTTGCAAGGTCTGGTGAGACGACAAAGCTGATGGTTCTGTATCGGACAATGATCAACGATGGTTATAAGCCAGATGATGGTTTGTATCAGGTTTTGCTTGCTGCACTCACAGAGGGAAATGAACACAATGAGATTGAAGGAGTTATCCAAGACATGGAGGCTGTTTTTGAAATGAGTCCACTGCTAATATCCAGTATACTCACCAAAGCCGAATGCATTTCTCAGGGTGCTAGTATGTTAAAGAGGGCATGCCTCCAAGGATATGAGCCTGACGGTAAGAGCCTACTATCCATTTTAGATGCATATGAAAAAATGGGCAAGCATGAAGAAGGCCTCTCTTTGCTTGAATGCATCCGGGAGCATGTTCCCAGCTCCCACAGCTTAATATCTGAATGTTCGATCATGCTTCTATGCAAAAACCAGAAGATTGTTGAAGCCGTTCAAGAGTACAATAAAATACAAATGTTAAAACGTGGATCTTTTGGTAAAGACAGTGACTTGTATGAGTACTTAATTACTTACCTTGAGGAGACTGAATTATTACCTGAAGCTTGTCAAATGTTCTGCGATATGCAGTTTCTTGGCATAGTTCCTTCCCAAAAGATATACCAGAGTATAATTTACGCATACTGCAGATTGGGTTTCCCAGAAACAGCTTATCAATTGATGGATGATGCCGTGCGATTTGACATTTCGTTGAACATTCTTTCATGCAGAGTAGCGATAATTGAAGCATATGGTAAGTTAAAACTCTGGCAGCAGGCAGAAAATTTCGTAAAAGAATTGAAGCAGGACTCTGGTGTCGACAGAAGGATTTGGAATGCTTTAATACATGCATATGCTGAGAGTGGCCTTTATGAGCATGCAAGGGCAGTGTTTGACATTATGATTAAAAAGGGTCCTCTACCAACTGTTGAATCAGTTAATGGAATGATGAGAGCATTGATTGTTGATGGGAGGCTGGATGAGATGTATGTGGTTGTTCAGGAGCTTCAAGATTTAGACATCAAAATCAGCAGAAGCACAGTACTCCTTATGCTTGAAGCTTTTGCAAAATCTGGGGATGTATTTGAGGTGATGAAAATATATAATGGGATGAAGGCAGCAGGATACTTGCCAAATATATACCTCTACAGAACTATGATCTCCTTGCTCTGCCATAATAAACGATTCAGGGATGTTGAATTGATGGTTGAGGAGATGGAGGGAGCAGGATTCAAACCGGATCTCCCTGTACTTAATACACTTCTTTTAATGTATACTGAGACAGGAAACTTTGACAGGACAATAGAAGTATATCATAGTATTCTGGAAGCTGGCTTAGAGCCTGATGAGGATACATATAATACACTTATAGTCATGTACAGTAGAAACTTTAGGCCTGAAGAAGGTTTTACTCTCTTGAATGAAATGAGTAAACGGAGTTTGACACCCAAGTTAGAATCCTACAAAATCTTGCTTGCTGCATCTGGAAAAGCAAAACTTTGGGAGCAAGCTGACCTGCTTTTTGAAGAAATGAGATCAAAGGGGTATCGATTAAATAGATCTATCTACCACCTGATGATGAAAATATATAGGAATGCCTGCAACCACTCCAAAGCCGAGCATTTACTGTCAGCAATGAAAGAAGATGGCATTGAGCCAACCATCGCTACTATGCATATCCTCATGACTTCTTATGGGACTGCTGGGCACCCAGACGAAGCTGAGAAAGTCCTTAATAGCTTGAAATCTTCTAATTTGGAAATTAGCACTTTACCATACAGTACTGTTTTCGATGCTTACTTGAGAAATCGTGACTACAGTCTTGGAATCACAAAACTATTAGAAATGAAAAAAGATGGTGTAGAACCAGATCACCAAGTCTGGACAAGTTTCATCAGGGCTGCTAGTTTGTGCGAGCAGACTGACGATGCCATTCTTCTTCTAAAGTGTTTGCAGGATTGTGAATTCGACCTTCCCATTAGGTTAATACAGTATTCGGTTGTGTTCATAATGTTTTTGTGTTTTTATCTTCATCAATGATCAAATCTTGCATCTTCTGTAGGCTCCTTACCGAGAGGACTTCATCTCTGTTTACTGAGGTTGACAACTTTCTAGAAGAACTTGGGGCATTAGAAGATTCTGCTTCGTTGAACTTTGTAAATGCACTAGAAGACCTGTTATGGGCATTTGAACGTCGAGCAACTGCATCATGGATTTTTCAGTTGGCTGTAAAAAGAGGAATATACCATCATAATATCTTTCGGTATTTACAACAATCTCTAACTCCGAAGATTTTGATTTGAGGCTGTACTTTATTATCAGACTCAGCATGCCAGATGCATTTACGATTTACTTGACCATAATAGGTAAACAACCCACTGGCAGAGTGACAGTTTCGGTGCACGTGCGCTTGTGTGCATGCAAAGAAGCTGATAAATTACAGACAGTGACTGAACAACATTTATTGCAAAATTTTGACCCAGAAAATCCATCCATAAAAATATAATGATGTTTTAATTTTTAATCTGAACATTCAAGAGCTAATGGAAAATATATACAAAACTAACAGTTAGCTCACAACATGTCTGGTCCTCAGCTGGCCCTGGCTAGCAATAGCCAATAGGAGACTAGGTGTTATCTCAAAGAGCCAGTCTGCTATGGTATTTCTTTCGTTGGTGTGTTCAAGTTCAACACTAGGACTGCTGAGCCATTTGAATGATATGGTTTGATCTTATTTTCATTTTATTCGTATCTGATGTTATCTTGATCTTTTAGGAGACTTGCCATTTCTTCACATGCTTTTGTTTATGAGCTGAAATTGCTTATGTAATTCTGAATGGCTATGTTTAATTTCATTATGATTACGAGTATGGTAAATCCAAATTGGAACAAATTTGGTCCTTCCCGATTAACTGTTTTCTTGGTGAATGGCTCAGAGTGGAAGAAAAGGATTGGGGAGCTGACCTACGGAAGTTGTCTGCTGGGGCTGCTCTTGTTGCTGTAACATTGTGGCTTGATCAGATGCAGGTAGGTCCTAAAAGTAATATTATTTTGGTATGCTCTTGCATTAGTTAATTGAACGACACTAAACCACTGATCGAAAACTTATTCTGAGAGAAGAATAGTAAAATTTGTTCACCAACTTTAGCTAGTGTATTGTTGTGTGCTATTGTCATGAGTCATGACTATGGACAGCACAGTACACATGTAAAAATCAAATGAACATCAAATTAAGAAGAATGGAGTGATTACAAATAAGTAAATAAAGTAGGGAATGTAGGTTGTCTATATCAGTTGTAATGCATTTCTTCCTCTCTTTTTTTGACATCGCATGCAATATATGTAGAGAATCGTGATAGGGTTTTATAGCAATAAAATGATAAATCATTTTCCCTTTTTTTGCTAGTCTATCAGCTTGATACACAAATTAGTTTTGGTCCATATTGAGGGCACAAATACGAATCCATCAATGACAGCAACCTGTATATTCCCCTAAAAAGTTTGAATGGTTGTTTGCAATAGAATTTAACATGTATTGCATTTGCCTCTACATCTAATTTAAAGAATTTAATCTTTTATGTCAAACATTCCATCTGATGTGCTCTGCTTGTAATGTAGGATGCTTCACTGCAGGGCGCACCAGAATCCCCCAAGTCTATTGTATTGGTCACAGGGGAGGGGGAATATAACATGGTATCGCTGCGTAAAACTATCAGGGCTTACCTTATGGAAATGGGCTCCCCTTTCCTGCCATGTAGAAGTCGGTCAGGTCGCTTTGTGGTGAAGGCTTACTCTCTTAAGATGTGGCTGAAAGACTCTCCTTTCTGCCTGGACCTTGAGTTGAAAGATGCTCCAGCTCTTCCTAAAACGAACTCAATGAAGCTTACTGAAGGATATTTCATGAGAGCTGGTCTTGTATCTGCATTTAAAGATATACACGAGCGACTTGGAGAAGTATGGCCCAAGAAGTTTTCGAGACTAGCTCTGTTGTCAGAAGAAAGCAGGGACAAGGTTATTACGGCTGATATACAAGGAAGGAAAGAAAAACTGGAGAAAATGAAAAGGCAGGGTCTTTCCATAGCAAAGAGATCTAAAAAACGACATCAGAGAGGAAAATTTATTAAACAAAAAAGCACAGAGGTTTTGAAGTAGTGTTTGTATCACTTCATTGTCATATTTGCCTAACTGGCAGTGTGGCGCTTACATTAACCAGAAGCAATGGTGATATTACCATGGTTTCATTGCTCACAGTACGCACAATGATCAAAGTTTGTTCTTTATAGAATAAAAGAACAAATGTGTGCTTGCCGAGGTTGGTTGATCATAGTAGATTGGTCAGAGCTCATATGGGAAAAATGATTGTTGTCATGTTCTTTTCTACATTATCTAACCTACAACTTTATGGCCTCACTTAAATTTGTATTTCATATTTCTTTGCAGAGATGAACACATGGCGAATACAGCGTATAATGCGTATTTCACACTACATGAGACTGTGGGACGGCATAATACAAAACAATTCCCCATGTGATGTTTGATGTAAGTTCTTTCGAGTTTGAACTGGTAAATATAGTTGCATTTGTTTCAAAATTAGAATTACATTTGATACATGGTAGTTTGGTAATGCAGATGATCTGATATATTATTCCCAGATTGTGTGCGTATTTTGCTGCCTGGTGGGTGTGACTGAAACCAGCTTAATATAAAGTATAAACCTCCTGCAATTATATTATTCTTGCTTATCTGTTGCACACGGCGCTAACGATGTGGTCACATCACATAAGCAAGCAGGAAACAACTTTCAGGTGGGGCATTATTTATGCAGGAGTTTTAGTTGGTCTGAGACCTAACTTCTGCTTACTGCTTTTCTTTTTTACAAACCGGGCTCTTTTTTATTTTTGGCAATGTTATTACTTGGTAAACTGGTGTTATTAATCATGGTGGTTACATTAATTCATGCCTCTGGGGTATCAATATAGTGATTAGTGTTGATGAAGCTGTTGCTATGGTCAATAATTGTGATGTGTAATTATGATACAGCTATTTGGTTATTTGCATTAGTTTAATTCCATATTGGAGAATAGAGGAAACTTTTTGCGGGATAGTTTCTACTAGTTGACAATTTGAACTGTATTATTCCATTACTTATTAGACCCTGGTGCTATGTATGTGAAGATCATCCATTTCCTATAATTGATGTAAACTTTACTAAACATGACAGTCATCTGCAGCGAAAAATTTAGCCTGAAGCTTCTGTAGAACTAGAGCCTGTAGAGGAATCACAGAAAGATTTTTGATGCTCTGATCAATGTTTTAGTTTCCAACCAGAAGACAGCTACTCTGAAGGAAGCATGCCCATGCAACAAGAAGCTGACTCAGGAAGCATACCTTAGGAAGGTGACCTTTACAGGTATAACAGCTCTCTATCTGCAGTTAAATTGTGAAATAATCAAACTTTGCCTTCTTTTCAGGTACGTCAAAACGCTCGATGCTTTGGGAAGTTATGCGTGGATTAAGGATTTAGAGATGGATTTGAGTCTTGATAACGTTGGCCTTCTTGACTATCCTCTCATCAACATTTAAAAAACTGTATATGTGCTAGCCAAAATAGTAAGCAATTATACTCAACATTTCTCTAGCCTCTACCATGTGTACCGTATTCGTCCCAAAATATAGCAACATTTGCACGGATTAGACATACTAGTATTATCTGGATTTGTTGTACTAGTACAATGAATCTAGACAAACCTATAGGATGTGTTTAATTCATACAAATTTTGCTATATTTTAGAACGGAAAGAGTATTTCTCAGACAGTAAATATATCAGTTCATGTAGTTCACCTGTCAGGTTGTCACTTTGAGCCAGGCTCTTGAGCTATGTCAGGATTTCGGAAAGCAGGACGAAAAAGTCACGCAGCAAGTACCCAGGCATCATATTGTCACCAATTCTTTAATAAAAATGATTTGTCAGTAAGGCTGGCGATTAATTAAGAATACAGGATGTATATAGTTCACAAATGAGTACTTAACATTATGGATTGGGAAAAAAAAAAGGCGACAGTAACAAGCAGAAAAACACGTCCGTAATTTCGTTGGCCACCAATCAAACGCACCATGTTGTTCGCTTGCGATATGTCTTGGTGGTCCAGTTAGATCGCTAGCTTCTTCAGCGGGCCGGGGTTGGTGGGCCAAAGGGCAAGAGGCCCTCGGCCCAAATAGTCACCGGACACCACCGTGTGCTCCATCGCGGGGCAGAAGCAGAACGTTCGACGGCGAGAGGCTCTCCCTGTCAGAATCCAGCCGCCGCCCGCCGGCGTGCTGCCCTCCCGCGACCATTTCTTCTCCACTTCTCAAGTCTTCACCGTGTTGCGCCCATCCTGGGCTACGTATGGGAGCAAAGTTGCCTGGTCTCTACTCCCGCCGCATCTCGCCCCACCTCGCACATAGGCTGTTCGACGCAATGCCAGAGCCGGGCTCTGCTCCGACGTGTTCGTGGAATCGTGTGGCATCGCTCTAGTGCGCGCCCGCACAACACGGACGGAGAGAGGCTTGGCGCCATCGCGTCAGTGTTCAAACTTCACAGAGATCGCCGAACTGGACATTCGTACGCTGTAAGTCATGAACGTTGTTTCATTGAATTTTAAGTTCACTACATGCTAACCTGAAAAAACTGATCATGTCTTCAGCATCGAGTAATAGCACACAATTGGACTCATGCCTGATCAATTTACTTTTGCTAGGACACCGCCACAAGGAGAAAAATGACTAGCATTCACTAAGCACAATTATATACCACATATCGATGCTGAGCCTAGAGCCCTAGACCCAGGATTTATTCATATGTTTATGTAAGACAACAAATAACAAATTTCACAAAGATCACACAAGCACATACGCATTGCTGGTAGTAGCATGCAATGCAAGATGACTACTTCTATTACATACAGCCATGGCATGGCAATTATTATATAGATGCACACAACACATTTGTATCTTCAGTAGCTTTGTTGTAGGCATTTAATTGACATTACTGGTTCAGATGAATGCTCTATGGGTGCCCACCAGCAGATCCAGACCCACTTCCTGAGCCGCTCCCATAGCCACTTCCACCTGGACCACTTTGCCCACCGCCGCCGCCACCACCTTGACCGCCTGCTTGAGCATATCCGCCATAGGGCCCGTATCCACCAGCCTGACCATATCCGGAACCAGAGCCTGATCCATATCCTGACCCACCATTTTGTCCACCGCCTCCGCCTCCACCACCACCTCCTCCTTGAGCATACCCTCCACCATAAGGCCCGTAGCCTCCAGCCTGACCATAGCCAGAACCGGAACCAGAACCATACCCAGATCCACCATTTTGTCCACCGCCGCCGCCTCCACCACCACCACCTCCTTGAGCATACCCTCCACCGTAAGGCCCGTATCCGCCAGCCTGACCATAGCCAGAACCGGAACCGGAACCATATCCAGATCCACCATCTTGTCCACCGCCGCCGCCGCCGCCACCACCACCTCCTTGAGCATATCCTCCACCATAAGGCCCGTATCCTCCAGCCTGACCATAACCGGAACCAGAACCAGAACCATATCCGGATCCACCATTTTGTCCACCACCGCCGCCTCCTCCACCACCACCTCCACTAGCATATCCACCGGGTCCACTTGCTTGACCATACCCAGAGCCAGAACCAGATCCCCACCCAGACCCATTCCCGGACCCGCCACCGCCTCCCCCTCCACCACCGCCACCCCCGGCGCTAGCATACTTACTAGTTGGCCTTGCAGCATTGGACAGTCCAATGCTCAGAAGCACGATGAAGCTAAGAGCTACAAACTTTGTTCTAGCCATTTTGAGCTTGTTTGATTGAAGTGTGAGATGGATGCCGACTGAAGAATGCACTGGGTGCTATATATATAGTGCTGAAGACAATGGGTAGCTGTAGTGCACAATGACATTTGGATACTACTTTATCAAAACAGTGCGCTTCGCGAAAGAGTCATAAACAATATATGGATTTGGTACAATATGACTTAACATGACACTTTCTGACTGTTACGTGTGGGTTTTTGCAGATAATACCGCTAGCGCTGCATGATATATATACGTAAGGATTGATATACCACGCGCGTACTATAGTACAGAGGCATTTGACCGTGCAATCCGTTGCAGAGTGAGCTATGCTATCTAGCTATATACCATAATCTACCAAGAGTTGCCACTAGTATTAGAAAATGCAGTCGACCTTAATTTGTTTTGGCATGCAAAGTCGTAAGGCGCGTTGACATCACACATTACTACGCACCAAAATGCTCATTATATTAGTAGAAATGCATAGGCTACTTTGTCTAATACTTGTAGCGCATGCCCGCATACTGTACCAATCTGAAACTCTAAAGTCTATGAGCAAATCGAATGGTGCAGTGTTCACCATCCTGCAGTCTGCTTGTTGGATGCCAGCTTTGGCTGTAATACATGCAGTATTTCTCTGTCAGTACGTATGTGCGACTGATATTGTTAGGTGTGTCCTACATGTGCTAGGCATGCACCTAAACAGCTTTGAGTAATTGAGTCTCAGACCCGTTCAGTAACAGACTGCAAGATTAGGCCGAACAAAGCCCATCGATCTGACACAGGTACATACTGTATCTGCTTGAAATCATCAGTTCCCTTGGTTGGATACAGTTGAATAGGTTCAGGAGAAACAGAGTTCGTACTGGTATTTGCAGACTCCCTTCGGGGAAAAAACAATGATCGCTGCAGATGTAATGACCTGCCGATCGAGTGAATATTCGGCATATTAATATATGCAATTTGGATCAAGGAGTTAATTATTCAACATCATAACTCGGATCAATGAGCCGAGTCATCAAGTAGACCGGAGATTTCGTGAGGAGATGGAAGTTTTTACATAAGCGTGCGAGCTGGAGCGCAAACATTCTACTACTAACTAGACGCACAAGCAATCTCAATCTGTTTACCTGATGAACTGTTAATCATTCAGACATTCAGAGAGGATTATAATATGCTGAGACCATTGCATACTAGAGCGAGTCACGCATCGACGCGTAGCGTGTGATCGAGTATATACATCGTTCACACACTTGACCTGTCGCCATGTCAGCAACTTCATTGAACTATAGACATTTCTGAAATCAAGATGAAAGAATTAATCACGCAACAGTTTTGAAACTGGAATGGGACTTGACGAAATGAGCATATAGTAAAAAAGGCTTATGGATTCTTGCAAGACAAAATTACCGGCGTTCAGTTGGATTTCTCTCCTACCGGACTCCCAAACCGAAGTAGCATTTGAAATCCTTTAAATGCCCGGGCATTTTGTTTGGTTGAAATATATAGTAAAGGACAGATTGAGCTTACTGCTGTTAAAATTTTATTATTACAGAATAGGCCAAGGGCCCTGCTTATCAGAAAACAATTTTTAGGTTGTTTAGCTAATGTTAAATTCAAAATTTGAATATTTGCACTCCTTTTTGTAAGTATCTGGTCAAATCAGTGTTGTATAAAATGCTTATATTGTATACAAAATTTAAATCAAGAAATACTTATGATTGAGAACAAGGTACTACTAGAAAACAGTTGTTGTTTTTTTGGAGCGATCCGCTCTATATTTTTTGAATCTCAACCATTAGGCCAGGCTCCAGCTATATCAGGTGAATCTCCAACTTATTAGTGATGCTGCCCCAAATCAAAATTTTGTGGGCCTAAATTGGATTGAAACTACTGGTTGCGATCCAAATTCTAGTCACGGGCCAGAAAATGGTGGGCCACATGCACAATGTTGTTCGGCCTGTAATTTTCCGTTGGGCCGACCTGCCCAATTGGTACACGCGGTTCGTCAGTTAGAATTGGAGCAAACCGAGGAAGATTTGCCCCCGGACGGCGGAGGCGCTAACAGCTGCTGACCTAGTGGCCGTTCTCAATTCCGGCAGCCGGAGGCCGGAGCTCCGCCGGATTTCCACCCGCGCGGCCGCGCTCCCCTCCGCCTGCTTCTGTTTCTTGTGTCATGCGCGGATTCTCTGCGGGCCGAAATCGGTCTCAGACTCCGCTGTATGGGAGGACGGCCGCCGGTGAGAGGCGCGCTCTCAACAGCGGCCGGAGTTCTCCGACCGGCGTGTTCCTCCCGTGACCACTCGCTCGCCGCCGCCGCCGCGCGCGTCCTGAGGCTCGAGGATTCCCCAGTCAACCACCTATGGAACAAGCTGCTCGGAATCTACTCCCTCCGCGGCCCGCCCCACCTCGCGCGCAGGGTGTTCGACGGAATGCCTGACCGGGACGCCGTCTCGTACAACACCCTCATCGCGCGCCTCTGTCGCTCGGCCGCCGATGGCGCGCGCGCGTACTCGCGGATGCTGCGTGAGGGCGTCGGCAGCGGCGCCGTGAGGCCTGACGGGAGAACCCTCTCGGCGATCCTCGCGCTGCCGGGTGGCGACGCGGCGGGCTGCGGCTTCGTCCGGCAGGTGCACGCACACGCGGTGCGGCTCGGGCTCTGCTCCTGCGCGTTCGTGGGGAGTGCCCTGCTGCGCGCGTACGTGCGTTGCAGGGACGCAGGCGCCATTGCCGGCGTGTTCGAGGAGATTGCCGAGCCTGATGTCGTGTGCTGGAACGTCATGATTGACGCGTGCACCCAGACCGGGAGTGTCAGTCATGCCACCGAGGCTCTGTCCAGAATGCGCATGGCTGGGTACTGCGCCGATGGATTCACAATAGCCAGCATCTTGAAGGTTTGCTTGCGTGAGGAGAATCTTGGCCTGGGAATGCAGCTCCATGCTTGCTTGTGGAAGGTTGGTTTTGACTCTGAGACGGCAGCCTGCAATGCTCTTATCACTATGTACCTGAAATGCCGCACGGGGGTGAGTTCAGCTGTTCAAGTGTTTGACGAGATAGCTGAACCGAATATAATTACTTGGACAGCGATTATTGCTGGACTGGTGCAGAATGGCCTTGCCGTGGAGGCAGTGAGCTTCTACAAAGAAATGGTGAGGGCTGGGGAGAAGGAGAACGGCTACTCCTTTGCTAGTGTGCTCTCTGCATGTTGTGCCCTTGCTAGTCTGGAGCATGGAAAGATGGTGCATTGCCGGATTTTCAAATCTGGGTTCTGTGCGGATACGATTGTCGGGAACACTCTTCTTGACATGTATTTCAAGTGTGGCAGCTCAATGGATGCTCGGCTTGTGTTCAACACAATGTGCGCTTACGACGTGGTCTCGTGGACTGCTATGATTGATGGGTACGGTCGACACAACGATCCTGGGAGGGCTCTTGAATGCTTTAGAGCAATGATTGATGGAGGGTTTAAGCCTGACAGCATCACATTTCTCGCAGCCCTATCTGCCTGTAGCCAAGGAGGTCTTGTGGATGAAGGGCTTAAGATTTTCCAGTCCATGGTTAAGCTTTATAATTTCAAACCGCAGAGAGAGCATTATGCATGCTTGGTTGATCTGCTAGGACATGCCGGGAGACTAAATGAAGCAGATATGTTAATTAGACAGATGGGACTGGAACTGGACTCATTAGCATGGGAGTCACTTCTCGGTGCTTGTGGTTTACATGGAGAAGTTGACCTGGGGAAGAAGTCAGCTGGTAAGATCATGGAACTGGAACCACAGAAGCATGGTCCTTATGTTCTGCTATCAAATATGTATGCCGAACAATGTCGATGGCGTGAAAAGGAGATGTTGAGAGAGAGGCTTGATTGCAGCAATATCAGGAAGGATGCTTCCTGGAGCTGGTTTCCTGCTTCAGAGACAAATTAGAGAGACCAATTGATGAAAGGTTTGAATGAAAATGAGATGATCAATGCCAACTTCTTATTGAATGCATCGATAGCTTGAACAGTAGATATCATGGGATCGAGATCATGAATTTACCAATACAGGGACATACGCATCACACTTGTAAATGGAAACAAAAGGTACATCGTTCAAGGTAACAATGCTGTCCATCGCTTCAATATGCAGAAGAAAACTCTAATGGCAATAGCATCAGTCAGGGTTAAACATGATTTGTAAGCAAGAAAATGAAAAGGCTTACAGTAGACAATCCTATAAATGGAGTTAGATTACAATCAGACTTACATACAGGCGATTGAAAACACTTCTGATGTGATCAGGGAACAAATAAAACTGCCGTATCCTACAGTCTTCCCTGTGAGCGGATGCCCCCTATTTCTCCTTATACACAAAATTTTTCCTCCTAACTTGTATTTTAGCTTTCCAATTTGATGGATGTGTGCCTGGTCTCATTTTCGCTGAAGAACCACACCATCTATCAGCAGCCTACACGAATATGAGATGGATGCAGTTTTAGAACACTTATTCGAAAAGGAACCAGTGGTATGTTTTGGGACTTGGGAGCCTGGGACTGGGGGGGAGCTACTCTTGTAGCAAGTTGATTATCTTTTCTTCCATTTTCTGGCAGTAAGCATGTTGATTTAGAACGGCAGTGTAACTTTGGATTGAAAACGTATGTCTTAACTTTAGGCTCTCTTTCTTTCAGCGTAAGATTATTGTAATCTATATTATTGAGGTAGATTATTATAAGCTAGATCGTTATAAGCCAGAGGAGAATAAGCTATGAGCTGTTTCTTTTTAGGATTATTAGAAACTAAATTATTGGGTTTGCAAGTCTAAAGTAAGAGTGGGGTGGCAGGTTGGGTAATTTTTTATCTAATAATTTGAAGATTATAGTAATCTGGACTCTATATTATGATAAGCTGCTTTAATAATCTTTTTGTTTCTTTAAGATTATTCCTAATAATCTACCCAAACTGGAAGAAACAGAGCCTTAAGCATTTTCGTAATAGCAATACACGATTTGAATGCTTTTGTTATTTCGTGCTCCTTTTTTTGATTATTTAAAGATGTATTTCAACTTTTCCTAAGGAAATGCCAAACCTAAATCACAAACATATGGCTTGAACACATATAGGAAGTTCGAAAATCCATTTGAGAGGATAAAATTCTGAAAGAATCTGGTTGGATGTGTATTGTCTCTTGTGACATTCTGCTTTGCACATCTGCCCTGAAATACTTTTGTGCAATAATACTGAATGCAGAACCAGTTCTCTTTTCTTCCTGAAGAGTGAAGACTAATACTGACACAAGATAAAAGAAGAGAAAAACAGACCCCCCCCTCGCTTGCCGACTTACAAAATTTTGTCTCCGGCCAGCTCGCCGCCCGCCTCACGAGATGCCGTACTTGTAGTCGTTGCTGCCTCGCCGCGACGACCGCTCGCCGACGCTGGTGATCCGCTGCATCGACCCGTCTCGCACGTACTGCGCGTGCGAGCTTCTGCTGCCGCCGCCGTCTCCGGCCGCCTGCTGCTTCTCCCTCACCGTCGCCATCGCCGCGGCGACAACCTCCTCCACCCTCACCGCGGCCTCCTTCATCCCCGGCCGCTTATCAACATCAACCTCAACGCAATCAACGGCGACGTGCATCAGCCGCACCATGTCCGGCAACGCGAACTTCCACGCCGCCATGATCGCCGGATCAAACAGATCCCGCTCATATCCATCAGCGATCGCCGTCGTCGCCCACATCACAAGATCAGTCCCACCCTTAGCATTATGTAGATACTGCGAGGGGAATTTCCCGGTGAGCAGCTCGAGCAGCACGACACCGAAGCAGTACACGTCAGCCTTGGCTCCGGCGAGGTGGGCCCCACCGGCGACACACTCCGGCGCACGGTGCGCGAACATCGAGTGCGCCGACGAGTGGGGATCGTGGGTGACGAGCCCGGAGTATCCGAAATCCACGAGGAGCGGCTCGAAGTCGGGCGCGAGGAGGATGTTGGCCGACTTGAGATTCCCGTGTGGCGGCACGGCCACGTTGTGGGACGACAGCGCGGCGGCGTGGAGGAAAGCCGTGCCGCGCGCGACGCCGGCTGCGACCTTGAGACGTGTCGACCAGTCGAGCGCCGCGTAGTCCATGCCGCGGTCGCCGTGGAGCACGTAGAGGAGGCTTCCCTTGGGGATGTACTCGTACACCAGCAGCTTCTCGTCCCTCCTGTAGTGGTAGGCCAGCGGCGGCAGCAGGTTGGCGTGGCGCGTCGCGCCGAGACGCTTCATCTCGGCTTCGAACGTTTCCCTCGTGCCGCGGTTCATGTCGCGCGCGCGTTTTACTACCACTGCGACGCCGTTCGACATCACCGCCTTGTACGCCGACCCGAGCCCACCGCCCGTTCCGATCACCTCTGCTGCTGCCTTCATTAGATCGGTTAGACCGAAGACTCCCTTGCAGTTGTTCACGATGACTAGGTCGCCTCCGCCTCCGCCGTTGATTTCGTCAGCCTTCGCGGCTGACGTGGCGCGTCGGTGCCCGCCGCCGCCGAGGGAAGAGCCCGTTCTCCTCCCGAGCCACGACGCGCTGCGTTTCCCCGTTGTTGAGGAGGCTTGCTTCAGCATGTACACCGGCGGCCTCTCGTCGGCGTCGTGGCGGAAGGAGTCGAGGTCGGTGACGCGGCTGGATTTGCTGGTGCAGCAGAGGCGGAGGGCGAGGGTGATGACGACGGCGGAGACGAATACGGCGGCGAACGCCGTGGCGAGATTCTTGGAGGAAGATGACGTGGCGGCGTCGTCGACGCGGGTGCACGGGCCGTTGGAGGTGGGGACGTAGCAGAGGAAACGGTTGCCGGAGAATTTCCCGGCGTCGAATTTCCGGAACGATTCCGGGACGACGCCGTCGAGGTCGTTGTGTGAGATGTCGAACACCTTGAGCGCAGGGGGAGGAAGCGGCGGGAGCTCGCCGGAGAAGGCGTTGCGCTCGAGGCGGAGCTCGAGGAGTGATGTGGCCTGCGTGATCGACGCCGGGATCTCGCCCGAGAGATCGTTGCCGTCGAGCCAGAGCTTCTTGAGGTGGTTCAGCTTGCCGAAGAATTCGTCGGGTAGGACGCCGGTGAACTGGTTGTCGGAGAGGTACATCGATTTGAGCGCCGTCAGGCGATCGATCGCCGGGAGGTTGCCGGAGAAGTTGTTCGAGGAGAAGGATACGGAGCGTAGACGGCGGAACGCGGCGAGCGCGTCGACGTCGATCGTGCCGCCGAGGTGGAGGCCGTTGAGGCGGAGGCCGGTGACGGCGCCGCCGCGGCCGCACACGACGCCGTGCCACTCGTGTGAACCCGGCGAGCACGGCGACTTGTCGCCGTCCTTGCTGGTGATGAGCCACGACGACAGCGAGGAGGAGTTGGTGAAGGATTTTTTTAGCTGCATCAGCGCCTCGGCGTCGGTCATGTTCTGCTGCGCCGACACGGTGGCCGGCGCCACCGCCGCCATGGCGGCGAGGAGGAGGGAGAGGAGAGGGTGCGCCATGGCGCGAACGGGGGGGAGGCCGGCGTGTGGCCGTGTGGGACGCCGACGCGCGTGTCTAAGTTTGGGGCGTTGGTATCCTGGGGCTCTGTTTCTTTCTCCGGCGAGGGAGAGGGCGGGTTTCGCGGGAAAGCCGATGATGGCGGGAAGGCAAATTGCGCGCGTGCGAGGAGTGGATTTGACCTGGTCAGATGAGGTCAATGAAATGAATATTTCAAGAAATAAATAAATTACATATATTGATAGTTTGAGCAAATGCCGGATGTTGATTTATCGACTCTAAAAACATACTCTCTCAGTCCCAAATCAAATCTTAATACCCGTGCAAAAACTAAAACTTTTGTATTATGGAATGGAGTACTACATTGGTAGTGTAACCACACCGAATTTCAAAATTTAAACCATAAATTTAATAATTGTATTGAATTTTTCAAGAGCACGTTGTACATGGGACTTAAAATAAAAATAATGGATCACCTACTTGAAAATCAAAAGAGATGATGGGAAATATAAATGTGAAAAATATTAATCTATAGTCTGATGTTTATTGCATTGACAGTATATATAGTATATATAGAGTTATATAGGAGAGATCTTGTAGTACAAGACAAGTTAGACTAATTTTATCATATAGGATTCTATTTTATCTTTAATATTTATTTAATACTTTGTTTATCTCTAACTCTAACATCTCCTCGGTCATAACGAGAGCGAAATGCACGATTGCGACTAGATTCAAAATTTGGTTTCACCATCTTCTATGCTTTCACCATCTTCTCTCTTCACCATCATCGATTGCATCTCTGATGAATGGTCTGTCACCTAGTGCGGTTCCTGTGTCATCTTTTAGTGTCGTCCCTTACTCTACTCTATTCCCTCCCATAGTCATAGCGGGAGTGTCATGGACGTAGAGATGACACAAACGCTTTTGATTGGAGCTATCGATGGTTATTTGTTGTAGAAGTAGTTGATCATGAAGTGACGTGGTCGTGGTTTTTATGGTAGTCGATGTAACCGTGTATTGTCGAAGACAAAAAAATTCCACCATAATAAAGTAGCATCTTATAGATTTTTAGATGTTAGAGGATGTAATATGAGATGTCTTGCAGATGTCAGAGGACGTGCCGTATGATGCGGTCGATCGCGTCGTAGATGAAACGTTTTGTAGATATATATGTTAGATGTTGTGGTGATGTTCATTTTTATGGACGAAGCAGCATGGCGTGCTGTCATGTTGATAAAGAACTTCGACGATTTAGTCGTCGATGACAACCATTTTGTTGATGTAGTCGTATGACTGATGATGAGAACATCGGTAGCAGGTTATCGTAGACTCGTAGTCGTCTGTTGTGGTCACACGTGGAGATGCGATAGATCTGCTAGCTTGTTTGGTCAGCCTCACCGGTTGATTCTTCGGTTGACGTGCATACATATGCATAGATATGTACGCATGCATGCACATGCATCTAGCTAGCCTGCGCTTGTTGGTTTGCCATCGATCTCTCCTCTTGTATGACGTGCGTGCATAGACAAGACGCAGACATGCACCCCGTAACTCGTGCCGCAAGCATCACCAAGTCCCTGTACGAGATGATCCGGCGTGTGTGCTTGCTGCCATCGTCGATCGCCTTGATTTTCAGCTTCAATCGATCTCTTTTTCTCCATCGGTTCTTCCCAGATCCAATTGCTTTAATTTGTCGGCACTCAGAATAGGTTTGTTTGGCTAATAAGAATTAATCTAACACTAATCTATGGCTAATTAATTTGTGATAGCTAATCGACACGGCGGAAGATCGGATCAATGGATCCAGCGACGCAAGTCTGTATGCTCTGGTACTGTCAGTGTTACGGATAAGACATACCTCATATCCTACGATATCTACGGAATATACTGATATGGTATATCATCACATGTACGATATGTTTTCTTAAATAGCAAGAAAATCTACAAGATAATAAGGGAAGTCCTCGCGGGCATGGTGACTATAGAGTCTAACTCGGAGAAGACTAGGTCTTTCCGGTATCGTGCAGAGTTCTATGTCCCCAAATATTACTTGGAGACACGGGTAACCTATTGTATAAAGGATGAACCCCCTGAGGGGTTTAGGGGATCGAATTATACCATCAACACACATCCACAATAGTTTACGAAGTCAGAGCACTTGAAGTCGAGTCGCCGAGATATCTAGTTGATTTCCTCGACTACGATCTTGTCGACATCATTAGGATCCATATATTTTTTTTACTTTGTGGATTTCCCCATATCAATTCCAAATAAACTGGATTAGGGTATTATCCGCTCAGGGACTTGAACCAGTATAATCTTTGTCTCTCTGTGTGCATGATGTCGTTTTGCGTAGATCCTTATACCAACATACCCCAATACCCTATTTATCCGGCCTAGGGTATCACCCGTCGACAGTGACGTGCCAGGTAGGGGCACTTGGTGTTCAAGGTTTAGCAAATATGACTGCAAGACATCCCTACAATGACGTCTACATCAGCCTTATCCTAGGATCTTCAACCTCAACGTTGCTTGTGTAGACTCAAATCGGATACATCGTCTTTCCAGTCTACACCACAACACCGATCTCGTCTGGCCCAATCCTTGTTGGGAATGAGAATGGAGCGGTTATGACTTCGAGAAACGACGTCACTTCGACAATCCCTCCCACCCAAGCGGAGAAGGGGACACGTCGCGGACATGTGCCGGCGAGCGCAAGCGCGGCGACACCAGCTGCTTGCCGCCCACTGCTCTGGCCGCTCCAATACACCTTGCCCTCTCTTTGTAGCCGTCCCACACCTCCACACGCGTCCCTGACCCAGTGCCACGAGGCGAGAGCCACCAGGTCACGGGGAAAAGCTACGCCATGGCTAGGCTAGGATGAAAATATGAGGGGTGGTTGTTTTCTCTCTCGACTTTTTCAATGTGACGATATGGAATAAATGTCCGGGATGGGATTGTGTGATTTTGGCCCTAGATTGTTTGAAAGATGACTTCCCTGGGTTCTCATGATGCATATCTTTGGTCATTTGCATAATCGCGGTTTGGATGAAGTGCGGACTTAGGATTTTTGGTTTGGTATTAGCCGAGTACGTTCTATTTTTTTTTCTGGAGCAGTAGCTCTTCGTTATTTTATGTAGCCCGTTTGGCATGCCCAAATTTTTTTAAAAATTCTACAGAAGCATCTCCAGGAATTTTTGCACCACCTTAACCTGATCTGTAAGCGCTCTAAAGGCACTTAGGAAGCGCTGAAAACTGGTACTGTATAGATCGGCGAAATGGAATTTTACGGGGCGACTCGAGTAGAATCCAGTTCTAATTTATTTTTACCTGGGTTTGAATACACTCTAGCATCAGGAGCTTAATTAAAATATTCTTTTTCCAGAATTTTGACGTGTCAGATACACCGTTTAATCCACTCGAACTTTTTTCAAATAGGCGCAAGGCAGAACGTCGGTTGTTGTCACCCCGAATGTAGCTTATTCCTTGGAACTCCACTTGTGGTACTGACTAGTTTTCTTGTTAATCTTGTAGATGCCTACCCATTGGGAGTCGGTGTGCTACTCTTGGGGATTTGAAGAAGAGACACAACAACACACACTTTGGGTACTCCTGTAGAGCTTGAGGTATCAACATCTGCCGGAGTATCATATCTACACATCATGGCGAAACCCATCGATCGTAGACTATAAGGCCGAGGTGTTTATACGTGCACGTAACTATCATGAGGAGGATGTTTAGTTCACGGGGACGGGTGGACTGCACTACACCCATAACTGATGCAACCTATAGAGCCATTACCCAGCTACGTTATCGAGTTCTAGAGTTAGCTGTCACCCATCGTTTCTTTCCTGCACGATCGGGATAAGGCGATGGATGTATCCACTTATCCGGGGTTGGACATGATGCATGGGGTACTCGACACGCAGCATTTGTACCTCGCGAATCATGTTCGTTCTCTAGATAGGCAACTTACCGACACGAGGGATGAGCTTAATAGGGCAATGGTTAGGTTAGCAGGAGTTGATTGGCTAACGAATAATCTAGGGTGTCACCGTCAACTTTGTAAGAGTCTTTTAGCGAAGACTACCGGGAATTAGGCTCCCGGCGAGTTCCTTCCATACCTGTCGGGTGCCTATGAGAGGGTAAATCAGAGGGCGTGTATCAATACGGCGATGGGTCGCTGATGTCGCACCCTAGCGATGCCCATACCACTAGGGAGGGCTGTTGAGCGAGGCCTGGGCCAGACTTAAATTTTTGCGGGGCGGTACTATCGACTCACTTTGAACTTTTCGGATGCGGACTTTCTTTTCCACCCACCAGGCGTTCTCGATCTGTGATTTCACCTTGTATCTTGTTCGGTTTATGTCATCTTTATGTAAAATTCAGAACGTGTTGAAACTAAGCTAGTGAGGGGTTGTGTGTCTGTATGACTCGTAATCAGTTAGCCATGACTACCATGTACATTCCTTTATGTAAGATGATGCTTGCCATTTATGTGATCGGTATCTTGCAGATCGGATTTCAGCTCTTTTGTCAAATATGACTTGCTGTCCTGATTTTGTTTGTTCCTATATCGAGCCAAGATAATCATGCAATTATGGATTTCCTAAGCCAACTATTGATACATCTTAATCGCTCACCCAATCATAGAATTTTGAATGTCGATAGCGGGGGGTCTTACCGTGACCGTTTCATGTCATTCCGCAAGTCTAAACGATAATTAGAGGGTATTGCTCATTTTTTTCCAGGCTTTGTGACTGGTTGTTGGATAACTGGATATTCTATAGGCATCAGGAAATGCAGTTTATATCTGTTGTACAGGCTGGAGACATACATAAGAGCAAGGTTAATAGCACAGCCTGCTGCTAGCTCCACTACTTTTAGAGCTAACAGTGTAGCCAACTAGTACAATAGGTGAGCTCTTGTGCTAACTGCAAGTCATCAATGGAAGTAGTTTATTATGCATGCACGTATCAAAGCTGTGTCATCAGAAATGAACTAAATCCCTATGGCTGTTTAT
>CM002484.1:4051588-4070596 GCA_000325765.3 Leersia perrieri | reverse complement strand
CAGATCTGGCCGTCCGCGGACGGCTCCCGCCGCTCCCAAGGCCCCACTGCCGAATCCGGCCGCCCCGTCTCGCCGCCGTTGTGTAACGCCCCGACCCCCCTGGGTCGGGCCCGCTAACACGTGGCAGCCCTCTAGGACATCTAGACTCTCCTCACATACCAACACAAGTCTTTTCTGCGCATTTTGTCCTCACTCGTACACACCCGGGAAGAACTTCCCGGTCGGTCACCCATCCCAAGATTGCTCCAGGCCAAGCACGCTTAACCTCGGAGTTCTCTCAAGGAAAAGAAGTTGCAACTCGTTGATATGAGTATTTTATCAATCCTATTAAGCCATGGGCAGGGTGTCACACGTTGCCACCTGTTGTAGCCGTCGCTGGGCGTTGGGGTCACCGTGGGGCGTGAGGGGGGGGGGTCTCGGTCGCCTCCCGCGGGGGCGCAGGCTCGGTCGGGGGTCCGTTGGAACGGACCCGGCCCGGTCCGTAGTCTTAGTTATTTCCTAATTACAAAATTATTAAATTGCAGTGCATCCCGCCTACCATTGTTGATGCCTATGGTCTTTTTAAAAAACAAGACTTTGAAGTTTTCACGGGAAACAGACCATCTGTTGCAGTACACATAGGAAAAATCAAAGACAAATTATGCTTCTATGGTAGATGAACTGGCTTTGTCAACAAGCTTGATGTACAAGTTGGAGATACAGTCATGATCAAGATGAAGTCACCCTACATGCAGAAATAATCATTTTTAGCTCAGATGGCACTGAAAAAAACACATCTACACCGATAATTGAATCCCACATCCCAAGTGGAAGCAGCAAACCATCGAAGGCTGTTGTCCCAGGGTTTACATTTTCGAAAGAGGCATATTTTCCGCTACCTAGCAAAATACCGAAATCCACGGATTTCAGTCTGAATTCGAAATTTCCCGAACAAGATATGGAAGCCAAAATTTGAATTTAAATCGACGGAAGGTGTCGAAATCCACTTGGAATTGTCAAAATTTTGACCGAAAAACTCGAAATTTTGATCAAAAAACTCAAAATTTCGACCGAACAATGGTCACAGACGGAACCCACTCGAAACTAATGGAATTTTGAGCGGAATTTCCGAAATTACGAATGGAAAACAGGTGTGTTTTGCATGTTGCTAATGCAAAATTTGCACCTAAAAAAATATTTTAAAAATCAACATGCCTGTTCTTATCAAAGTTGATATATTTGCATTGACAAACACATAATATGCAATATATATAATAGGAAAAGTTCAAAATACGTTGTCGGAAACCGTAGTAGAAATATATTGTCCATTGCGGCACCGCCACAATACCGAAGTCTCATACATATGTTTCAAGGTTAAAGTCTTACATATTTTAAGTCCAGTTCACTAGTAATATTCTATGTATTTCTAAGAAGTGTCCTAGCACATTAACTTCTTTCTCAATTATCTATGTATTCCTATATTGTCTTAAACTTTTCTTTTTGAATATTTTTATTGCCAAAACATACTACTAATTCCATAGTATCATTAGGATTTTTTTCAAATTTGAACCCCACCGAATTGTAGCGAAATTCCAGTGCCTTTTACTTTCTGAGTCACGGTGAAACACCGGAATTTCGCGAAATCCGACCGGATTTCGTTGGAATTGTGAACCCTGGTCGTACCTAAGCTAAAAAGGAAGAAAGCCATCAAACAGCCTAACTTCCACTCTCTTCACAAGGACAAGGAAATTATCCATATAAATGACACTGATAGTGAAGGTACTACAACTAAAATTATAATGCTATTGTTCTTTTCGTTTATACATCTGTTCTATATTTAACTGACACTACTTCCTACTTTGTACAGACAATTCCGCTGACAGGGATGACCTGGCTGCACAAACCATCCAGCAATCAGTTGCTAAAAGTATGAATTATTTACTACAATTATCTCAAATTACTTACTAATTCATTTTTAACAAAACTTGATACCTCACAATTAAATATATCTAATTTTCTGCATCCAAATAAAACTAGACATCTTTCCAAAATAAATATATAACTACTACACTTCCATAATCCCTACATATATAAGGGTGTAAACGAAGTGGATAATATCCGCTCCGATTCGATCCGAATCTGTCCAAAGTGAGGATATGGTAGTGACTTATAGGAATCCGATGGATATGGATGCTGATGCGGAGCCGGATATGGTACTGACAATATCCGACGGATGCAGATTATCTGTAAGTCAGTTTGACGGATAATCCGATATTTTCAACTTGTAGACCACCTAATCGAAATCACATCAGCTCATCAAAAATTCAACCTATAGAATAAGCTTTCTAAGGCTCATTTCACTTCTCTAAAGTGTCTACTTAACTCTTCTACTCTTAAATTTTGATCCAAAATCAATGGCATATGATATTGCTATAAAATGCTTTGTCGTAATGTTATTATATTGTTACACATTGTACTAATGACTTAATATTATATTGTTCACACATACATGTTCCATCCGACCATCTTAATCCGCTTCCAAGCCGACTTCGCACCACATCCAACATCCGAAATAATCCTAATCCGCATCCGGATCCGCAAACATCCACATCCGCTCTGAAATCGCTTAAAAAAATAGGATTTAGGATATGGTATGGCCAGTATCCGTCCGAATACAATCCGTTGACACCCCTGTACATATAGTACATTCATTACCTTTTCAAATAAGAAGTCAAACTTAAACAAATAACTTCTGAAATAGATGATAACCAATCTTGCAAACTTAGTTACCATTTAATATTGACATATCCCTATCTCAAAATATCATATGATTGTTACAGCAATACCTCCCTCAGCACTCGAAAAAAGATAATCATGGTCTTAAAAAGTTAAATCACACAGCTAGCTGATTCTGAAATGATCTATGTCTTCACCATGAATAAGACCGCAGCTACTGTCAAAAGAATGGTAATCAATGCAATTTCTATACTACCTACATACTATATATATACTATTATAATTCATATATTACTATCACATACAATTAATTTGTTCTTTCATGCAGTACTTTCAGCAGGGTTTTATACCAAGCTATGCATAAGGAAGCTTATCAAAGGAAGGTCATATACAATTAGAGTGGGCACTACTGGGGCTAGACCAATTTAAATGACAATTTGAATATCAAATGATGATCGCTCCAACATCACAACTGGTTGGGACACCTTTGTCAGTAAAAACAAAATCATATAAAAAAATATTTGCGCTTTTCACTTCCAGAGAATACACCAAAAAGTCCACAAGCAACAGTCTATATTCTCTGAAGACGGCAGATATCGCTTTTGCTTTCAGCCTATCTATTATCTATGACTCTATATATGTTGTCTGTCAGTACGTATGAAAAACACACATATATTGTGACCACCTATCTATGTCTACCTAACGACCTCTATTTACTGTATACATTGTGACCACCTATCTATGTCTACATAATGAGACTATGCTCTTATTTCCTGAACTCTAACAATGTATAATTAACAAATTTCCTATACCACGTCTCTCAATTATGCATCTACATATTTAACAATCCTTATTGAATTTACATTTTGCAAGTCGACTGGTTGTGCCAGCAACGCACGCCATCCACTCTAGTATAATGAATAACGGTTGATACTCCTAGTTGCTCAATTAATTTCTGAAAGGAAAAGTAAACGTTGATTCAAGTGACAAGTCTATGCCTGCCCTTATTTAAGAAGGTTGCAATGCGCGCCCATGCAGCCCAGGGATACATTCATACATTTGCGCACCACAAATTAAGAAGCAAGCAGGTTGAGGTGGAAAGGTAAATTGCCATACACTGATCCTTATGTAAGTGTATCCGTCAATTTGTCCATGTAATTGCTTTGCTAGCTATTGTTCCCTTATTAGTTTCATGTTTATATACTTAATTACATATAATGCTGCTGGTTTCATTCCATACCCCTACACAACACGCAAGTGCACATATACCACTACGCACAAATGCTATTTGTGCACCCCTGCCGCGATTTAGCCCTTTGACCCTACACGACTTCAAACGGACCGAGACCGACTACAAATCCTTGAGTTCATAAATATTTTCATTAAAAACACATCGTAATAATATCGCATGAGCTGATATTCGTGGACATTGAGATTTAAACCATTACATGGCAAATAGAGTACCACATGTGTGATGTGTCTCAATCGTGTTATTATGCCTTAATTTGGTGTATGCCTTTAAATATCTGCGAGGTTTCTCTGAACCTTTTTTTTTATTTTAGAATCCTTGCCTTCAGTTAGAGCATTTTTAATTGCTCATCTAAATTTGATCCTCTATATTGTCATTTGTATAACTATCTAAAAAATATTTTCTCTTCATATATCTTTACACTGCAATAGTTCATTCATCTTCCATATTCCAACCTCTTGTGTTTTAATAATATTTTCTAACAACCTCTCTCCTCTTCTCCTATCATGTTGTTTACTTCAAATATATATGGAGTGAAGAGAGAACATCCAAATATGATGTTCACTCTCCAATATGGATGATACTCTATTTTTAGATGATGCGATGAAGTATCTTATGGAGCAACATTTTTCTCACACATACTCTATATTTGAGATGAATGATGAGATCGATAAGCTGTTGGGTTTGTTCTTATGGGTTGGCTGCAAACTGCCAAAACCGTCATCAATTTAATCAATTCAAAGTTTCAAATTGAGTGGATAGAAAAGGGTCACAATACGAGCATATGACTCTCAAAACTCTTACTCTCAACCGTTTGATTTAATTATATCAAAACTACGGAACATCTAGAGCATGCCATATTAGCGTTTGTATGAATTTGGGTCCCATTTGATCCATCTTATTAAGGCTCCCTTTGATTGTATGAAAAACATAGGAATTATGAAGGATTTTTCCTAAGTTAAGCTTTGAAATAAAGGATTTGTACTCCACCAATCCTATGAAATTCCTATGTAGGGTCCATTTGATTCATAGGATAGAAAAACACAGGAACATAAAGAATGCATGAATTGAGGTGATGTGCTTCTCTAAACATAGGAAAAGATAATGAATGCCTTTAGTAGTGCTATAGGAAAAATAAAGGAATTGAGTGCTACAGGAAAAAAGATAATGAACGGTCATTCTGGTATTTTTTTTCTGTGTTTTACAATTCTCTGTTTTGTACTTATGTTCCTGCAAAAATTTTGTGATTTTTCTATTACTCTGTTTTGGCATTCCTACGAATTAAAGGGGTCTAAACTAGCTACTTCACCAGCGACACACTGTTCAAACTCTTGGACTCTATAGTTCCGTTAAAATTTTATATACAAAAGTTTCTCAAAACGTTAATGCAAGTTATGTAAAAATCCAAATATATATCACTAATATTAAGATGAGCAAGAAAAGTAAAAAAAAAATGAACAATGGGCAACAGCCCTATAATCTTGTTTGGCCGGCAGATCGTTCGATGGTAGTACGTGTGTGTTTCGTCACAGAGCCTTGAAGAAACAATGGGCAACTTAAAGAAGATTGACTTTGGTCATATTAAATGACTTGTAATTTTAAAGAGAGGAAGAAATAATGAATTGAATCATACTATATTAATCCGCCTTTACATGCTCTCATACATCCCTCTCAAAAAGAACGGGGCCTTAATAAGAGTATTTTAGTGCCTAAGTCCTTTTCTTGAAAATGGAATTGAAGTAACAGCTGATCTGTTATTTTACTCGGCAAGTAAGAGTTTTGGTGAAAATAAAAGGCGCCAACACTTCAGCTCACCCAACTGAAGTGTGACCTGGGCAAGACGGGTCCACGGCCACCTTAATTACACTGATTCCTGTGTGAAGCAAAATATTATCACGGTCTATATTACACGCCTTAAGGATTAGGGTTTTCTTGGAAAAAAAAACTCGTCTACCTACTTTGACCGTAAAATTATTCAAATATAACACAACCCGGTTTTAATGGTAGTTTTCATGATTTTTAAATCTAGCTATAACTTTTTTACATATGCGGTAAGAGATGCAAAACTAGTTTGATATAAATTTAAAAATATATATTTGGATATCAGAATTAATAAAAACCACCGTTAGGGAGGGGATTTTTTGTCCGGTTTTAACAGTTGTGAGGTACTCCCTCTGTCCCAGAAAAGAATGGGATATGGATGTTGTCTTAAAAAACCAAGGTTTTCTCAGCAGTTGTTTCCATCTACCAGCCCACCACATTTCTTTTTCCATATATGCTGGGAATAAAAGGAAGTTTTACTAATTAGAAGTGCATATTAAATAGGGGCATTGTTGTTTTTTTATTGAGTGCTAATTTGCCTTAAAAAAGCCAGAATTACTTCTTTTCTGGGACGGAGGGAGTATAAAATATCTAATTTCGTAGTTGAGGTGTGTTTTTTATAATATGGTTTTTTCCCTATTTTCACTGCTGCGCTTGGACCATGTAGAAAAAAACAAATTCACCCTGATTCATCTTCACCCTAGGGCTCTAGGTGAACGTGAATTAGTAAGACCTTGTAATTAAACACACAGAACTGCCCAAAACAGTACGTCGGTAACATTTGGAGCACATAGAAGCTTCACATTATCTTCCATGTCCTTGCATAAAATTGACGGCTGCAACGATGCAGGTACAGATCACACACGCTATGGATGCCAGCACGCAGGTCAACGTCGAGAATGTGGATGTGGTTATCGAGCCTAACGTGGTACCTGTCCAACAGGGCTGGCATACCGACATCTTCGACTGCTTCGAAGACAACTGCGAATCATGTATGCCAAGCTACTGATGATTGTATGACGCACGTACGTACCTCGCAGTTCCGTTTTATCATGGTTTAAGCTCTCCATCTGTTGGCAGTTTGTTTCAGCTCTTGTTTCCCTTGCGTGTCGTTTGGTTTCATCGGTGAAATCGTGGATCAAGGCTCCACAAGTACGTACTCCTCCCGTTAATTTGGACCACCTACATTCCAAATGTGTTGATTTCGACTGGCTCTATTTTTTTATCTGATGTTGGTTATTTCAATTATGTAAGTGAAAATGAAGAGGGTATAAAATTAAGGCAAGATTGGTTTATTAAAATTTAGAGTAAATATATCCAGATACCAGGCTGCTACCGGTATTATTCGTCTCAAAATTTCAGTTTGGTAACCAGATTGGTGTTGTCTTTGCTCCATCTACCTCCTTGCTGCCAACTTCGGCCTATGGTGGATGTACGCCGGCTGGTACCGTGGAAAGCTCAGGCAGCAGTATGGGTTGCCGGAATCGCCGCTGCCCGACTGCTTCACCCATCTCTTCTGCCACTGGTGCGCGCTTGCTCAGGAGCACAGGGAGCTCGCCGCCCGTGGCTTCGACGTCCTGAAAGGTACTCCATCATCCTCTCGTACTCCCTTCGTCTTTAAATGTTTGACGTCGTTGTCTTTTTTACATATATTTAACTGTTTGTCTTATTTTTTATATCATTTGATTTATTGTTAAATAAACTTTTATACACACGTATAGTTTTACATATGTCATAAAATTTTTAAATAAGACGAACGGCCAAATATTTGTTAAAAAATCAGCAGCGTCAAACATTTAAGGACGGAAGGAGTAATATGAATGCTGCGGCTTAATTTAGACACTGCCAAGTGCCAAAACTTTTACAATCCGATGAAAAAAAAAATACTGAAGAAGATTTAATGGCGCCGGCCGGTGCGTTTTCTTTGGCAATTTTGGTGTGCAGGATGGGACGGACGTCCGCAGGTGGCTGCACCGCCGGCGGCGAGTAATGCGCCAGCAGTCCAGGCGCCGATGAAGCGGTGATCGCCAGGAGCAGATGGCTAGCTCCGTTGTCAATCCAGCGTCGACATCGGTCGCGCGGTGTGAGCTCTCTGTCGACAGTCGACTGCATGATTGGTTGAGGAAGTTAGCGTGGCATCTGAAATAATATTTGACGTGCATCGTCCTAGTTGGATAAATTGTCTTGCTTCGTGTGTGTGTGTTGGCCTACGTATTGGTGCCTTTGTGGTTCGTGCACATCAGTCAATCGGACAAAAATAAATACTAACTCTATCCCAAAATATAAAGGGGATATAGACATACCCAGATACACAAGGGTCGAATCCTATATTCTATTCTGGGATGGAGTGAGTACTAAGTAATGGCTTGTTGTTTCTTGTTGTTTCGATTGGTTACCATTCATGTACTATCAAAAAGTGAATTCACAGTATAAAGTGAATTTACAGTATGTTTGTGGACGTGGTCTATTCCAGTACTATATTACGAATGTTTGTTCAATACATGCTAAGAACATACTTCCTCTGGTCATAAATTAATGATGTTTTACACAACTTATAGATATTGTTCAGATTATTACCATTTTCAACCATTTCAAATTTTAGAATTGTTAAATATTTGGCAAGTCTATAATTAACTACCAATTTTGGTAATTCTATAACTTTCTTCTCTCATAACTTATACAAAAATTTGATAAGGCATCAAACTAATTACCACCATCGTCACCTTACCAAATTTTGACATGATCAAAGTTTTTTCTTTTTTTTTGGCAATGAAGTGAATAAGCCCCATAGTCTTCTACTACGAAGATACATTTGCCATGGATAAAGTTTATATGTAGTAAATAGTGTGGTAAAACTTAGCAAGTTCTCTCCTTCTCTCAAAATAGTCCCGTCAGGAAATGTTGGGTCTTCAGGAGTTGGATTCCGACATATGATCTTAGGGACAGTCTATTTTATACCACTGAGTTTGTTCCAGTTCAATAATATACCATTGACTTTGTCACTCTTCATAATATACCGGTCACTTTACCTATTGTTCTACAATATACCATTGGGATGAGCATGTTGTTCAAAAATATCCTAAGTACCCTTACAAACATACAATGTTTATAGTTGTTTATCCCTTTAGAAGTATCCAAAAATTATGAAAATTTTACTGTAGCCTCCACACAATATGGAAGTCCATGTATAAGTTTTAAAATTTTTGCATCAAAATTTTGTGTATATCCATCTCTTTGTACACAGAATATGAATGTAAAAAACTTATAAATTTAAAAATTTTAAAACATATAAACAACTTTCATATTGTGTAAGGATATATGCTATGGTGAAATTTTCATATTTTTTGATACTTCTAGAGGAGAAAATCAACAATTAACTTTGTATGTTTAGAAGGGTACTTTAGGTATTTTTTAAAAATATGCTCAGCCCAATGACATACTATATCTATAATATAATAGATAAAATGGTTGATATATTATGGAGTCAATGGTATATTATTGAACCAGAACAAAAGATGGATTCTCCCATGATCTTAACATAACAGCATGAATGCGTAGTCATACATTTGTGGGGAATTCTTCACGCGCTTCTGAGAAGCTTTATGGTATCAATTTCATGGCCATTTACTCTATCTTGTAATTGTTGCTATGTAACTAAAACATTTTCGTTATTACTATATTAAAGGCCTCCTCTATAATGTTTAAATTTTGACGATCGATTCTCTTAGTACATTTTAATTCAACGTTCAAAAGTGATATGTTTACGTTTGTTTTAAAATATAGAAAATATTATAACTTTGCAATATGTTCTATAAGTTGTATACTTGTGATTAGTAATCAACTAGTGTCTTGATGACTATGACGGTGTCCAAAACATCATGAGCCCAAATTATGAGTGACTGCCATTTGAATTAGACTATGGCTACTCCTATGATATATTAATTCATATTTCAATTACCCAAAATATTTTACATAATCATTAACACCTTGCAAAATAAAAGAACACATGACATATGTCGGTGATATGGATCCGGGGGTACAACGAGGATGCGACACGTGGTCGCGGGAGCGCGCTGCTGTTAGCCATCCGCAATTAAGCCCAGCGAGGATTGCATGGGTCCGGGCCCCAGGTGGCCACGTGGCCACCCTGAGGGGTACGGCCCAGGGTGTCACCCCGAGGCTCGCCCCCTTACCTGCTAGGGTCCGGGTGCCGGGTGACCACGTGGCCACCCCGAGGGGTATGGCCCGGGGTGTCACCCGGGAGCTCGCCCTTTTTCACGCCGGGGTCCGGGTTACCCGAACCCCCCTGTGCTCCCAACCCGCACGCCCCTCTGCTGAGAGGAGTGCGCGGAGGGCAAGACCAACCTCCAACCACCGCATTCAATGCGATGGGAGGGGCCTGACGCCTGCCCCCTTGCATTAATTGCGACATGAGGCGCGGCTGTCAGGTCTTCATTATTACCCTTTTTCTCCCATTTCAAGGGAGAGAGAAGCAAAAGTCTTCCCTCGGTGACCACGCGGTCACCGCAGGATGTCGCTCGCCCCGCCCCGTCTCTGTCGCATTAAATGCGATGGGCGGTCGAGTGGGAGAGAGGGGATGAGTGCTCTATTCCCCACGTCAGCCCTAGCCCAGCTGGTGGCTCGCTGACTGGTAGGCCCCGCTAAGGATTAGGTAGGCTAACCTCATGCTCCCTTAGTTGCACGTTTTCCTCTCCGCCCGTTTTTCTTCACCAACCCACCTGACGTGGCGGCGAGGGGGAGAACGTGGCAAGGCATTTGATGCAACAAGGCAGCAGCGGTCAATCAAAGTCGAGTTTTTTCCTCTGCATAGTAGTAGGGTTGGTAGGGTGTAGGACCACTATGGTGTCCCCTTGGATTATAAAAGGAGGCCCTGGTCCCTCGTGAAAAGGGGTTGGTTAGACAACAGTTGAGAGCTAGCTCCTAGAAAACCCACTCACCCAATCTTTGTAGCCAAGAATCGATCATCAAGAACAAGAACAGAAGTAGGATATTACGCTTCTCAGGGGCCCAAACTGTATAAATCGTTGCCTCACGTGTTTTTCTTCACCGCGCTTCAGGCTTTAGCCCGCACCTCTGAGACGAACCACAAAGGAGGTACCACGGTCCCCCACTAGACGAGCTCACGCTCCGACATCATAGATTGAGAATAGAAAGGAAACGGCAGCAATACCCTTGATACCTAGACAAAAAATATGACATCCCGATAATGGATCTCATGAACATAGGGGGCAAATGGGCCGTAAACAAATAAATAGTAGTACAATTATAATGGAATTTAGAAAATTCTCGTGTTCCCACCACCAACCAGGGTGAAAATTTGACACTCCATTACTTACCTTTTAAGGAACAAATATATGTTAAACAAAAGTTATCTACTACAGTTACACGCATATTGATATATCACCTAGTGGCATTTTCACACACTAGTTTTTAGAAATTGACAATGTGCCATGCATAAATAAGTGCAATGTGAGCAAATTTGTGCAATAAAAAATATGGTAAAAGAAACAATCAGAAGGAACTGTGGATGCAGATAAGCACATCAAAATTTTACAGAAAGTGATAGCATATCCATGTGTCGCATAACTACAACTAGGTAGAAAGGCTGCAGTATAAAATTGCAAGAACAAAACAAAAAATCTCAGCGAGCTATCGAGAGAAGCGATTAATGCAGAAATATGGGGACAAGTTTTTGGCAGAATAACTTGCTGACACGAGAGGTCAAAAATAGCCATGGAAGAATTCCAACCTGCACAGGAGAATGAGTTAGAAACGTGGAATTTTCATTCTTCTTAAAAAAATATTCACAATTTAGTTAGGAAATTGCAAAATGCTGGTCAAATATGTTAATCTACTACTAGGATATCTAGAGCAAGACTAAATAAAGAGGGTTATAAATAAGATAACCCCATGCTTGTTTTGCCAATTGTGTTTCGTTTATCTGTAGGATGTCAAATAGGAGTGGATGTTCCATTGTTCAGGTACAAAACTAGTAAGTAATTGAAGACAGACTCATCCTATTCAAAGTAGGCCAGTTTGATGTGCTTACCACAACATGGCCTGTAGAAGCATCAACACCTCTCCAGGAAAACATCCGTCCTGAGAAACATTTAAAATTATTATAACTACTTAATTTTTCATGCACTGTTATGCAAATGAACAGGTGAACCAGCAAGAACAGAGTAGCAAAATTTGTAGCAGAAGGTAAAGGAAGGGGAGAAAAAACAGTCAATGTCACCACTCAACATCCAAAAGTTAACTACACCAACATACCAAATGAAACTACAATAGCCTTTAAAATAACTATATTCACATCGGAGACCTGAGAACGGATATGAACTATTCAGAAAGTATCAGTTTTCCATTCATTTTAGTGAAAAAAGAGCCAATTTATTTGTTAAATAACTGGTGTATGGTTTGATTTCTGATTACTAATAAAATCAGCTATGCAATTTTGCCCACTAGATCCAGATGAATGCATTATGCTGTGGCCTTGTGGGAAGGGGAAAATAGACCCATCTTCCTAAGGTGTATTTATGTGTTTAATACAAACTACTTATCCCGGAAATCAGCAGCAAATTGCACCATTGCAAATTAAGAACATCTTTACTGATAGATAAATGTTCATAAAGTGTAGTAACACGGCATGGTGAAGAAACATTTGGCAACTAACAAGGCTTTGCAATGAGCTAATAACTAAAAAGAAGAATTAACATACCAAAAGGCTGTAGAAGATGTTTTGGAACAGTAGTTACAGGAGCACTCCAAAACCAGAGAATGATCAATCCATAGATAAGAACCTATCAATGGATGAATTTAAATGAGGCACTCCTGAAATGATATATGACAAATATAAATGAGAACAGAAAACAAGTAAATCATGAAGCACCTTGGTAAACAACAGAACTCGTCCATATTGGTTGTATAAAGTCTGCTTCCCTTTGATGTCTTGCTCTTGTACTGTATGGACATAAGAAGATAGTATTTTTATTTAGCAGACTGATGCTGCATTGCTACAGCAAGGTAAACCACAAGAACAAACACAACAAGAATTGAACTCTTACACTTTGCCAGCTCCTTTTCTTTAGCAGCAGCCAGCCGCTTGAGTTTTGCAGCTTGTGCAAACGTTGAGGGCCTGCAGCACAATCAGACAAAGAATCAGATATAGGAAGGAACAAAAAAGGTTTTAAGAACAATTACAACAAAGTCACAAAATCCTAGCGGAGGGAATAGCAGAAGAGTAAACAAATCGCCTACGTCGACAGCGCACTGGCCTCCTTGAGAATCTGCGTGATTTCCAGCCGTAATTTGAGCTGCTCATCAGTAATCGATCCCCTCTGCAAAACCAACAGGTCAGGCAACATTACACCAACACAATCAAAATCAACACAACACAATCCACATTGCAGCATGTAGCAGATCCACCAATCAATTTCCCAGCATCTTCCCTTCCCCCAAACAATCCACAAACCCCTTAATTTACCCCCAGAACCGAATCTTTTCCGCCCTAGAGCACGAAATCAATCCGTCGATGCGCAAGGGATTTTTTTTAAAAAAAAACAACAAGAAAAAAAGGCAGCTTTTCCTGCCGCTTACCTTCCTGGCGAGATCGAGCACGCGGTCGAGCATCTGCAGCGCCGCGACGAGGAGGAACACGAAGGTTGCCGCCAGCGACATGGTCGCCGGTGCGGGAGCGAGTCGAGTCGATGCGGCCTCGCGTCGTGAAGCGGTGGTGGTGGTGGTGGTCGGATTGGATTCTGGTCTCGTGTCCGGCTCGATGCGAGTCAGGTTTCCCTCTTCCTGGCCCCGGACGAATCTTGACCGTTGGTTGCTGCCCCCAAGGTGACAGATCGACGGCTGAGATGGATCCAGCGGGAGAAGGCTAACACCTGAAGGGAAGAATCTAGAAGCAGCTTCTCGAGGAGAGGAGGCAAAAGTCTCAAAAAAAAAAAAAGAGGAGAGGAGGCAAAGCGGAGCAGAATCCATGGCGGTCACGAGCGCGGAGTCGGAGAAGAAGACGGCGGCGGAGATCGTCGCGATGCTGGATCTGCAGCGACACCCCGACGGCGGGTTCTACCTGGAGACCTTCCGTGACCCTTCCATCTCGCTCCCCAAGTCCGCGCTCCCTCCCCGCTGTAAGCTTGGTTCTTCTACTTCTGCAGCTTCAAGCTTGTATTTGATGGGTTTGATCTCGTATTGAGCTAGTGTTTTCTGTCGATGGATGTTTGGTGAAATCGGATCCCGATGTAGTGTTGATGGTTGGATTGCAGATATAAATGCTGCGGTGTTTAGTTCGATTTGTACCAGGAAATAGCTTGAGTGTATGATTTACGGCAAAATGCTTATTAAGATCTTTATATTGGTATACTTACTGTGCCTTGTGATCCATTTTCTAGACAAAGAATTAATGATAATCTACTGAAGAGTGAAGACAAAAATTAGGTTGAGTCCCCAACACATTGCTATTCCTGTATGTTTTCTTGCCTCGAATATTCTGAAATAATAGAGTTCCTAATTTACCAAGTTCAGGCACAAAAAAAAAATAAAAAAGGTTCAGGGGCACTTGGCTTTTTAACGCCCGCTCCATGTATGTACGAACAACATGGACAAGATACGAGCTCCGTGTATATCTTGTTTTATAGCCCCCTAAATCGGGTGATTTAATATCTGATAAAAGAATGCATGATTGATTAAAGACGGACCAGACATTAGTACTTTACACATTTGGAGTTGTAGATGGATATTGCTGATCTTCTGAGTCGTGTGTACTCTGGACATCATTACTGACTGTCCATCAATTAATTTGTGATGAGAGTGAGAGGATCATTTTTTGAGCTTTTTCAGTGATGCTTGTAACCAACCAGTTCCCTTCAATGCTTACATTTTTTTTTAATTATTTGGCAACATTGACCTAGCTGCACTTTCTTTGTGAAGACCTGGTTGGCTGGTTCCTACATCCAGGAAGACTCAGAAAAGCGCAGAGGTGGCTCATAGCCATGCTGAAATGTTTGCATAAGAGAATATTTTTTCAGAAGTATTACTAACATGAATTTTATTCTTCATTACTTCTGCATTGTGATTTGTTTGTTGAGTGTGAATGATGCACAATGTGATCATGCCATGATGGACTCAATTGCAACTTAGCTCTAAATTGGTACAAGTTTGTCCTTTGATGTTATAGACACGACTTTCTTTTGCTAATTCTACTTAGCAATATGGGCATGGGCGCTAGTTCTTCTTTAATTTGTTAGTTTTTTTTTTTTTTTTGGATAGGCAAAAGCTTTGACTATTGACTATTATTAGAGCATATTCATTGGTGCATTGTACAATATCATTCGCTGTAAACTTCCCTTGTTGACCATCATAAGAGTAGTCTCTGCTTAGCATTTTAGAGTATCACATAATTTAAACACTAATTTCAATATATATGAATTACTATAGCTTTATACTTGAGATTTAACATTATTGCAATAGTGTTTTCGCTAATTTGTTATTGTGTTTGATTCCTTTTAGATAAGGTAGACCGTTCTGTGAGCAGTGCCATCTATTTCCTGCTTCCTGCTGGAGAGATTGCTAAGTTGCACCGCATCCCTTGTGCTGAGACCTGGCACTACTACATGGGGGAGCCTCTCACGGTCTGCAAATTAGCATAAATATCAGATGACTTGGTTCTTTTTAGTAACTTCCTGACCAGCCCCATGTTTTCAGGTATTTGAGGTCCATGATGATGGACAGATTAAAATGACGGTTGTTGGACCTGATCTTCGGCAGGGCCAAAGGCCTCAATACACAGTCCCTCCGAATGTTTGGTTTGGTGCTTTCCTGACCCTTGATATTGAGTCCTTCACTGAAGATGGAAGTGTGTTTGTCAAGGCTCCTGGAAGAGACTCAGAGATGCATTACTCTTTCGTCGGTGTAACCTGTGCTCCAGCGTTCCAGTTTGAGGACAATGAAATGGCAACACGGGAGAGCATGAAAGCATTGGCTCCAAAGGCTGAAGCTTTCATCAATTACCTCTTGCCTTCATAGACTGAACCTGTTACTCCAAGTAGCTTGCTCTACTTGATGAACTTATGTGCCAAATGCCAAAGGTATACTGATGTTATTGCTTGACCTGGGATATATTTCTCTCAGGCCAGAAATCCTAAGCTTTCAACCTTGTATCAATTTATGGTAGTATTGGTTTGCTGAGTACTTTAATTTTTTTTCTGAAATATTCAGTTTGTTGAGAATGCCTCCTAGTTTCTTCAAGATGAACTCGTCTTCTTTCCCAAAGCCTCATCTTCTGTCTCTTACTTCTCTCTTCTCTCCCATATTTACCCTTCTCTTTAGTAAACCCCCTCTAATGAATACTCTCTTCTGCAAAGTCAATATTTATTAAAAAAATTAACTAATAATTAAACTACCAATATGGATATTTAGTATTATATTCATGTGGTATTGTTGTATCCATATTTCTTTAGGAGTAGTTTTATATGATGTTAATTATAAATTTTGATATTATCTTATGGAAGAAATTGGTCGTTAAAATAATCAATGTAAAACATTAATATGTCTTATAAATTAAGATGAATGGAGAAATGGACTATATATATTCCTCTAATTCTCTTAGCTAGTGGCAGTGACTGCCGTGGTGATCTCGATCCTTCCGGCAAAGGCACGAGGAAGTAGGAGAAAAAGGGGGAGAAATAGGAGAAGGAAAAGAAAATTAAATTAAATAAATAGTGAGCAGGCCCAACTTGACAATCAACGTGGGATTGTTGATGATGCCACATCAGCCCACTAAACGCTATTTTCTCGTTCAAAAATATATAAGCATTTAAACTGGTATGTGTCATATCTTAGTATAGTGAATATGGATAAAATTCTGCTCATGTTTATTGTACCCAGATATGTCACATTTTAGTTTAAATGTTTATATATTTATACTAAGGGAGTATGTAGGCTTAGATTTTCTTTTTCCTTTGTGCCAGGAAGCACGCCATGCATGTCAAGTCTTAGTTTGGACCGAGATGATACATTTCACAAGTTTAGAGATTCAAAGATTTACAAATGATTTTACTCTATATAATTTTCCATGTGGACATCAAAAAATACCAATGTCCACATGAATGCATAAATAAACATTATATTAGACGACATACGCACAAGACATCTCTCTCAAGCTGTCAAGCACGCATGCAACCGAGGGTCAAGCATCGAAGCTCCAAAGATCTTGACATTCACTACCTTCGTCATCGTCATCGTCACCGATGGATTCTTCTACCCGTGCTGCCGTCGTAGTCCACATCGCCGCCTGTTCATACGCATCGTTCCCGGCGATCGCCGTCGCCGTCGGCGAGTAAATTGGCGGCGGGTTCTCCCTGAACTGCGACCAGTCGAAGCTCCCACCCTCCACCTGCAATGGCGCGGGCGGCCTATTTCCCCTGACCACGTCGTGCTGCTCTTCGGCGGCCACCGGCGCCGCCGCCGGCGGCCGGTTCGCATGAGACACCGCGGCGGCGTACACCTCCCGCAGGTCGCCGGTGCGGGCGACGTCCGGCGGCGAGTCGGGGAAATTGAGGCCGGATTTGGCCTCGACGCCGCGGAGGCAGACGAACGCCGCGTCGAACGCCCGCGCCGCCTTCTCCGGCGCGTCGTACGATCCCAGCCATATCCTCCTCCGGCTGTTCGGCAGCCGGATCTCCGCCGCCCATTTCCCCCACTGACGCAGCCGCACTCCCTTGTACCTCCTCTCCGCCTCCGCGGCGCCGCCGCTCGCCATCGCCGTCGCCGCCGCCGACCATTGTTCGTCTCCATGATCGAAACGATAAGATTCAGATGTTGGAAGATTGATTGGATCGGTTTGGCACAAATTGGAACCACAAACTGAGATGGGATTAGGGCGTACCTTGATCTCCAGAACTTCCCATCTTTCTCAGTCTCTGTTCTTCCTCTTCTCTGATTTAGGAGCACAGAGAGAGAGGTTGTGTCACGGTTCTTCCCTGTTTTCGCAGTGGGTTGCTTGATCGGGTAGCTAGCTTAGTACGTTCAATACTTAGGTATTGATTTCCTTTTATAGCCACTGCACACAGGGGGAACCGGCACTGCTAGAGGCGGTAACTCCCCCGATCAGGGAGATTCTTGAGGGCTCGGTCACTGTAGCGGACGCCCTAATCTCTGCCGACTTGTGTTTTAGCCGCCAAATCACATTCACACCAACATTCTCCCCCTTGATCGTGAGGCTAAAACTTATAAGTCTATTTCTTAATATAACAGTATACCAAGACAAAAGATTACAGTGATCAATATAAGATATCACAGAATCCAGTGAGTATAGTACACCATTATATTTCAAAACAAACTTCTTTAATCTTACGAGCTCTTTGAACTTATTACATTAGGCTTATACAAACTTATGGACTCACTTCTCAACAAAACAGTACATCAAGACACTAGATTACAGTAGTCAATTAAGCACCACTGAACCAAGTGACTATGGTTCCCATTTAATTTCAAAATGAGTTCGCCTTAATCTTATGGGGAGTCAGTGCCATATAGGTTCCTTCTTATTCCAGGATCAAAGGCTTTTCTACCAAACTCATGCCGGCAACATGCTCTTTAAATATTGCGGGTGGTGGGCCTTCTGTGAGTGGATCCGCTAACATTAACTTAGTGCTTATATACTCAATGCTTATTGTCTGATCCTGGATCATTTCTTTCACAACATGGTACTTGATATCAATGTACTTAGCAGAAGCACTTGATTTGTTGCTACTCGCATAGTATACTGCTGGTTTGTTATCACAGTACAATTTGAGTGGTTTTGATATACTGTCGACCACTCTCAATCCCGGGATAAAGTTTTTCAGCCATATTGCCTGTCCAGTAGCTTCATAACATGCCACATACTCAGCCTGCATTGTCGACGATGCAGTAACACTTTGTTTGGAGCTTTTCCACGATATAGCTCCTCCTGCTAGGGTGAAAATGTAACCTGACGTGGATTTCTTATCATCATTACACCCTGCAAAATCAGAGTCTGAATAACCAACAACTTCAAGGTTTTCAGACTTTCTATATGTGAGCATGAAATTTTTAGTACCTTGCAGATAACGCAAGGTTTTCTTAGCTAATTTCCAGTGTTCCAGACCTGGATTAGACTGATATCTGCCAAGCATCCCGGTAACAAAAGCTAAATCAGGGCGAGTGCACACTTGTGC
>CM002484.1:4021232-4049434 GCA_000325765.3 Leersia perrieri | reverse complement strand
TGTTGGAAGATTGATTGGATCGGTTTGGCACAAATTGGAACCACAAACTGAGATGGGATTAGGGCGTACCTTGATCTCCAGAACTTCCCATCTTTCTCAGTCTCTGTTCTTCCTCTTCTCTGATTTAGGAGCACAGAGAGAGAGGTTGTGTCACGGTTCTTCCCTGTATTCGCAGTGGGTTGCTTGATCGGGTAGCTAGCTTAGTATGTTCAACACTTAGGTATTGATTTTCTTTTATAGCCACTGCACACAGGGGGAACCGACACTGCTAGAGGCGGTAACTCCCCCGATCAGGGAGGTTCTTGAGGGCTCGATCACTATAGCGGCCACCCTAATCTCTGCCGACTTGTGTTTTAGCCGCCAGATCACATTCACACCAACATCAGAGTGATGGAGCAGTGGATCAAATGAACTCACGAGCTTGAATGAGGCCAGCTTATATAGATATGGGAGTTAGAGGGTAGCGCGTTGACTGACGCGTTGGATAGTGACGTGTACAATGGAACCCGACTAGACAGAGGCCGGGCGCCAGGTTGCCCTATCGCGCGACCCTCTAAAAATGGGAAGCGCGTGTTTCCGTTTTTAGAAACCGTGCCCCGCACGCACGCAAACTCCCATCCCAGCCCCCGCGCGCAGCGCAGCCCACACCCCCACGCGTCGTCACTGCCGCCGCCGCGACCCCCGAACAGACGACGGGAGGAGGTTGGGGGATCTCGAAAAAATCAAAGAGAAAGCACTGAAAATAGGAGAAGAAAGAGTAGGAAAAAAACCATTGAATCCGAATCCAAAATTTGAGAAAGAAGAGAAGACTGATCTGGTAGCATCAATTTGAGATATGTAGCCCCAAGTAGATCACTTCCCCAGTTATACTAAGTTACATCCTTTAGTTGTAGTAAATTACATCCCATTATACTAAATTAAATCCACGGTATACTAAGTTATATCCTCAGTTGCATGAAGTTACATCCCAGTATGTTAGGTTACATCCATGGTATACTAAAGTTACATCCTCAAATTGTATTAAATTACATCCACGGTATACTAAGTTACATCCACGGTGTACTAAGATACATCCTCATTTGCATTAAGTTACATTCAAAGTTGCACTAAGTTACATCCCAGTATACTAAGTTATATCCATGGTATACTAAAGTTATATCCTCAGTTGTACTAAAATTACATCCACGGTATACTAAGTTACATCCACGGTGTACTAAGTTACATTCCCAGTTACACTAAGTTATATTCAAAAGTTGTACTAAGTTATATCCTCAGTTGCATTAAGTTACATTCAAAAGTTATACTAGGTTACATCACAGTATACTAAGTTACATCCATGGTATAATAAAGTTACATTCTGAGTTGTGCTAAAATTACATCCACGCTTAAGACAGAGTTACATCCACGGTTAAGTCACAAATATCTCCGCACCAAGCTTGACGCCAGCGAGGGGAGAGAAGACGAATCTGCCGTCGGCGACCTCCTCCGCGCCGATGCCAAGCAGATCTGGCGCCGGCGAGCTCCGCCGCACTGGATCTGGCGTCGGCGACCTCCTCTGCGCCGATGCCAAGCGGATCTGGTGCCGGCGACCTCCTCCGCACTGGATCTGGCGCCGACGAGTTCCTCCGCACTGGATCTGGCACCGGCGAGCTCCTCAGATCAGGAGTGGCGACGGGTGTGGAGCGGCGAGGGGAGGCAGCACCGGATTTGAGCGGGAGCAACCGATGACGACACCGCCGCCATGGAAAATCGCCGGGGATGGGGGAGCAACTGGCGGCGCCGCCGCTGCCATGGAAAATCGTCAAGGATGGGGAGCAACCGCCAGGAAATCGCCGGGGATGAGGAAGAATGGGGGGAGAGAGATGGAGAATGGGCGGAGAGAGAGGGGGGAGCGTCGGGTGGCCCCCGCGCGAAAACTGCGTCCGTGGGGGCACGTGGGGCATGCTCGGTGGGGGCGCTGGTTAGGACGTGCCAGCGCCCGGTCTCTCAATAGATTTTACGAATTATAGATAGAGACACCGAAGGAGATGGAGCCACGGAGGAGATGACATCATTTTACAACGGAGTATTAAATAAAGAATAAAAACTAAAAGCATGAAAAGGAAAAATGAATACGAGTAAGAAATCCTGGAAATGGGAAAAAAAATACTACTAAATCAGAAAGCTTCGGGAAAGAGGACCAAATCATTGTCATTGGCACTTTTTTTTTCATGTGTGGTATAATTGATATAACAGCCCAAACACGATGTGACATATATATTGGGATAATTTCCTTCTTGTCCTCATTTTGATGGGCAATGTTATTTTTACCGTCACTTCTAGGGTTTTCATTTTAACCTCATTTTTTTAATCAATCCATTGTTTACCTCTTTTAGACCGAAGTGGATGGAGCGGCGGTTAAAGGGCAAAGGAATATATAAAAAATAAAAAATAATAATTTTGCAACACGTGAATTGACCTTACTACCCTTATGCGAATGTCTATAATCAATTTAGTTTCATGGGTCTTCTGATTCCAATTCCCATCTCACATCGCAACCCTAGTGAGATGACGACGGCGACGGTTTGGGGATAAGGCAGACGACAGGGAGCAGGGCTGATGGCGTCCGCGACCCAAGCGGTCGTGACCTAGCCATGGCGAGCATGTGGGCATGCCGGAAGCTACTCAAGAGAAAGGCAGGCGGCGGTGGTGAAACCGCAGGGGCAATGACGAGGCCTTGGTGCAGGTGAAGGCAAGAAGGGAGGCGGTGGCGGCTCGACCGGGGTTGCTATTAGTCTGCAAGAGGCAGGGAGCAGGAAAGAAGCGACGGGATTAAGATGCTGCAAAAAAAATTTGTGATACTTCGTGATGCTGCAAAAATATTGTCAATTTTTTTCTAAATTATGTCAAAATTTTGTACATGTCATGTAAAATGAATGTTGTTAAAGTTTCTCTAAATTTTGAATATATCATATTTGTGTCAATTTATAAAGTCACATTGGGACAAAAACACATTTGTTGAACAAATATAGGGGCAAATGTACAACAAGTGAGGGCATAAATGTCCCTTGGCCAATTACTTGACACCGTTAACTTCACCGACCAAAACAAGGATATACACAAGATTTAATTAAGAAACAGAAAACAAAAACCTAAAAAAGGTGATCCTGACAGTTTTGAAAGCTTAATTTTCGTAGGTATGAAAAAGTTTCAGAACAATGTATACTTTGTACATTATAGGACGCATGGCATTAGCAGTGGTCCAAAACTAATGCGAGCTCCTTAGATGCCAAATCAACAACAACCAAAAAAAAAAAACGTGCGCGCGAAAACCCAGCTATGATATTCAGTCGTTGAAACTCCAAAGACTATCACTTGCTCCTTGGTGATCATCATCATCCTCCTTCCACATCGTCGGCAAACCATACCTTGCTGCTGGCGAGTACAGTGGATTATTACTATTCTGCGACCAATCGAAGCACCCACTTCCAGCCGGCAATTGCACCGGCGGCGGCGCCGCCACATTTCCTCCGGTGATAACCGGTGGTGCGATTGCCGTCGACGGCGGCGGCCGGAAATTGGCATGCGAAACCGCGGCCTCGTACACCTCCTGCGGGTCGCTTGTGCGAGCGAAGACCGGCGGCGAGTCGGGGAAATTGAGGCCGGATTTGGCCTCGGCGCCGCGGAGGCAGACGAACGCCGCGTCGAACGCCCTCGCCGCCTTCTCCGGCGCGTCGTACGATCCCAGCCATATCCGCCTCCGGCTGTTCGGCAGCCGGATCTCCGACACTCACTTCCCCCATTTTCGCATACGCACGCCCCTGTACTTGTTCCTCTCCGGCGCCGGCGCCGAAGACGACGACGACATTTTGTGAATTTGTGTCCAAGAAGTAATGGCTAGCAAGCTCGAGATAGCGCGTGCATGAGATCATCGTGAAATTGGTGCTGGTGACTTGGCATTTATAAGGTTCGGTGTGGTGTCTACACGTGGAGGCATGCTGTGACGTACGCGCTGAACTATGACGTGTGATGTGTGCTTTTGTACTACGATCGTATGGACAAGGGGAGGAGACCCTACGCGTAGACCAGTAGATCGGTCAATTCTATTGTTTAGCCTAGCACAGATCAAATTGACTTTTCCAAGTTAGGCACCCACAATGCTTATAGAGAGTGAGCTCTCTATAAGGAGTACAATTCAGTTATAGAGAGTAATTATAGACGAGTCATTCAACAGATTCACTATAGCATTTATTTGCAACACTAGTGGATCCAATATGTGATGTCAGCTCTCTTCCACCTTTTCTCAATCTCATCTCTTCCGCCCAGCCCGCAACCACAACCACACCACCACCGGCCACGCCATCCTCGCCGGTCCGCCACCCAATCCCTGCCTGGGCCACCCCTTCTCCACCTGGGCGGTCCTTGGCTCCGCGCGTGCTGGTGGCTGACGCCGTGCCGCTGCCCAGCCCCGCGAGCTTGAGCTCCACCGAGTTGCAGCCCGGGGTGGTGGGGCGCTGAGCAGCGGCCGGGTGCACGAGCACCGAGCACTGTGGTTCGTCCGGTGGAATCTCGCTACTCAGCCTAGCCCCAGCCGCCTGCTGCCTCGCCTGCAGCGGCGTGGACGAGCTCCTCCCCCGCCATCTCCTCCGACCTCCTCCCTACCGACGCCCCACGCCCCATCCTCCTCCCCGTCGGCGCCCTGTCCTTCTACCCCCGCCCCATCTAGGATCTTCTCCATCGCCGACACAGCGGACGATTCGATTGGGGGAGAGGGAGGGATTGAATCCACACGGCTCGGATTGGATGGAATTTGGACGTACTAGTATATAGGATTGGTACTTGGATGTACTAGTATTCCAACGATTCGATTTGTGTTGGCCGGTTCTTGTTAGGGATGTGGCGGTGGTGGCGGCGATGGGCAAGGTGGTCGAGGAGCTCTCACCTTGGTCTAGTGGCCTCGCCGTCACCACCATGGCTCGGCGGCCGCAGGGAAGCATCCAGGATCTTTTCCATCGCCTCCCTACGGCGCCGCCGGCTGCGCTCGTCCCGCCAACGGTCGATGAAGCAGCGAAGGAGCGCAGGCGACGCAGATGGAAGAGACAGCGAAGGAGTGCGTGTCGTGTAGTGGGGCCCGCCACAACACGGGGACTCGCGCTAGCAACTCTCGCTAGACGTAGCGCAAGCACATTCTCTCTTCGTTTCTCTTTCCTACGTGGACGGCTTATAGAGAGCTTATCTACCCTATTACGGGTGCCCTTAAGATTTTTGGGATTTTGTAACAGGGAGGTTACTCCCACCGTTTCATGATATTTGTCAAATTTCACCGGTAGCATTTCATTGTAAAATTGACAGTTAAAGGATCTCAATTCGCTTGTCCATTTGATTAGTTTTAAATGGGATATATATGTGAGGGAGCACTGTAGTGGCGTCTCCATGGTGCGGCGGCATCGGCACATCTTACCGTTGGAGAGAAAAAAGGTTGTTCACACAGATGTCTATTTTGTAGTCAGTCTCTTTTTTCTAAGTACACGATGAGGATTTTCTGCTACAATACTCTGTCTACAGTATATTTGTTACAATATCTTTCATTTATATATGGCATCAGATTATACACCTATTAACTATGAAAGTTACCTCCAGTTCTGTAATTTCAGCTGAACCGGATCAGCTTTTGGCAGGATGGCATAGCAGCTAATGGCACTCCTTGGGAAGTGACGTGATTTCATTTGGCAAAATCGAACAGACCATATTGTAGCCATACAGAAAACAAGACTCCTTGCGAAGTGCACACCGGTGCTTAAGAGAGAACGATTATGCACGTCTCGCTAACCATGGTCCATGGACAAAGGTTTAGCCATAGGATTTCCCTATGATGTTTTATCTTAGATTTTAGAGTAAATTGCACAATGGGACTCCTTTTATTACCATTGTTGCAACTTGGGCTAGGTAGAAGAGAAACTTTTCATTTTGGACTAGAAAAATTTACCATTTGTTTCACTTAGGGTCATTTTTCTTCTCTCGTGTCCCCTTCTTCTCAGACGCCAACAACTACAGCCACCAATACACACTCGTTCTCCGGCAGCATTACTGTGGCGATGCGACCATTGCGAAGCCGATGCTCGCTGCACGTTCCTCCGGCAGGCGGCATCAAATGGCGATGGTGCGTGGATGGGTAGGGTGTCAAGCAGCAGCAGGCTAGCAGCTGGCGGAGGAGCAGATCAGCAAATGGTGTTGTAGCAGACTAGCAATACGGCAAGAACAGCATGCGTTGGCAGTGAGCCAATGTGCCATGGCAATGCTCAAGCAGCAGCGGCCACCATAGTAGCATATGCTGCTAACTGGTGCAGGTGCAGCGAGCTTCTTTGAGGGAGGCTAAATTAAAGATGATGAGACGCTCGGCGCTGCCGTTTGAGTCGTTTGACCGCTGCATCCTTGCGTGATCGTTGACCTCTGCCCACAGCCATGCATGGAGTCCTGCTCACTGGTGCAGGTGCAGCGAGCTCGAGAGAGATGGATCTGGGAGGACCAAGAAGGGTGCACAATGAAACATTTTGTAAATGTACCTAGTCTTAAGTGAAAACATGTCTTTGCCCCTAGTCCACTTTGTAACATGGGTAAAAATATATGGCCCAAGTTGCAATTCACTCCAGATTTTATTTGGTGAGCTTTAGTTTTCTTGTCTTTTCGCGGATTGTGATTTTAGATTGTAGTTGAACGTAATAAGTGATTGTACTTTATTTTTAGGAAAGGTGGGGATGTTTTTGTTTAATTATCTAAACAAAAACTTATAATAAATGTTGAATAAAAAATGTGGAGCACATGTTCCGCAAACCAAATGGTGAATTCCTTTCCATTGGACCTGGCTATGTCAACGCAGCGTTTCCTCGTTGGATACGCGCCACGCGGCCACAGAAAGCCTCCCTTCAACGGTTCAACCTAAGTGAGGCCCAAGCAGCCAAGCTGACTCAGCTCCCTTTCTATTCAATTGATCGATACCAAAATGCACGGTTCTGCTTTATTTTTCAACCGGGTTTAACGTTATACCTTGTTACGGGCCGGTGGTTTATGGCCTGAATTGATAATTTCAATAGTGTTTGTATTTGTTTGGATTGTAACCAAATTTTAGCAAGACCAAAAAAAACATTGAAGTGAATTTAGGTTAATATGGCTTCAATTCAAACAAAAATTAGCCTTTACCAAATTTTGCCATGCTAATTTAGGCCACAAACTAAACTGGCCCAAACGCTCATCACCGTTTCGCCACCAGTCAATAAAAACAGTGGCGAGCAGAAAGTCAAAATGAAAGCCTAAAAAAGGGCAGTGAAGGATCGCCTTGGAACAGAAACAACCTTTATAAATAAAATAGAGAAATCCAGTTTCACATTGGTATGTTGATACCGTACGAGATTTGTAAAATGTTGCGTACAAACTCTAGGATTACCAAAGACAGCATCTCCGCAGAGTGAGGATCACCATAAGGCAATCATTTACCACCTGCTACCGTCTATTTTGAACTCAAAATTGAAACAAGCCACAGCTCAAGAAAGGACTGCCATCACATCTGATACTCTCAAGACAATGTAGTTTGTGCCGTCAGCACCCTTGAACTCGCTGCCTGCGTACTTGGAGTAGAGCACGGTGCTGCCCGCAGACACTGACAGTGGCTGCCTCTTGCCTTCATCATCAAGAGGGCCTGGGCCAACGGCTACAACCTGCATTCACAAGGTACAGTTCACGCTATAAATCATGCAAATTCAGTTCACGCTAGGCGCACCACATGCACAAACCTTTGCACGTCAAAGTTCACGGTTACAAAATGAATACTACTTACTGTTCCGATGGATGGCTTCTCCTTAGTTGTTTCAGTGAGGATAAGACCACCGGCAGTTTTGTCCTCAGCCTCAGCTACCTGTCAAGAATACAAGCAAGGAAAGAAGTATTACCAAAGGTTATCTGGGAAGTACAAAGGCAAGATGCACAATCAACTCTACTCTCTCCAAATCCAGTACTTAGTAGCAAAAGCGATAACATATGGATACCTTGATGAGAACCCGGTCGCTGAGGGGCTTCATGTCTTTGGCATCATCGGACTCGAGAATACCAATGATATCGTCCTCTTTTAGAAGAAGATGTTTGGAGTCATTAAATTCCACCTCAGTCCCAGCATATTTTGAATATACAACTTCAGCCCCAATCTATGCAACAATATGGAGTAAGTATCAGCAAGCACTAATAACGCATAAAGCACAAAAATATGATAATAAGCAACAGAATATGTTGGGATTTGGCAATTTAACAGCTTATATTGCACCAAGTTCATTAGATGGTACATTCCACAATTGTAGAACATGAAAAAAAATATCGTATGTGTAACATGGCTAGAATATAAATGTTTAAGAAATTCTATTAGACTTAAGAATGGACAATAAATCAGCAGATAAGCAAACACTAGTGTGTCACCTTGAGAAATTCAAGTCATGTGAAAACTAATTTCATTGCACGACAAATGAAAATAACCATTGTCCCACAACAATCATCACTATCAGTTATTTTTCGCCTATCTAACCTTGTCTTAGAGTTAGAGAAATTTCCAGCAGTTTCGATGATGAACCACAACAAGTGTTGTTATTCCAGAACCAAGACAAAGGCCTTGTTTAGTTTAGTTGTTTTTGGAAGTTTGGTTGTAAAATTGAAATGATGTGATTGAAAGGTTGTGAGTGTATGATAGGTTGATGTGATGGAAAAGTTGGAAGTTTGAAAAAAAACTTGGGAACTAAACACACCCAAAGTTGCAAGGTGCATCTAAGAATAAAAAGATCAGATTGAAAGCATCTTTTGCGCATGAATCAGAATGGCCCCGGCCTGTTCAACAAGATAACTAGACATTGCACTGGATTCAACAAATGACACAACATCATCACTGAAGGAGCATCACCTAGTTATATTCAGGATGCTGTACTCAATGTTCGAAAACCAGATCCAACTTTACAGGGCTGTACCCAAAGTAGGCAGGTTACAGTTCTTCGTGTGCATGTTAAATTTGGGATATTAGAAAAACCTAATGAATGTTAGTTGGAAACTACTAGGCAGTAATCAAATAATCATTTCTACGGAAGTTGCTGACTATAGTACCAAAATGGGAAGGTGAAGCGGTCATCCTCAAAGAATGGGTTGAATGGTTATTTTCCAGTTTTCGGTGGTTTCTTGAACCCCAGTCATATGTATCGCCTCCTAGCGCTATGAAGGAATAACATATTTTGGTATGACAAAATTAAGCAAAAAGATCATACATATGCCATTGCCAAAGGATACTCCTTACGCGGGTTCATATGTTTGACAAACCAGAAAATAACAATCAAAACACATCAGTGTTGCGTACTCTGACAAACAGTGTCATAAAACAAGAATGCGAAATCTCTGTTGGTTTCACATGAGCTTTGTGTCATAGAAAGTTATAAGCTTCAACCTCACAGACCCATTAACTTTGCATTCTTCATAAAGACATCACATAATATGCATTAAAATTCAGTTAGCAACAACCAACAAGTATATAAAAAGGCCCTACATCACTCCTAGAAAACATACAACAGAGCTATGGAGTAAGAAATGCACTAGACATCATAAGAGTATTTGCAATCTCACTGTGAGAAGAATTTACCGGTACGCTGACTTCAACTTTCTTATCCCCAATGGTTTTCCCCTCTCCAACAGCAACAACCTCACCTCCCTGAGGCTTAGACTGCGCGGTCGTCGGAAGCAAAATTCCACCAACAGTCTTCTCCTCTGCGGCACCAAGCTTCACAAGCACTCTGTCCCCCAGAGGCTTGAGCGAGGTGTACTGCCATGAGCAACAAAATTAGTAAACTCGTCATAATCTACAGATAATTGGAAGCCTAACACATCTGTATGGGCGTCTCTGTATACCTTCGGGGTGACGACAGTGGCAGCCTTGACGACGAGGCTACGAGACGGGCGCCTGGAAGAGCAGACTCTCGCGGACGGCGGCGCGAGGCGAAGCCCGTCGAAGGAAGACGCGCCCTTCTTGGTGAAGGCCACCGCGGCGACTCCGGCACCGGAGAGCTGCACCGACGACATTCTTAATTGCTGGCTGAAGAGCTGACTGCAAATTCATACATACAGATAGGGATTTATCACTAATTGCTCAAAATTTGGGGAAAAATCGAACAGTTAATCCTATATCAATGAAGTGCCCCTAAATCTGGACGAAATCTATCCAATTTGGAGGGGAAATGCACAAGTCAACAGCTCTCCCCCAATCACGCGGCGGCTTTACTCGATTCGACCAAACAGGGGCAAACCCACTCAAATCAACCCACCACGCAGCCGCAACCCCACAACCAAATCCACACGAATCCAACACCAAAACGAAACCAAATCGCAAACACCACCTAATCCAGCCCCAAAAAACGGCCGGAAACATCGAAACCAACCAAATCCCAGCAAGCGAATACCAGCGCCATTACCTCACCTCTCGATTCGCCTCGAAGCGGGTAGGCTCCGCGCTGGAATCCGGCTGCGCCTTTGCGTGCGAGGAAGGGAGGAAGACGAGGAGGAGCAAAGGGATAAACCCTACGGCGAAAGCAGAGCAGTGGCTAGGCTAAAGCCAAAGTGCTAATCCCCCCACTTTATCTCAAAGCCGCCCGGCTTATCCTGCTCCGGCTTGGAATCCGCGGGGTTTGGAATCCGGGGCGTTGTGAGCGGGTTTGGGTGGGGAACGGTGTTCCAGAGGGATAGGTTACCGGTTGGTGCGGCTGCGACGGGGTTGGGTCGGACTAGATGGTTCTGGAACGTTGTGGAATCGGGTCGGACCACCTGATCCGACCGGTCGAGCTGCTCAACACCACAAGTCCTATTTGCACATGGTTGGAGAAAATGGGATAAGAAATCGGAGGGATGAATTCTTCTAGAGCAATTGGAGGAATGCATCTAAGTTTAGAAAAACCAATACTGAAAACAAACTGCAATGATTTTAAGTTCAAAATTCAATTTTAGCAGCGGCTCATAAGTTTTTTTTTTCCTTTTGAGGGGAGCAGCGGCTCATAAGCTGAAAGGCAAAAACGACGCCACCACGAAATTTTGGAAGTTTGCAGTTTGCACTAATCTTAAAGCGCATATGAATGGCTAGGTTTGGGTTTTTGGTACTGATTCGAGTAAAATCATACTTTATTATGCTTGATCTTTTGGTAAACTTGGATTCGATTATAAACCAGAATGTGAAAACTGGACAACCTTAAGGGTGAATACAAGTATATAACTGAGGCTGAATAATGAGGGCTCAATCAGCATTGGGAAGAACAGAAATCGTTTGCAACACCCTCGCAAAAAGAGAAAAGGAAAAGGAAAAGGCCAAAAGTGTTACACCATATGTACTATTCCTTCAGACACTGGAACAACTTTGGCCATGCAACTTTTTACTTCTGTACTTCGGTAGTGGAAACACCAATAGAAGCATTACACTGGGAGATACAGAAACAGCATGTATATACAGTCAAATTGTTTATGAACTTGTAATATTACAATCAACAGAAAGCCCCAGATGAACATAGGCAGCTTTTGAAACTGAAAATCAGTTCTGTGTGCAAAAAAAGAAATAATTAATCTGACTATGAGGATAGGTTGCCAGTTTTAGTGTGAACAAAATGTCAAGAGCTCCGAGAAAAGGCGGTTCACTGAACATATTTCACCCAATCGAAGCATTTTGATCAATTTGTCAGTGAGTTGGCTCTAGGTCACTAGGTGTGTATTTGATCCGTAAATCTCTCAAGTATCCTTAAAAAGAATGGTAAGAAGGGTATTTTAGTATTTACGTCAGGAACCTCTCCATGCATTTGCATCATCAGAGGCACTACAGGCCTGTGTTTGTGAAGGGACGCCACCAAGGTCACCATCCAAACTCATTTGTTGTACTTCAGCAGCTGAGAGTATTTTGATGCTCTTTACACAGCCCACAAATTCCCTGTATATATTGAATTTTCCAAATCGTCAGGAGGGGCCGGCTAAGAAAATAGCAATAGAATTGTATTGGAAGGAGGACGGACAGGGAAGGAATAACTTACTCCCAAGGGTCGTCGCCAACAAGAAGGATATCGTTCTCATGATCAACATAGACTAGCTTCCAATCCATCCTATAGGGATCTTCAAGCTGACCTTGAATACCAAACATGCATGCAAGATCATGCCGAAGTTCATCATAATCTCGATATCTTGTGATATCAATTGATCTCCCTACAGATCCACGCTTTTGAACCTTCACGAAGATGGTTAATGTCAGAATTTATCAGTAGGTTTTCTATCTACATGCTACCCTATAGTTTGTGCCTCAAATCCCAATCAATGTTGACTTGTGTAAAAAAAATGATATGAATAAAAAATTTCATTGGGCCTATTCAACAACTTTGATGGTTACATTGCAAAATTTGCAGGCAGTATCTAAGTTAATGGTTACTATTAACTTGGAAATATTCTAGTATTTCTGACTTAGCCTTCTGGTTTTGAAACAAGTAAAACTTTCTCAAGATAGACATGTATATTCTAGATAAGATAATTTTTTATGTATGCACCAAATTTACTTCTCAAAAGCAACATTTGACAATTTTGAGAGATTGCAGACAAATGTAGGTCCATAATGAATGCATCTTAAAAAAAAAAGTACCGACCTTAGTGAAAGTTCTCATTCTCTGTGTTTGATTATTCCACAATCCTTGGCTTGGCATTCCCGCATCGGCAACAGCAACGTCGCTTGAACATCCAGGCTTAAAAGACATGTCAGGCACACCAAATGACTGGGAGCTGAATGCAGCAGATGATAGCTCATTTTCAACATCCCTGTGATCCCTTTGTCCAGAAGTCAGATTGCACATTCCCTTTCCAGAAGCCATCCCTCTTGACAACAGGGCATCTGGCATCATTGCATCCACATTTTCCGCGATAAGAAAGCTGTCTCTTGGATCAACTTGAACATTGTTATCCAAACAAACTGGAGGAAAGGAAAAGCCTTCTCGTGGGCTCTCATCCAAACAAAAGGAGGTGGCAGATGATGCATCAAGTTGATCAGAAACTGGATGTCGATTGGGTATAGCAACTGTTTCTTTGCTATGTATGTCATTCTTTATTCGATTATCTGGCTTGCTTTGAATTTCCTGAAGCAAGCTGTCAATATGTGGCGTTGCCACCATGTCACTAAAATTTCTGCTTCCTTGGTGTGCCCTACCCAGCGAATTCATTGGAGAAATACGGCTGGCAGATGGAGCAGTTGAACTGGATGGCTCCCCACTCTCAGCGAGTGCTGAGTGTGACCTGACTAGTTGTTGGGGAGTCAAAGATCCTGCGATGTGGTTTAAAGGGGTTTGCTGTGATGGTGATTGCTTAAGTTGACCCACAGCATCAGAACCACCAAACTGATGTTGCAAAATTTGTTGCTGGAGGATTTCCTGGCTTTTCTGAGATAATTGTTGAATCAACTGGGACTGATGTTGCGGGTTCAGCTGAGATAGCATGTTCTGTTGTTGAATCTTTTGAAGCAGCTGCAGCTGAACTTCTGGTTGTGATAGTTGCTGTAATTGATGTTGCTGACTCTGTAGGAGGGCCTGCTGATATTCTGCTGCTTGCTGGGCTTGTGATGTCTGAGTTAGCGTGGGCTGCTGTAAAGAACCTGAAATCGGTAATCCAGTCAACCCTTGGCGCTGGGTAGGTGACTTGGGCAAACCTAACTGCTGTAGCTGAGATGAAGATGGTGGGAAAATCTGGTTTAGCAGTTGTGCTTGTGAGGCAACCTGTCCACCTGAAGTCTGTTCTTTCAGCTTGTGCTGTTCCACTGAATGCAGACTTGCAGCAGTCTTCAACTGCTGTGTTGGTTGTGACTGCTGTCGCTGGAGATGTTCTTGCTGCTGCTGCAAGTGAATGGCATTCTGCTGCATCAACTGGGCTTGATGCTGCTGTAAAACCACAGAACTTTGCTGTGATGGCTGGACCTGCTGCTGCTGTTGTGCTAGTTGGTGTTGCTGCTGTTGTGCTAGTTGGTGTTGCTGCTGTTGATGTTGAGTCATTACAGGGTGATCCACTTTTGAGCCGACCTGTAAATTAGGTAAAACAATATTTTGGGCCTGTGCATTCAATCTTTTTGTTGGGTCCTCATTGCTACTACCCATGACGTCCTGCATGGCCAGTGTATTGGAGGTCAAGTACGGTGATTGCACTGTTGGGGACGCAGCGGTTAGCATCTGAGGATTCTGCTGCATAGCCATCCATTGGACTAAGCTCAAACCTGGAAATAATGCACTTTGCACATCTTTCAGAGCAAAGTCGTCAGCAAGCCATGGCATGGCTCTTTTGAAAGCGCTTTCAACCTCATTTTCATCATCTGCAAGTTTCAACAAGCCATATGATGACCAAACTACTCTTATGAAAAAGCACAAGAAAATGCACAGTAGTAGACTTATAAATGTAAATAACAAGAAAGAAGCCCATAAAACTCTCTATTTTTTAATGTTTCAAGATCACAAACAAGAGACAACCACATAAAAAACAATAATAGTGTGCTTATGCCCCTTGTATACGAAATACCCAACAAGCAGCTTGCTTCTTACTATTAACAGATGCATTAAGTTCATAGGCATGCAAGAAGCAACCATTTTTAGGAAAACAGAAATGCATGCTGATGCAACTTAGTTTACAGTGCTTTACAAGCTTGATAAGTGCAGCATAAAGAGAATGACTGTACGATTAAAAATGTTAAAGATTGAGACAGTCTGTGTATAACACCAGTCCCTAAATACAGAGTAGTATCTAACCTAGTGACATACATATAATGTTGAATTACCAGGAGCATCCATACCTGGCATTCCTGGCTGCTTAGGAAGTTTCGGCCTAAAAAATGGTGGTGGACAAATATAAAAAGGAGTGGCAACTGGTTCGATCTCCCATATTGAAACACGAGTGCGCCTCTCAGATGCGGTTGATTCATCCCAACCAACCTAACTTGGAAAGAGTAGGTGAAGTCAGCAGAAATTGATGAATAATATGCTAAACAAACTTGCAAATGTCATTTCTATGGGGGTGTTAGGCAATCTTATTTCAAAGACTTCTTCAATATTAGGGCTGATTTTTCTAATTAATAAAAAATATTAATCCAGATAGGTTAATATTTCTTACAAACACGGATGAGATGTATGTGTGTGACATACGGCAGAAATAAAAGAATAAACAAGTAGCATACCTGAAGGTTTCGCCAATGAGAATTCTTCCAGCGCACTGGATCCAAGTCACCAATACCTGTGATTGTCCCCATATATCTTCGGACCCCTGAATCCTCTGTCTCAAACAGCATTCTGAACCGCATTCCAAGAGACACTTGTGTATACAGAGCCTTGTTATATTTCGCCAAAGGAATGACAAATTCTGATGGACTCGCCCTATCCAAATAAGAGTAATGAGTTCATTGTTCCAAGTGGTGGTAAAGAGTGGATGTAGGATAATGAAATATCAAGCAAGAATTACAATACCTTGGATTGTAAAAAATAGTAAACGGGCTACTATTTGCAGCGGCATGTGCTGCTGCAGCTAGAATTCCAATGTGCATGCTATCACTTGATAAAACTGATGATGATAGAGCTGGTTGGGGTCTGGTAGCACGGCGTATGCCTAACAGAAGCTGAGATTTCTCATCCCTGCACCAAAAAAAAAATGTAGGATCCATATTTACTGTAACTATTTAGAAAATTTCATTCCCTTCAATTTCAGAATTAGATGTGCTACCTTATAAACAGAACTGAATCACCCGCTAGAAGCCTTTTTGTGCTGACAAAGACACTCCAACCAGTTGTCAGAAGGTGCCTCTTTGGTTGACCTGCATATCCATGTGAAAGTACAGTATACAGGTAAGTACATAACGCTATTGATTGATCAGCCAGACAGCCACCATGTCCCAGGACAGGGACGTACTTAGCAGTTCAAAGAAAACGCAGGAACACTGGCAGTTGCAAGGTGCTAACTAAGCATAAGTAGTGGGTCTGTCACAAAAGAAAAATAAGAGATAATGAAACCAAGTGTAGTTAGCAGTTAGCAGTTTGGCATACCTCGGTAAATGTGTCGAAATTTCCATGAAATATCATGTAGATCCTTGGCAATGAGCTCTTGTGCTGGTGGTTGCATGGTAAAGTCCTATCGAACATGTTATCCTGGTAAGGCAGGTATTCACTGCATCTGATAAATGCATAGTTCCATCAAAATTACTGCAAGGTTATGAAGAAACTCTGCATACTAGTGGTGGAAATATCTTCTCCGCCGCACGACGTGGCACTGAAAATCCACCATGGGTACTTGTGTCGCTCGCCGTCAGCGTTTTGCAAAAGAACTCTGCCGGTTGCTTGTTTTGCTTCAGGCCAAGTTCAGATGCCAGCATTGCATCTCGTTCATACTAAATGCATCAACAAAACATATTTCAATTTCTGGGAGACAAATAGCACTTTCCCATAATCAAATAAATCAGGTTACATACTTTATTGACTGGTTGAAGTGTCATCTGAGCATAAACTTCATCAGTTTCAGAATCTGCCTGAACAACAAAAAATATTGTGCGCGCCCAATTAGCAGAAGGGAAAAAAAGAGAGGAAAAATACAGTTATAGCATCAAGTGGAAAAGTACTATGCACGCACATACATGTAAGGTGAGACTCAGAAGTTTGCAGATCAGCTTAGAAGGCAGAGAGGGGTAACCAGGGATGTTGTCCAGCTCCTTATGCATAGAAGCAGCGACCTAACAAATCCGTACCAGAAAAGAGAGAATTTTCAGAATTTTCTTACGGTTCAGCACATTTACGACAGTAAGCTGATGAGAATTGTACATCACCTGTTCGCTATGACCCTGAGGAAAGTACACAACGAGACTGCCAACCGGCGGTAGCGACACCAGAGGCCCAGCACAAGCATGCCATAGCTCCGAATTGATGGCTTTCTTCTCCCCTGCTTTGCAAACATACACAACACATACCCAGTTATTACAATGCATCCATAACTTGCAAGATTCATAGAGTACAAATGCGCGCATCCGCAATGATGATGGCCATGAATCTTCGCCAAATGCTCAAGCTCAAAGACATGATGAATTTCTCGCTACAAAGCAAAACAATTAAGCAAGCATGCATGAGCAAAGAGGATTCTCACCTTCGGCCGGGCCAGGAGATACACCGGATGATCCCTGATCCTTCATCCCGGCGAGATCCCGATCCAAATCTCAACTCCAAAGATACACGAATATCCGCCCCCACCTTTTACTCCCAACTAGGCAGTGGGAGCAGCAGCAGCTAGGAAAGCTCCCCCCTTTCCACCTAAAGTAAGCGGCACGAGGCGGCGGCGAGTATAATATTCGGCACCAGGCGAACGCCACCCTGAACCCAACCCTGACGATCCCTCGCCGCTGCCGTGCCGACGCGTCACCTTCTCACCCCCGCAGAAGCCGATGCTCATCACACGACGCCGCCGCCGCCGCCCACGAGCATCAATGGACGCCCACCCGCCCGCCGTCGTCTCTGATTCCGGCCACCGGCCGCCGTTGATGAGGCGGCGCGAGTGGAGGGAGGAAGAGGACGAGTAGGAGGAAGCAAATGGAGGAGGGAAAGAGGAGGAAGCCGAGGAGGGAGACAAGAGGGGGTTTAAAAAAAAAAAAAAAAACGGGAGGGGAGACGAGCGAGCGCCAGCCGCGGCGGCGGGGCCGGAGCGAGCGGCAAGCAAGCAACCACAGTAAAAAAAAAAAAAAAAGGGAAATTTTGTGCCCCCGCGCCACTCGCGCGTCGCGGTTGGAGAGCTGACGATTCTGCCGCCGCCGCCGCCGTGCGCGTAGGTGGCCACGGATCGCGACGCGATTGTCACCGAGAGCGACGCGTGCCGGTGCGTTTCGGGGTGCCGTGCCGTGCCGCGACGCGTCACGCCTTTTGGCACGGCGAAAGCGTGACGGTGTGACGGGAAGGGGTGTCGTGTGCGTGTGGGTGTGTTTATTTACCGTGTCTAGCGATGGAATTCTCGTGCGAGGAGGGGTTGTTTTGCGGGTGGACAGGGCCACGTGGAACACCCTGCAGCGGCACATGGTTGAGATGAGATGAGAGCGTCGCGTGTTACTGTTGGTCTTAACTCACTACTACTACTACTACAGGTGAGTGTTGGTCCATTTCGCAAGCTGGGAAGGAAGGAAGATGCAATGCATATGTCCTGACCGAGTAATGACCAAGTGACCAGCTGAGAGTGACACCACCACACGAGACACGACACTAGAAACGCATTTTTCATTTTCAAGTAGGAGTAAGCTTCTGGATGACAGGATAAAACTAGTACTCCGTAATAAGTAATACTAACCCCCTAGCTAGTTGATGGTAGTACTAGTATGTTATGTTCGTCCTCGATTGGGGTTAATAAAAGAACAGTAACAGAAGTGCTAACTTAAGAGTTAGGAGTACTATATTACTCGAATATACTATGTGTTGGTGGCTTGATTGATGCTGCAGTGAAGTGGAAGAGAGATCATCTGTTTTGGATCCACGCCCGTGAGATCCGGCCTAGGCTATGCAAGCAAGGACGACGCTTTCCGCCTCCCCCGCCGCGCGCCGGTGCGTGCGGCCCAGTCCACGTCTCCCTCCCTCGGAACCCACCCCACCACACCACCACGCGGGTCAGGCCCGGCCATCCACAGATCCAACCCTTCCCAATCCCCATCCCCCGCGCCGCCCGACTCCGACGCCGCCGATCCATACCCGCATCCCACACCACCACCTGACGCTTCCTCCCGCTTCCGCGCCCGCGCGCGGGTTCGCGGCCCGTGCAGGTCGCGGGCTCGGCTGTACCGATGCGTATAGGGTCGCGCTTTCGTGCGCCGCCGTCGTGTACGTGCCGCGTGCGTGCGTGCGTGTGCGGAACACACAAATTGTGTGTGCTGCTTTGGTGTTGGGGCTCGGCTCGATCGAAGGATGCGAGGAGACTGGCAGAGTTGAGGCGCACAGACAAATTGCTTGCGAGATCTGGCTGTGGCACTGGCAGACATGCACCAACTTGCGACTAGTAACACAGCTCAAGTTGTGTGGTTGGTTCTTTGATGATTGCCTTGTTGGTGATTTATCGGAGTATATTAATTAGGCTGTTTAGTAATCGTAAGTCATGTGACTGGTTGACTTGACGGGAGTTTCTATATATAAATTAAAACAGGGTGAAACATGATGTTTGTTAAATTGTGGCTGGTGATCGAAGTATATCTGTTGATCACTTGTATTACGGGAAAGATTAACAAGCGTTCAACTTGAAAGTTGAAACCTTCCGTTACGGTTATACACTACAGTTTTTGTCACACAACGTACACCACGTGCAGGCGTATCTCCTTGATTAACTGACTATATTGTAGTACAAAATAATTGTACATAAGTTTGAAGAAAGCACGATGAATTAATGCATGTAGAGGAGGACATGCATGTACCAATCATTGATCCAGTAAATTGACTATACACGTACAATTGTACACTTGTACATGACTGCGCAATATCAACAAGTGTAAACAAGAACATAATTACATAGGCCTGAAACCTCTCCTTCCTCCAAGCTTCCCATCACATGCTGCACAACCTAAGCCTACCTAGCTGGAAAACAGACAGGTACAAAGGGAGCATATCTTAGTCAAATTAATCATCGATCTACCACCAAATGGAAAGATTAAGACTAATTATCCCCCGTTCTTGGGCCGGCAAACCATGCGCTGCAAACGTACGGAGGACGTATGGTGATAATGCAAATGTATCCTCATTAGTAGCACTAAGCACTCCCTTCTTTTGTTAATTAATCTCTCTGTTGCTGAATGAACTGTAATCCGACAAACGGCCACACAATTAGAGCTACTTAACCACGCACCATTAAAACTTGTAGTGGAATCTGCGTACAAGAGACAGCACTCCAACCGAAAGCTAGGTCGACCTGTCGAGTGCCGACCAAATTAAGCTCAATCAAATTGTTAACCTAGCTATATAATCGATCTGACCACAAAACAACAGAGATGCCCAAACTTTGTACAACCCGAGTCAAGGGTCAAAATTAGTTACACATGCAACGATTCCTACCCTTGATCGTTGCGCACGTCCGAGGATTCTGTTGTATGACGAAAAAAACGCATACAAAATTAATACTAAGATACCTCCCAACTATTAAGGAGAAATGGACAAATTATACCATCAGAACTTAAGCTTAATAGAAACTACATGAAACACGCGCGTTTGCGGGAATATTTGTATGGCAATATGACCTTATTATATTTACATTATAATATGCACCGTTTTGAATTAAAAATATTGTATATAATTAAGATGACAAGGTTTATATTAGACCATATATAGATTTATGGTCCAAAGATAAAATAAATAAATTGGTTTGACTATATATGAGAAAAAAATTAAAATAATTTAGACCATATATTGATCATCTAATGGCTAAAAACAATTGAGGTGATGTGGCTTAATGAGAGAAGAAAGACATAATATTAATTGTACTTAATGAGAACATATCCTATGCACACGAGTCTTTTCGTATATACATATGCACACAAACTAAAAAATATCACCAAAAATTCTAAAAAAATTAGAATTTATTATACACAAAGAGTAATAAAAATAATAAAAATTACGACAGATTTATATTCCAAAAGCTGACAGATTTTTTATATTTTTGCTGCGCCTAAAATATGATGAATTTTAAGGTAAAATTTTGTAGATATGTGTAACACCATTAGAACTACATGTAAAAAAATTAAAATGGTGATATTTATTAGTTTGTATGTACATGTGTACACGAAAAGGCTTGTGTGCATAGGATATGTTCCCTGGTTAATGGAAATCAACTTATATAGCATATAAAGATACAACTTTAGTAATCTAAAGAAACTTATAGGTCAAAGAGTTTATTTTTTGAAATTATATAGCTATCGATTCTTTAATGTGAAAAATAATAACTTATGGGAAAAAGGAGCTCCTATGTGGCTCCTCAGGTTTTATTATACTTAGAGCATGGCCAACGTTTAGGAAAGAAAGAGGTGCTATGGGTGGGACCCACGTTATTGGAATTTGTGTGTGATAAAGTCTGCATTGTATAGAGGCTGCAAAAGTCTACTTGTGGGGCCCGCCAGTCATGTGTGAGTGTTGATGTGTTCCTATGACATGTGGGCCTGCCATATTCTCTCTCCTTTGTGATTCGGTGCTTGTGCTAGCATCTGATGCTTCCTCGAGACCACCTAAAAAATTCCCTGCAGTGTATAGGGGTGGTCCTATATATTTCTCTCTCTTATGAGACCCCTCTAAAACCAACAATGTGGATGCTCTTAACGTTTCGACTGAAGTCGTGTTTTTTGAAACTCTGGCCGGGTTTAGATGGAGTAAAAATTTTGGATAAAAATGTCACATCAATGTTTGGACACATATTTGAAGTATTAAATATACACTCATAACAAAGCAAATTACATATTCCGATTGTACACGACAAAACGAATCTTTTGAGCCTAATTAATCCGTCATTAGCATATGTTGGTTACTGTAACATTTATGGCTAATTATGAAGTAATTAGGCTCAAAAGATTCATCTCGCATTGTATAGTTGGAATATGTAATTTGTTTTGTTATTAGTCTACGTTTAATACTTCAAATGTGTGTCCAAATATTGATGTGACATTTTTTGTCCAAAAATTTTTTGGATCTAAACACACCCTCTATATTTTGGTGACATGGAAAGACGTGTGTTAAAATACCTTCTTTGAAAATATACAAACAGATGTACTTTTAAAGGGAGGATCAATCGGGGTGGTACGTATTATACGTATAAATTTTTCTTGAAATATATTTAATAAAATCATGTATCTGTCCAATTGTAAAACCACCCTAGTTGTCGCCTAGTTGTCACTGTGGTTTTGAAAATTGCCCCCATAGCCCAATTTATTGTAAATACCGAACCACCCAAATCTCTCAATGCACGTAAATAATTGATCTGGTCTATTTCTTTTGACATGTATTATTAGTAACACATGTTTCGTTTGAGGCGAATTACTTTTGAGTCCGACCCTTTATGCATTTCGAAGCGGGACAATGATCTGTAATAACAAGATGACACATATTGATGGTGATTGGTAGCGGCAATCTACTGATAGCGTGAATTGATGACGTGGCATGTTACAATTACATGTCAACAGAAAAAAAAACTAACTCAAGTATTCACGTGCGTCGACTAAACTCTATGACTCAGAGTTTCTGGTAGCCTAGAACCTCCCCCAAACAGTTTAGGTTACCTTTCTTTCTGAGTAATAAACTACAAAACCAAAACAAGTTTTTTCAGCTTTTGGATTAATGAATCCATTATCTAAAAAAGTTTTTTCAGCTTTTCCGTATTCCCACTTGATGCATACCATCCAATTGCTTGTCAGAAAAGCTAAAACTCCTTAAACATGCTCTACATGTGTCATCGTGCCCAGCTACGGCGTAAAGAGGGAACTTAACAATCCGGTGGCTCTCTGAACTCGAGCAAAGATAGGCAAACTTTGTTATAAGACGATAGAGATATAAACAATAAAGAGAAAAGACACACGAGATTTAACATGGAAAACTCTTCTAAGGTAGGAGAGAAAAAATCATGTGCGTCAGCTAGCAAATATCTTTACTATTTCGGGGCGAGGTTACAACGTCGAACGATGGCTTACAAGAAGTATATATATCAGTAGAACCCTAAAAGAGTCCTGATCCGTACCAAGCCTCCGACGACGGACATCCGCTACGCTCCGTCCAAAATAGGACTCTTGTTAAAACAAATAAATATAAATGGATTTGGATCATAATTCAATAAACTTCTCGCCCAAAGTCAAGCGTAGGACTGCATGCATGACGATCACTACACACATGCCACATGCAACGATTCCTACGCTTGATCGCCGCGCACGTCCGAGGATACTGTCGCCCGCTAAACCAGCTAAAAACCAACACCAGCTCGAAGCCCTGAAACGCACACACACGCCGTCGCGGCCCGTGTCCGGCGGCGCCGCGCACTCACGCACGCACGCAGGCGCCGGCCGGGACACACCGGACACAGCGTGGAGACCACCATGTCTCCACTGCGCGCGCGGCTGATCGCGCGAGTCTAGACGACGGCGATCGACACGGTGGGATTCGCGAGGATCGATCGATCGGTCTAGCGGCGGTAGAGCAGGGCCCCGGCAACGGCATGTGCCGATGCGCCCTCGATCGCTCGCCATGGACGGCCATGTGCTTTCTTGCTTGCTCTTGCACAGACGCATCGCGATGCGTTGCGTTGGACCACGGCGCCCTGATTAGTTAAAACGGCGGTTGGATTAGATGAAACTAGATTAACTGGCTTGCTCGGGTCGGGTGTTTGAGTCGGTATCTGCAAATTGCACGTAAAAAATTCAGATGTGGGTGTGGCTTGGAAGTGATGGCCATTATTCATCAGTCGGCAGCTGCAGTCTGGATGATCTAGCGATCTGGGTACGGAGAAGTGCTGCAGCATTTCTGGCGATGGACTTCATCACTTGGGGGGCCCTCGTGTTGGTGGGGTTATTAAGATCAAGGCCTCGAGCTGCTACTGAATCAGCTAGATTGGGCCCAAAAGCGTCAGACCGGCTGGGTTCAGGTTCAGGTTCAGGTTCAGGGCTTGTAGCTCCAGGTGCATGCATACGATCGATCAGTGTGCGACAGGGCTGTAGATTAGGACTTGGGATCGGTGGACGCGAGCGACATCTCAACAAACACTTGGCCGTTGGGATTTGCGGTACGTCATGCGCTACTAGTAGTTCTTACGAGACTCAAATCTCTGAACTTTTTTAAGGACAGAAATCTCTGAATCTTCAGTGTCAGATTCATATAATGTGACAGTTTTAGTTAACAAGCAGTAGTCTGTGCAGGGGCAACTGAATCTGACATGAAAGCTCAAGGTTGTTTAAGTAGTTACAGGTCCCAGCTCGAGCTGCTATAGTTAGCTAGACTGATTGTGATCTCACGTACTATTACCATCCCGTTATGTCCAAATCAACCTAACATGCTTATGGTAGTTGATTGATCAGTGAATGCATGCATGCATATGGAATTCTCCACCTACTGTTCACATGTTGCAATCACAATGTTCAGAGTTTCACACTTGAGAGTTCTCCAATACAGCTAGATCAATCAGATCGAAGATGATGTACGCAGGCGTCTGGATCTCGATCGGTCCTGTCCTTCCAGCCCAAATCAATGGATGTCTGCTCTTTAATTGCACAACAACCACATCTGCTAATTTAGGATTCTCCACGTACAGAATCGATGGGTCTGGAGATAATAACATGATAAACGTGTCAATTCATCGAACGCATTCAGATGTTGGAATTAATGGGCTTTAAAATCTCATTGACGAGGATAGGCCCATTCTAGGCGGATCCCTCAATTCCTGGGCCGGGAAAGAAAAGGAAACAATTTTTGTATGAATCCTTTTAGGCCCTATGTACTCGTGTTAATATGCCCATTATGCGGAAAGGCTGAAGCCTTTTTTTCCGTATCAGGCAAACATGGGCCTTACGGTCCAAATATACGTTTGCCTCTTTTTTTTTCCATTTCCTAATGTATACGTGTATAAAATTTTATATACTGAAATGATTGCACGTATAAAGTTTTTGTCAGATGTTTTTCTATAGTTTATACATACAAAGTTAAGTTTTATATACACAAGTTTTTACTAACAAAGTTTCATTTTTTGATATACTAGTTGAATGCCCGTGCTTTGCTACAGATAAAAAATATATTATATTATTTCATAAAATGAATAGAAAATTATTTTTTATGAATTGTGTTACATATTTCTTTAGAGAATATTCACCTCAATAGATGTTACTAACAAAGATTCAGGTTTGATTGATTTTTAATATTATAAAGTTAGGAGGTAAGTTAAAAAAATACAAGGAGTAGGTGTGATAGGACCCACCCATAATAGAGAGGAGAATCTGCCAACTGGAGACTTTGGTGGTTAGATAACTTTGCACGCGGGCGTTTGAGGGCTGAAAAGCACCAGCACGTCAGATTATGCACGTGGACCATAAAACTGTCCTCCCCACTCCATTACGTACACAAGTATGTTATGTTTGTTTTTAGGTGTTATGGAGAAGAGTTTCTTCGATCCTGTTATTGTTATTGTAGTTGATAAGTTGCATTAAAGCTGCTAAATTATTTTATCTTCTATGGCATTTCATCAACTTAGTCATAAACGGCGATCAAACGAACTTGACAGTCACAAATTGACATTTTCTTAGAAGAAACATTGGTTTCTTATAAACCGGAAGAAATATTGTATGACCAAGACAAATCTGTCGTTCTGTAGGATTGCTTCTCAGCCGCTCGGCCAACCGAAAATTTAGCGACATATATTACGGTCATGAAAGATCAAAGAAGTACTGCTAGTACTAGACATTAACTAACACAGAGTTTATGCCATATTTGAACTGTCTGAATGCTCATACAGTCGCCAGAAAAAAAAAAGGAGTACTTTGAAGAAAACAGTGCCTGGCTCACGTGCTGCAGATTCGAATAATACCACCAACAACACGCGTCAATCTGATCTGTAACTTTCTTTGCTGGATCCACTGGTCCATGGCATCATTCAAAAGGCGCAAATTCTTGATGGTTCCGAGTCCGTGGGCCGATCCTATAACTGAATACTTATCTGAACAATTAAATGAATATATAAGGGTAGCAGTACTTCTAAACAATTAACAGTTCAGTTATAGCTGTTCATTGGTGTAAAGGGAGCAGGCGAACTGTTCGGTCCCTGCTACCGTCAAGTCGACACTTAACAGTGGACAGTGTACTGCTGATAACAATTTTGGTCGTGTGACCGTGTCAATGCTCAATGTACATGTACTATGTAGGAGTAATAATTTGACAACCTAAAGCAGGCACTTTGCGGTAGCACCTTTTCTGGAAGCAAAACGTGAAAATTGCTTTAGGCCGCGTTTAGTTTCTAAATTTGGGATTTTTTGTCACATCAATGTAACATCAATATTTAGACATATATTTAAAATATTAAACATAGACTAATGAAAAAAAATTATATATTCGGACTGTATACCGCGAGACAAATCTTTTGAGCCTAATTAAACCGTCATTAGCATATGTTGGTTAATGTAGCACTTATGGCTAATCATGATATTATTAGACTCAAAAGATTCATCTCGCAGCCTACAGTCGGAATATGTAATTTATTTTGTTATTAGTCAACGTTTAATACTTTAAATATGTGTCTAAATCTTGATGTGACATTTTTGTCTAAAATTTTTTTGGAACTAAACTCAGCCTTAGCAGATACAGTACTGGCAGTTAGAGCGGTCATTGGACTGCCGTGTTTGGACCTTGGTCTTGCTGAACCAGGGTGAAGTCGAGAGTAAAAAGAAGGGCTAGCTTCGCAGTTGTCGAATAAGTTGTGGGAGATGCTGATTAACAGCAGCCTATTTACAGCAACAGCAACCGACTGCACTGTTGGTGGTTTGGAAACTTTAGCTCTACCAATATTATACAATATTATTGTAGTTATTTTATTTTAAAAAGGAAAACGTTTAAAGGTTATCATAGACATGCAAACATATATGACAATGACAACAAAATAATCTTCAAACATTATGTGGCGTGGGTATCACTGTATCACTAGTACATGAACCATAGCATACTGAAATCCATATGTCAGTTACTTAACTGCGCACTGCAGAAGTCAGATGATTGCTTTCATTAGAAGTTTAGAATATGTACTGAACAAACAGAGATAGTATTTGACTGATAAAGTTCTTTGCAATACATACAAACATGGTTATTTCGTAGCCAACTATAGACACACATGACACATCGTAGCAGAATGGTAATAAGAGGATAGCAAAATAAGACCCACAACCATCCCACAACCATCCAATTCTTTTTGAAGGAGAATACCTCAACGATATAAGTTGGCCCATAGAGATGGGTGGGCTCAAAATCTCATCTCTATTTCACGAACAAACTCTCTTATTTCTCAAATGCCTAAAATTATGCACATCAATATATTGAAAATAACTATATCATGTCAAGATTATCGCTGGGAGAATTGTGAAAGCTGAAAAAACAGACAACTAGCAGCCGCATCCTTCCATTGCGTCATTCTTGAAGAATAAGTATAGCATCATTATCACCTAGGACTAAACACCATAAAAACTAAAACTACAAAATGACGAGAAGTAGAAAAGAGTGAAATTCTCTACGGCGCTCTTACTTAGATGTGCCCTTAAGAACTTGCACTGATTTTGAAGAAGAGAATTCTGGTCGAGTGATAGATCAACACCTTATGCCATACAATACATCTTCTCTATGGATAGATTGTATATGATATGGAAGGCTTTGACTGTAACCATAGATGACTATCATAACAAATAAGCAAAGAAAACGGCTGAGCACCTGTATTATCCTTATCGAGGCCGACTACCGTCAGTTCACCTTGACGACATAGTAGCTAAAAGGTGCATATGGTATTGGATGCATCCAAATTTAACCTTAAGCTGATCCTATTGAAGTTCTTGTACATAGAGAATATACTTGTGCGTAAATCGATGGGATAATAATGCGTGCAATGATAAGGTTTGTGATACATATGGGTCAAAGGGATGTTCTAGAAATTGTGGCACAACTTTTAAGTATCCACCGACGAGCAAATTCTGTACTCCCTCCGTCCAATAATATAACAACCTAGATGGGGTCAGGAGTCAAATCCCTTTCTAAGCTGCTATATTATGGGACGGAGGTAGTACTTAACATGAATAAATGTCGCCAATCTAGATACTTCAAAATGGACCTAGGTAGTAGGAAGAGAGGATATAGTCCAAAATAGCAATGTATAAGTTCTTATGTCCTTTTAATTAGGGAAAAATCATTTACATTAGATTTATATACCCCAAAAAAAATCTAGAGCATGCATGCTTAAAACACCTTGTAAAGTCCCCTCCTCCTTAGCCTATAAAAAAAAAAGTCCCCTCCTTCCTTAATTGACCGAAATCCACATCAACAACACATGGACAAACAACAGCTAATCACAAGACCAACACACAACGCAATGCCCAGCAGCAGCACCGGGCATCGAAGAATCCGCCCAGCTTTGCAAACTCAACGCCCCCCTCCGTTTCCTCCCAAGCCTCCCCAAACCCC
>CM002484.1:3951540-4021197 GCA_000325765.3 Leersia perrieri | reverse complement strand
CTTCTCCGTCTCCACCCCGCAGCCATCTTTCCCTCTTCCTCGTTTCCTCCGCCGCCGCCGCCGCGACGAAGATGCAGAGCCTCCTCCTCCCCACCGCCACCGCCGCCGCCCCCGTGGCGGCGGCCTCCTCAACCACGCGCACGCGCACGCGGCGCCATCGCGTGTCCGTCTCCGTCCGCGCCTCCACGTCTGCGGCGGCAACGGCGGCGGCGCCGAGGAGGGAGACGGATCCGAAGAAGAGGGTGGTGATCACGGGGATGGGGCTGGTGTCCGTGTTCGGGAACGACGTGGACGCCTACTACGACCGCCTCCTCGCGGGTGACAGCGGGGTGGGCCCCATCGACCGATTCGACGCCTCCAACTTCCCCACGCGCTTCGCCGGCCAGATCCGGGGATTCTCCTCCGAGGGATACATCGACGGCAAGAACGACCGGCGTCTCGATGACTGCCTCCGGTACTGCATCGTCAGTGGCAAGAAGGCGCTCGAGTCCGCTGGCCTCGCCCTCGGGTCCAAGCCCATGGAGAAGGTAAAGCACCCGTTCTTGCGAGTCCCTATTGGAATGTTGATGCGAGTTTGATGATCTTTAGGTTGTACACGTAGGTGATTTGGGATGTAGAAAGTGTCCTGGGCGAAAGCTGTGCTTTTGATAGATCAGGTGTAAAAGCTGATTGTTTATTTATGAATTACGAGACCAATGGTGAGATTTCCCTATTTCTGTGACATCTGATGATGGTAACAGTGCTAGTATCGATGCAACAGGTGGAATGTGCAATCTTGGATGTGTGCATGTTTATATGCTATCATAAAGAAGGTTGTTGAGGGTCCATGTATTTTAGTTGGGCCTGAAATGATATAGTGACATAGGGCCTGTCTGTTTTAAATAAGTTTCAATGCAATGTAATGCAGATGGATTCATTTCAGGTTCAAAAGGTTAGTTCCACCACTGTAGATGCTATGCCTGGAGCAAATTGGGGAAAAAGTCCATTTTTTTCCGTTTGCCAAATCCCTTGCAATTTTTATATTTTAGTTAAGTATTTCCAAATTCACACCCTTTTGGGTCCAAGATTGATACTGTTGGTAACAGCTTCATCAGCTCCAATTAATATATGGAGTATTATATCTTTTCATGCTTTGGGTGAAAATATGTTTGGTGCTAATTATTAAATGTTCTTTCATTGCAGATTGAAAAGACTCGGGCTGGTGTACTTGTGGGCACCGGTATGGGTGGTCTTACAGTGTTTTCTGATGGTGTTCAGAATCTTATTGAGAAGGGCCACAGAAAGATAACTCCATTCTTCATTCCCTATGCCATAACAAACATGGGATCTGCACTTCTTGGAATGGACATTGGTTTCATGGGTCCAAACTACTCTATCTCAACTGCCTGTGCTACCTCGAACTACTGTTTCTATGCTGCAGCAAACCATATTCGCAGAGGCGAAGCTGATGTGATGATTGCTGGTGGCACTGAAGCTGCAATTATTCCTATTGGTGTTGGAGGGTTTGTTGCATGTAGAGCTCTTTCACAGAGGAACGATGACCCAAAAACAGCATCGAGGCCTTGGGACCAAGACCGTGATGGTTTTGTCATGGGTGAAGGAGCTGGAGTACTGGTAGGCTCTACGAACATATTCAAGTTTCAGATTTCTGATTCTGTTGGACATTTTCTAATCATTTAGTTCTGTTAAACTGAAAATAGGTCATGGAGAGCCTAGAACATGCAATGAAGCGTGATGCACCAATAATTGCGGAGTATTTGGGAGGTGCTGTGAACTGTGATGCTTACCATATGACTGACCCAAGAGCTGATGGTCTTGGTGTTTCGTCATGCATTAGGCAAAGTCTTGAAGATGCTGGCGTTGCACCGGAGGAGGTAATCAAAACATTTCACCCTTAAAAATCATGATTTTCTGTTAGTTCTGTTACTCGTAAAACTGTATACCTTTCTTATGTGCTAGTTACATGTGATCCATAAATTATGGTTGTTAGACTGTGATTTGGTTATTTCTATGCTAGGATTTCTGTAATTTATCATGCCAGCAATCTTTAACACTAATTCCAGCTATCTACCCACACCTTACCTTGAGCCGGCTAGTTGGCAGCCGATTGCTGGTAGCCTGGCAGCAATTGTTTTTTTCTTTTCAAAAGTTTCAAATAGAAAGAATCAGAACTTTCAAGATGGAAAGAAAAAGAACTTTCAAATGGAAAAGAAAGAAAAATTAAAATACGAAATCAAACTTTTAAATAGAAAATAGATCAAACTTGTAAATGGAAAGAAATCAAAACTTGCAAACAAAGGATGAAAAATAACTTAGAAGTACTGAGCGCCGGTGGCGCACGGGCGCCAATTAGCAACCCGGCCCTACCTTTTACTTGAGAAGAAGTTTCTCTTTTGATGGTCTAGAACTGAGGTTTTCACTATGAACTCTGATTGACTATATTGTATGTCTTTTTGGGCAAATAATTTGATGAAGTTTCATGAGTCTGGGTAAATGACCAACATTTTTTGCAGGTCAACTACATAAATGCTCATGCAACATCCACTCTAGCTGGTGATCTGGCAGAGGTGAACGCCATTAGGCAAGTCTTCAAGGATCCATCGGGGATTAAAATAAATGCAACCAAGGTGCTTTTATGTCCTATATGTGTTTTACTTAAAGTTCAAGGAGACTACATTGTGTTCCTAATATAATCTACCATTTGCATGCAGTCAATGATTGGGCATTGCCTTGGTGCGGCAGGTGGCTTGGAAGCCATTGCAACTGTTAAAGCTATAACCACTGGATGGGTCCATCCAAGCATAAACCAGTTTGTAAGTATCGGTTTACAATACTACATTGCTAATTTAGTTACCCAGGCAATAGAAACCCAATAGGCACATTATGGCTAGAAAACTTAGCTACGTTCTTGTTAACCACAGAATCCGGAGCCAGCGGTTGAATTTGACACGGTACCTAACGTAAAAAAGGAACATGAAGTGAATGTTGGTGAGTAACAATATCTACAGTTTACAGTATTACTCTGCCATCTTCCTCCCCCTTCCTCATTTGTATCCAACATCTTCCTCATATTTCTGTCGTGTTTCTATACAGGTATCTCGAATTCCTTTGGATTTGGAGGACACAATTCAGTTGTAGTATTTGCACCATTTAAGCCTTAACGTGTTGCATGTTACACAAATCTTGCCCAGAATAGTGAAGGTCGTTCTGAGTTATTTTGCATGTCTTTTCTTTGGGGGAAACAACTGTTGATTTGACAGCCGGCAACGTTACAATGAACTGGATCCGAGATTCATTCATTTTTAGGCATTCCCATCTTCCATTGAATTGAGAGCTATGTATAACGTTGTTTTGCATAATTTGCAATCGATTCTTCTACCTTACTTCTGTATAATGGAAAAGGTAGGAATTTCTAGAGTTGTCATGTAGAAGCGCGGGTAGATTCCCTGTTCCATAGAAATGCATGAGCAAGGAATTGCTTGTCTGTAATTTGTATCACCAGTGGTCTAAAAAAATGTTATATCCTGCAATATTTGTTGTCCAGTATTCAAGTGTCCGTCTAGTGGAATAAAAAGTTTCCAGTTTTGCAAAATCTTACTAGCTTGGTACTATGAGATGGAGTTTTTGCCCCCTGAGCGCGTACCTTTTTTTTTTAATCTTTGCGATTTGATGTACCTGGAGACCTGGTCATATACTTATCAACGCCCGTTCGTATGAACCAAAAGAAAACAGTGCAGCAGAAATACATTCTTAAGTTCTTTTTACGCGTGCTTTCTGAACTGTTAAATGGTACAGTTCAATGGTGTATTTATTAAAAAATATTAAATTGATTTATTTTTATGTTGAAAATAGCTAATAGTTAATTAATTACGTACTGATGATATTTATTGTTTTGCTACTATTCTTTTCCTCGCTCTCGCCAGACAATTGCCCCTTATATATAATCCCCCATTTCATGAGTTTTTTTTTTGACACCCCCATTTCATGAGTTGACATCAGCAGCCACTACGTCCCGCCGGCGTTTTAAGGATGTAAAGTTCGATTGTTCCACCAAATCGAGCAATACATTTGTTTACTTAAATTAAAAATTTGAAAGTTTTTATTTGAATTATGTCCATACCCAGAGGCAAAGCCCATCATCATTCCTTGGCAGTAGAACAGCCCACAAATTCTCTCCGGCCCATCCAAACCCCCCTTCCTCTCGAGTCGACCCGGCGCCGCGCCGTGCGCCCCACGACCCCCCGTCCGCCCGCGACTCCCAATCAAAATGACCCCCTCACACGTCGACGTCGCTGCTGCGCCTGCACACACGCCAACCGCATCGTAGCCCGTCTCCGTCCACTCTCGTGACACCGGCCGGCTGCAGCCATGATGCGGGGAGGCGACGACGACGACCACCTGTGGGCGAAGGCGGCGGAGCTGGAGCGGCAGTTCCAAGGGTACAAGCGTCGGATCGCCGAGAGGAAGCCCACCATGGGCGCCGATCGTCCCGACGGCGACGGCGGCGGCGAGCTTGGTGGTGGCGATGGAGCGGAGGCGGTGGTGGGGAGCAGGGGGAGGAAGTACGAGGCGTACGTGCGGCGGAGGGACGAGAAGCTGCGGCAGGGGTGGCGCGCGCGGATGCAGCGCAAGGAGGCCGAGATGATGGCGCTCTGGGCTCGCCTCGACGACTCCCACCGCCGCCGCACTGACTCCGACCACCTCCTCCTCGTCACCGCCTCCGGCCATGTCAAACAGGTATAATTTACTAACTCTCGCGCGGCTTTTTTTTTCTTTGATCTTTTGCGATCGGCATCTCTCTGTCGTGTAGCCGTGTCTGCATTGACATTTCCGTTGGACCTTTTCGGCTTCGGAAAGTTTCTGACGCGTCTCCGGGTTTCAAATTTTAGAATTTTGATGAATTTTATGCGAAAAATATTTGATGCGTAGTTAGTCGTCGGAAGCGCAAGCAAGTGGGTGATTTGGTTTCACGCTTTATCAGTGATGTGATGAACAGGGCCTCACGTTTAATTAGCGTTTCGGTTGCTAGCTGGTCGTCTGATCCCTGTGCTGCATTTCGGCTTTTGTGCCTTTCTTGTGATCCATTTTTAGGCGTAGTTTAGTAGTTGAGCTTTCGTATGGAACTACGCTTTTAGGTGAGACTTGAGAGGCATGTCGTGTTTCACTTTCATCTCATTGCATCTTCCGTCTATCTGACCTTTTATGTTTTAACTTAATTTTTGAAAACAGTAAAGTGTTGAGGTTATTCATGACAATCGAGCGAAACAATGCCAAACTTTACTGTTGCATTATCCCGTAAATTCGTGCCTATATTTTGAAAAAATAAGGACAAAAATGGAACTAACCAAAACTATAATGCCTATGCTCAACCGAGATGATTTTCATCAATATTGTTCTTGTTGCCTTCAATGTTGCTCCTATTTAAAAAAATGGTATAAAGAATTTATTTGTTCATTTTTCGCCGGGCAGGATGAATGAAACGGCCGAATTTTAATTTATTTAGACTTCTTGTTCATAATATTTCACTGTCAAAAAATGTGAACAACATATAATAAAGCTCAGATTATATGGTTACAAAAATAAAAAAAACAAAATAAATGTCGTTGACCAGAGTCAAATAGGTTAAAACATAACGCGCGAAAAAAAAAACTGAATAAACAGAGTAATCTCATCTCATCTCATCTTGTTCTTGTATGTGCAGCAAAAGCCCGGGAACTTGGAAGCATCAAAACCAACCTCTTCTTCCACGCCGAGAAGCAGCTCAGCCACGAAATCGACACTCTCCCGACCCAGGACACCCAGATCCACCATGCCATCGCCGTCGCCGGCCGCCGCCGCGGCTAGCCCGAGGCTATCATCCTCATCCACCCTCGACTCTCGACGGCGATCGCAACACCGCGATCCGTCCTCACAGATCGAGCCACCGTCCACGCCCAGAAAGGAGAACCGGATGCCGCCGTTGATCACCGCTTCTCCGGCGGCGGCAACGCCGAGGCTGAGGGCGCTGTCGCGGAGCAGGAGCTCGCTCAAGGAGTACTCCGTCAGGGACAGCCCGAGGCCGGCGCCTCCGTTGACGACGACGAGGTTTCAGTCGCCGCGGCCAAGCCACGACGGCGCCGCCGCCGCCGCCGACGCCGTTGCTCGCCGGCAGGTCGTCCTCGCCGAGATCAAGACGGCCGCCGCGATTCGCGTCAGGAGATCGGTCAATGGCGCCGCCGCCGCCGCCGCCTCGCCGTCGCCGCGTCCGGTGATCGCTCCACAAGTCGACGGCCGGCGCAGGCCGTCGAGGGACACCGGCAAGACGATCGATGCTCAGATGATTCCTTCAAATTTAGACATCAAATCGAAAAATTTCAGCGTCAGTGAAGACGATGACGCTGCAGAATCTTCAGTTAAGCTTGATGATTTGATGATCGCCGGCGACTCTGATGAAGCCATGAACAATTCTCAATCCCAATTCCAACCATTGGTTGCTCCTGATTCAAATCCTGAAGAAACAGAGGCTCCGGCGCCTGATCAATCCGAGAAGGAAACTGAAGATCTCGAGGAGGAGGTGACAGCAATGGCGACATCTGAATCGAAGGAGAAAGAAACACCAGAAATCGACGAACAACAAGACGATTCCTCGCCGGAGAGCTCCTCCGATCAGTCGTTCTACTCGAACGTGGACTCCTCCTTTTCCCACAGGTCATCGGAGCTCGCCGCCTCCGCCACCTGCTCGCCGCTGCACGGCTCGCCGTCGAGCACCACCGAGCAGCTGCTTGAAGCCGACGCGGCAATGCTGAGGAAGAAACGGGAGGAGGAGGAGGAAGACGACGAGGTGGCCGCCGCCGGCGAGATCAAGAGGCTTCTGATCCCGGCGATGATAAGCAGCGGCGGCGGCGGAGGAGTTGCTTGTCCCGTCGCCGGCGCCGTGCAGTCGCCGATGGAGGCGGTGGCGGGGCTCAAGAGGTTTCTGACATTCGGCAAGAAGAACGGCGGCGTCAAGGCCGGCGCCGGCGAGGGCGCGGCGGCAGATGATGACGGCGTCGGCGAGGAATGGACAGGTGATTCCGGCGTCAGGCAGAGGATTTGCTACTCCGATGCTGCATCTTCAGATGATTCAGACAACAATTATGTCATCTCTGCACACGGTAATTCTAGTTCAGTATTTCTAGCTGATTATTACACTTCATCAAATCAGATAGCAAGTGCTATAAAGTAGTAGCATTTTATAACAAAAAGGAAGTTTGATTTAATATTAAAGAAAATACCTATTAACCAGAAATGCCAAAAACCACCAAGCTGGAGCATATCAAGATGTCCACTTGCCCAGTATATTCTGTAAATTATTGTGCTTGCATTGCAGTAACAGAAATGGTTTTGTGCAGTTCGGTCCTTGCAAAGCTGTGTGCCGTGCTCTTCTGCAAAGCCTGTACTATTGAAGGAGCTGATTTCATCGGTAAAGTCACCAAGAGGTTGATCACTCTGACACTGACTAAAAATTAAACCTGAATCTTATCTTTTATTTTGGCGTGCATTTTACTCTGCTTAATTATGCTTCGTTTGTTATCCCATTGCAGCACATCGTTCGTTCTTCTCGTTCTCATCGTTCAAGTCCAGAGGGTACTGAACCATTGGTGATTCAGAGATCTCTGATACTAATCCCTTTATTTTGTCGAACATGAAGAGGGAAATCTTCCAGATTAAATTGATTAATAGTTCAAATAAACATGGTTTTTTAAGGAGCAACCGAGCAAATAAACATGTAGGACTCTAACGGTATCAACCGACTGTTATGTAAATTTTTAGACACTGCTTGATGAGACTACTACTTGGAGAACCATTTGTACATGTTACAGTGATTAATTACATATTAAATTAATTTGTGCATTATTCTTTAAATATAAAATGTGTGTATTAATCTTCATAAAGGTATCTCAGCTCGGGCGGCCCACCCATGTATGTTTTGGAACCAGATTCTCTAACTTAAAGTTAGAGGGACTCTGTCACTGACATGTGGGCCCAAGGGTGATGGGGCCCACATGTCAGTGACAGGGTCCTTCTAACTTTAAGTTAGAGGATCACCTTCCTTATATTTTAGCCTTCCTCACTGCCTCCACCCACCTCTCTCCTCCTTTCCCCTCTCTTCTATTATTTCTTTTTGTCTTTCGTTTTATTTTTCTGGTCTATGGATATAGTGGATCAGCTGTTCCACCCCACAATGAAAAGATCAAAGGGATCAACACTATTGCAGGTTAGAGAAGAGATATATTGGTTGCCATTATGATCATACTTGTCATGGTTATCGAGTAGTTTAATTGGTGGTTACATTACTGTCGACCCTCTCTTCCAAATAATGAAATGTTTTGTTTGGATTGACAAACATAAAATGTGGAGGGCATCATGCTGATCTAAACGAAATCCAATAGAAAAGGTTGGATTAGCTGAGTACTTGGCCGCACCCTTCCATCTAGTCATACTGACAGGTTCCGTACTAATCGATGATGGTATCGAGAGGGACATCATTTTTATCAATGCTAATTTTAAGTCATGCTCTTTGGATTTTGATTCAATAATGGATTCTTCCATTTGGCTAGCAGTGACAATCCGAGAATGCTAGCACTTCGTCTATGTGGCACCGCTTCACTGCGACACCGCTTTGTCTATGTTGTTGGTGACCAGACATGAGTTGTTCGCACCTAGATACTTTTCTTTTTAAGTGCGATGTTTTGGAGTAGATGTTTAGAACTTCTTTTTATTTAAATAAGTCTATAAGACAACATGATATATGTTTTTATTATACGCAAGCATATTTTTAATAGAAAAATTTTAGCGACACACTTTTTATGCTTTTAAGTATTCAAAAGAATTTTTTGCAACAAAATAACAACTATACATTTCCGTCATATTTTTGTGTCCTAAATTGCTGCTAATTGAAAATGAGACAGAGGAGCTGTCGCAGATGCAAGAGCTCACTCCTCAGTCCTCACTATCAGCAGCAAAGGGCAGCAAACCGTGCCACGTAGGCACAAAAACCCCTTCCCCTACCTCATCCTGATACCCCCCCAAATCACCAACCAAACAGACAGCGCAGCAGCAGCAGCCACCGTCTCGCCGCAGGCCACGCATCCTCGCCGTAAATCTCCCTCCTCGCCGGCGATGGCATTCGCCACCTCCACCGCCTATAGGCCATCCCTCCTCCTCCCTCCCCGCCAATCACCATCGCCGTCGAGAGCCCTCCTCTGCACGCCCTCCACCGCCGCCGTCTCCTTCCGCGGCGCCGCCATCAACGCCACATCACTCTCCGCCGCCGCGCCGCGGCGTCGCGCCGTCACGATCGTCTGCGGCAAGGTGACGCCGACGAACATCACCAATCTCTGCTATTCTCGCAGGAACATGATGCGCGCGTCCGCGCTGGCGGCGTTGCTGCTGAGCGTGAGCTCGACATCGCCGCCGCCGGCGCGGGCGGCTGACGAATCGTCGGTGGCGCAGGTGAGCAAGGGCAGCGCGGCGCCAAATTTTACGCTGCGAGACCAGGACGGGAGGGCGGTGTCGCTGTCGAAATTCAAGGGGAAACCCGTGGTGGTGTACTTCTACCCCGCCGACGAGACGCCCGGATGCACCAAGCAGGCCTGTGCCTTCCGCGACTCGTACGAGAAGTTCAAGAAGGCCGGCGCCGAGGTCATCGGCATCAGCGGCGACGACTCCGCCTCCCACAAAGTACTTTCTCCGTCCTTTTAAATATTTGACACATTTCTTTTTTTTATAAAGTTTGTACGTTCGTTTTATTCAAACTTTTGTGATATATGTAAACTATATATATATACATAAAATTTTATTTAACAATGAATTTACATAAGTTTTTTGAATAAGATTTTTTTAAAAGTATAAAATTATACTCCCTCCGGTCATATTTACATGATATTTGAGACAACAAAATAGAACTAAAAACATGCTATTCCCGTTGTCAAACAACATTCATTTCCGACTAAAGGGAGTATTTAACAATAAGTTAAGTGATAAAAAAATAATTAAGTATTTTTTTTTAAAAAATAAGATGAACGGTTAAATACTATTAAAAAAATAGTCAACAACGTTATATATTGAGAGAGGGAGGGAGTAGTATAATTATATTAACCTTGTTGATTCTTTCATTGTTCCTTCCATTGACGTACGAGCTCGATCTGAATTGGCATTGGGGGAATTGGGGGATTGGATGTGTAGGAGTTCAAGCAGAAGTACAAGCTGCCATTCACGCTGCTGAGTGACGAGGGGAACAAGGTGAGGAAGGAGTGGGGGGTGCCGTCGGATCTGTTCGGGACGTTGCCGGGGAGGCAGACGTACGTGCTCGACAAGAACGGCGTCGTGCAGTACATCTACAACAACCAGTTCCAGCCCGAGAAGCACATCGGCGAGACGCTCAAGATCCTCGAGAGCCTCTGAATTTATTTGTTACTCTTGCATATATATAGTGCAACTCTGATCTGAATAAGTGTATCTGTGTATATACAGTCAAAATCCAAGTTGAGCTATGTATGTATGATACACATACGGCATCTGATTTTCTACTTGGACTAGTAGTTTGGTTTTATCTGGTGCTGCTGGATTACTGTCGGATAAGTACGAGGGGTTAGTGTCCTCTCATTCTCATCTCTAGTGGCCTGCCTCGACTGTTGGTATCGTGCACGGCACGAGCTTTCGCAGTAATTTATTAACCTGAACGGCTGAACCTGAATGTTCCGTTCTGGTAAGATGCGCTGTTTTTATAATTTTCTGTTCAATCTACTGGCTAAAGCTGGTATAGTAGTTGTGTATGTGTCCAATTGTTCTTGTTTCAGGCGCTAGCAGACAGCGTTCACCGGCAACCTCGTGAGCGCCTCATCTCACACTCGCAGGACGGATCGTCGGAGCCGAAAGCCAGTTAGCTAGTGTACTTGCGTGATGGATGGATACAATCTAGAATGATCCTCTACCAGATCTCTGTGTCACCGTGTAATTGCAGTGACTAATGACTTAGCGAGCGAGTACACTGAATGGCACTTGGACCAAATTAAGCATAGGGATGGACTCAAATGAAGCACCTATCTAAGAGATCGCTTCTTTTTTTTTTAGATAATGAATCTAAGAGCTCGCTTCTACAATGCAAACATTTATCCTATGTGCTTAAATTAAATAATTGGGATATAAGGTTTAAACGTTTCTTCCAAACAGATTGAAGGTTAGGCTAGAGTATGACTAAAGTCTACCCACTAAACTTGCATCTGCCTCCCAGAGATAGTGGATAAATGAAGAGCTTGAGGCAAGAATGGAGGAAACTCTTTTAAACTCGTAGGGAGATGCTCTCTTGTTTCTTGAATATCAACCACATGGTTATGATTTTTTTTCCAAAAAAAATCACAACATAGATTAAAAGTGGTTGTGAAAAAATAAAAAATATTAGCGGCATAGATCAAAGTGTAATATATTACTCTACAAATACGCAAGATTAAATTTGACTTCTATCAAATTGCAACATAAAAGACATATATAATTGCGAACGTGTGAATTTTCATATATTACATAAGGTTAAATTTCGTTGTAGCGTGTAGAGATTGCATTAAAACTGTAGGTTCGTGGAGTCATATATTATATTCCTGATTTTAAAGAAAAATATAACTACTTGAATTACATGAAAAATGAGAGGACGCTCCTAAAAATAATATAAAATACGCTTCCGCAAGAAGCACCAAACTGGGTGGAGTATCTCACTAATAAGATGAAAAACAATGTATACCAATTTAATCGGAATTAGAAAAAGGTCATTGCTCATTTAATTTTAATCAACGACTAGATTTAGCCTCCTTAACTAGCAAACATTCAACCCTAAAAATAAACGAGGACTAAGAAGAAAGCAAAATGTGGAAAATTAGGCATAGCATATCCATTAATCCATGGCAGCATCTACCTGCCCCTTCCAACCGATGCCCAGCATCTTCCAATGATCCCTTCCCTGCCCTCCCATCCAACGGCTCAGATTCACTCATCAACAGCTTCCTCTCCACCATTAAATACACCCTTCTTCCTCACCCACTCCCCTCCCAAACAAAGCACACACACTCTCTTCCCCAATTCTCCGAAGCAGAGCAAAACCAAAGCCAAGAAATCCAGCCACGTCGCCGGCGAGATCATGGACCTCCTCGAGCATCCACTCGAGGCCGTCGCGTTCCGCCTCTACTCCATCCCGGAGGCAGCGGTCCCCGGCGCCGCCGCCGCATGGACCTGCCTCGCCGCCGTCCTCGCCGCCGCCGCCGCCGCCGCCGCTGGAATCTGGCGCCTTCGTGCCGCCGCACCCGTCGCAATTGGTGATGCCTCTTCTTCCAGTAATGAATTGGAACACGCGAAATCGTCGGCGATGGAGTCCGAGCAGCCGAGGTTGTCGGAGACGGCCTCGTCGTCGCCGGCGCTCTCGCCGAAGGAGAGGTACACGGCGTACTTCTACGACAGCTGCTGCGTCGGGTGCTGCGACGTGGAAGACGACGACGACGGCCGCGAGGAGGTGATCGAAGAGGAGGACGGCGGCGAGGACGAGTTGTCGGAGACGACGCCGTTCGAGTGGGAGGTGGTGAGGTCTCTTGTGCCGCTCAGCCCGACGGCGGCGGAGATGGGCCGGTACAGGGAATCGGGGATGATCGGCGGCAGCGTCGTGCGGCTGTGGGATCACGCCGGCAGTGGGGGATTAACGGCGGCGGCGGCGAGCCCGAGGCGGAGGGGACGTGCCGGTAGCGTCGTCTCGGCGTTCTGAGCATCCAAAGGAGCAATAAAAATCAATTTTTTATTGGATGTAATGACTTTGTAGCTTTAAACAGTTTAGCAATGTACATATGGTTCGGAAATTCCGCATTGTGACCCGCAGTTGCGTCCGTCCTTGAATTTGCGCAAATTTGCAGTTTACCTCTGCAATTTGGCACAAATTCAGCTCAATTCTGCCAATCTTAGCTGTAATTGCTGCACGAGTAGTAGGTAAGGCGACAGATTACAGTGCAAATACATCTTTAGTTCTTTACCGTCACGGCTGAATCACCAATGATGGTGAAATGCTCTCGACATGACGTTTCTTGGCAGCCACAAACACTCTCAAATCTGGACACGCAAGTTTACCCAACAGCATGCTTCACCTACCTCGGCAGCTTTCCACAAAGCCCTTGTCTGTGTCACTCCACTTAACACTGCAAATACAATTACACATTCATTTTGGCAGTTGCATCATGTCAGGAGACGCACGCCACATGTACAATTTTTACAAATCCTAGTCCTCCACACCTCTGAACTTTTGTCACACTTGTCAGCTGCGGCGGGGCGACGTGCCGTTTGATGGCGCCACCGGTAGCACGGCGATTGCAGGATGGAGACGTGCGAGATGCCGAGATCCACCTACTGCGTACTGTACGAGAATGCACGGTGGCCGCGAGTAATTTCTTAGCATTAGAGATTGGTTGGTGCGTGTGGGGCGCCGGCGACATTGTTGGCTGCTTGCTTCGAGCTTGCGTTTTGGTAGGGCTGGGCTTCAATGCTGCAGTGCAATGGCAATCAGCGATGGATCGAGCTAGGAGACGTGCAGATAGACCGGCAGAAGAGGGCTCTTCAAGTTTTTCTTTTGACAATGAAAATGATTTCTAAACGGTCAATGGAAGCAGTAAGAATCAATTAAAAAAATGGAAGTAATTTGGCAAAAAAAAAGGAAGCAAGAACGGTTTGCAGCACGCTTCTAGGAGTGTGATGTATATATAAAAAAATTGCACATCAGTGTAGTTTAACTCTTGCTAAGTTATTTTAGTTTTATAATATTTGATTTATACATAAGGTGGTTTTTCTCTCTTCATGATCTACCGAATCTTTAGGTTAGAAAAATACCCCTAGTTTGGTAGCTCCAATGCTGGTCAGGATGAGATGATGATACTCGATCTTATTTGGTTGATTGATTGGCTGTGATTAACGCCGTATTATGCTATCGGTCCCTAAATTAATCACAACAAAGTGCCTTTTACAGCTTATAACTTTATTCAGATGCCACTGTGCAAGGGTAGGAATTATGCTGTGTGACAGAAGCAAACGGAACCTGACCGGACCTGACGCTGTGACACACTCACCGGCTAGATAGATTGGTCCCTTTGGCTTGACATCACATTGTTTGTCTTGTGCACGGCTCGTGAGCACAACAGCCACTGGTAGTGCTTGCAACGAGCCAAATGTTACAGTGGCCCAGGACGGCCGGTCGCCTGGGCGGTGAATTGAAATTGTTGCTCTCCGACGTTCGGTCATCCGTGCTGGGGCGGTTGATCAGCAGCAGAGGCACCATGCAAGTTGTGCTTCCCAGACATCACTCTTCTAGTCTTCTGCTGCTGCAAAAGATACTACAACCCCGTTTGGTACAGCTCCTATTCCAGGGTAGAGTGTATCTGAGGAGTTAGAGAAATACAGCTCCATGTAATTTTTAGAAGTAGAGCTACAACTACACTCTATATTGTTTAGGATCTCTAAAGTGTTTAGTACAGCTCCAGCTCCACTACACGAGAATCTGGGAGTTGGAGCTGTGCCAAACAAGGCCTACGAGTCGGTGCATCTCGATACTATATGGCACTATGGCAATTGACACGGTTACTGAACAAACTAATATAATGAATGAGTTCATGAGTTTTCTCATCTTGTGCTTAGGGAGATGTAAGCGTTAACCTGAACTCCTATTTGCGCCGTATTGTAAGCTGCTATCCCCACTACTCAGCAAACTCGTCGTAATTCTATGATACATTCAACTTTATATATAAGTTGGGCCATCGAGCCTATCGTCTAGAAAAACAAATGTAAAACATGACTACATGAGCAGTAGCACTGTACCAGTAGTTCACTCTGCTAATGTACATACTCCAACTGCTTGTGATATGGTCGGTGCAGTTATTAGATGATCAACCAAAAAAAGAAGTCCTCGCATGATCCATATAATTTCTAACAGAGATGGACCCAGTACAGATCGTACACTTCTTCAAGGCCAAAGGCTCAACTGCTCAAGTTGCATGATGATGCATATAGCCAAAACGCATGCAGAAGAACCATTTATTCACCCCGGTGGCAGTGCGGTAGAGATGAAACATGAATTTCTGTATCTATCCGAGGAGTTCAAATCCTCCCTGAAACTCAAAAGCCTCATAACACTGAGGTTATTGTTTAAGTTACACGTCATGGCCTACAAAATTGATGGGGCTGTAAGAATGTAAGAACCTGTGTCCTCAGATTTCAGTCTTTAGTGTGGTTTTGGTACAAAGCCATCTACTGCAAAGTTCCGTGTAGCTGCTGGCAATGCCAGTCGAATCCCATCAAGTTCAGGCTTTGCTATTACTTGGCAACCAAGACGGGACCTGAATGTAGTTTCAAATTTTGATAGCAGATTAGAAAGGAGAAGCATATAAAATACACCTTACATATGATTAAGAACCATACAAAAATACCTAATTCTTATTGATGTATTATAGCATCGAATCAAAATTCTCAATAAATACAAAGCTACCAAGGTATTTGTACAGCTACCACTTACCAGTACGGGAATGTCTTTTACCTAGCTTAGCTCATCTTTAACAATTCTTTTGAGTATATAGGAGTCATGAAAAGCAACGATCAATTTCTAAAGGTTGCACATACTGTGATTACTAAGAAACAACTGCATCCATATCCTCTCATGTCAAATGCCCTAAATCCTGTGTTTCCCCTCCCAGACTCACTTTGGTCATCAACTAACCATCATATTTTGTCAACACCCCATGCATTTTCATAGATGGATCAAGATATGCAAATATGCAATATGCTTGTTTGCACGATATTCAGAGAGCTAGGACCATGGAAACATGAATTTGGATAAACAAAAACTAATAAAATATTAATAGATCTTTACTCACGTTTCTGTAAGCCCAAATGCAAGGTCAAGCATATCATTTTCTTCATCTGTCGGATCTTCCAGCTTATTATAATAATTTACATCCTGGATAAAATTGAAATGGCTAGTTAGTGGCACCTCAACCTCTACAACAGCATGAAAACCAGCATTTGGTAATATAGAGCATACCATAACTATGACATGACAAGTTGAACACGCAAGTGAGCCTTCACATGCTCCTGCAGTAGCCAAAATATCAGGACAAGTTATTAACTACAATCCTCTTATCATACATAAAACATGGAAAGAAGGTAATATCATGTAGCAGCCTATGAATGCCATATTGATGGGGGTAAACATAATTTTGCTTCCTATAGATGTTATTAGCACAAGAAGTCACAGATTCACACTTGCAATGGTAAATAGTAACCTTCAAGTTCGATGTCATTCTCATGAGCAGCTTCTAATATGGACATTCCAACGGGGACACTGATTGTCTGCTCTGTGCCATCCTTGTTCACAAATGTAACAGAGATCCTATGCAGCACAAAGAAAATTGCTTGTCAGAAAAATCAATCAGGCTATTGCTTTGGGCCATCCATTTCCTATGTGGGAAAGACAGAAGGAGCAGCTCCTACAAAAGATCACAAGAGGCAGTGAAGAAATCACATTTTAAAAGGAAATGGACTACAACACTACCTTGTCCCAATATACAAATGTTGTTATGTGTTCAAATTTCATGTTATACCCAAAAAAAAAAGGGAAACGAAAGGAGAGGGAATAAAATTACTTCTCCTTGTCCTGACTGCCCTCAGCGTGATCACTGCTAGTTGTTGCAGTGGAGAAGAGGATGTTCTTCTGAAAAATATATAATAGTGCTCATTACATATAAGGGCATTTGAAAATTGTCAAATCATCTCTTGTGGAGGTACATACAAAGCAAAACTCCCCAAAAGATCTAGAAAAAACAGTGATCTGTTTGTATTGTTGGTGACAGAAGATACAAATTTCATAATGCAAGCATCGTGTATATAAATAGAGTTATGTATTGGTTCTCAGTGAAAGAAAATACAGAGGTTATGCAAATTTTTAGACCAAATTTGCCGATAACAACCATGACAATAACAATACAGCTGGACTAACCATTGGGGGTAAATGTCGGCTGAGTTGACCTTGATAGTAGCTGGTTGTACTTTTCGGCAATTTTGCTGCTGCACAAGAGTAAGAACAAATGAACAATAAGAACTAATGAAGTCCACCAAATCCCATCTTAACTAAACTATCCAATACCATACATGAAATCGAGCAGCATTTCAAAACCACAAATCTACTAAACAAAAAGTGGCTCCAAATTTGGAAACCAACCATACAACAACAGATGCTACATTGCCACAAGGGATGCACGCATAAACTCACAATGGACAGCAAGTGTTCTTCACTAGCTTGCAGAACTATACTTAGATTGTATGGAGTATAACCAATAAAGCGACATAAAAACAAATAAATAGCAGGCGCGTACATACCAGCTGCTCTATTCTCGCGCAGAAGCCGCGCCCCGATCTGCGAGATCCGGGACAACATCGCCACACCCAAACTAACCAAAAAAACCTGAGCAGCTTCCGAACCCTAACAGCGACAATCCACGAGGCCACACGAATCAGCGGGGCTGGAAAGGGTGCGAGGAAGTTACTGAAGAGGAGGAGAACCTCCCGCGACGAGGATACGAACCTTCCGGTGGCCGGAGTGCGCCGCCGCCGCCTCTCACCTGCCTTCCACGACGGCGGGAATGGGGAAGAAGAGGAGGAGAGGAAGCCAAGTCGGGTGTCGCCGCCGCCGTGGCGGAGGCTGAGCCGCGTGTGGAGTCTGTTAGCTACCGACTGGGCTCTCGTAGGCCGTGATTTTGTGGGCCGTAAGGCCCATTAATGGAGGCGTTGGATTGGCCCATTAATGCCCATCCCACGCTATAAGAGCCTCGGGAGAAACCCTTGCAAACTTCTCCTTCCCCTCCCCCGTCCGCCGCCACGCAGAGGGGGGACGCCGCCGCCGCCGCCGCCTGGCCTCCGCGGCCGCCACCTACCGGAGTCGAAGCATCGTCTGCAGCCGCCTCTCGACCTAAGGGTAACGCCCCTTCTCTCTCGGCTGCTGTAGCTGCTCACGTGCGCGTGTGTTTTGTGCCTCTAGGATCGTCGATGTCCGTGTGATTTTAGGGGTTAATCGGAATTTTTACATGGTTGTTTACAGTTGATTCTGGCATTAGTTAGTCACGGAAGGAAGATTTGTTTCTCTAGTCAGTCTGTGGATTGGTTAATCACAGGGGCATGTTTTTTTTCTCCTTTGTGTTCTGCGGTGTGTTCCTTTGTGTTAGATTACTACTATCCATGCGAGCGAATGATTCGAGTAAATCAGATTCGATAGGTTGGTGGAAAAGCTATGTGATTGATGAGCACAGTTTAGCACTGCTGCTTCGACGTAGCTATGGGAGTTTGAGTAGTAGACTGATAACCAGTGTACCTTGGTATAATTGTCCTTGCTGCGATATTGCTTACTGTCTGCTTTCATTTGGCCAAACTTTTGATACTACTAGCTTGCTCACGTTTTTACATGGGTTAGAAATTAACCATATGTATCCTTGTATGCTTCAAAACAAGCAACGCTATTTTTGCATCAAATATATTGTTCGTTCTTTTCTACAGTAGCACTTGATAGTGTTTGTGCGTGTTAATTGTGATTTGTGAGATCAACTTGTACAGTACATATATGTCACTTTGAAGTTCGAACACCTTATTTTCCTCGTTAATGCTGATGTTAAAAAGCCAATTATGTAGAGGATGACAGATAAAAAGTCTGCATATAGACTGTAGTATTAAAATGTTCAGGGAACACTTTGTAAGATGTACTAGTAGCGGTGGCGGGCAGACTGCAGATTCACCAGCACTGGCACCACCTTTTTATAGGAGTATATAAAGAGGGAGAATTAGCTGGTAGAGAGTTGGCCTATGATGCAAACAGCAAGTTTTATATGATCAGGAAGCTGTTACAGTTGCTTTGGTTTATATGTAATCTAATTTTTGCTTTTGTTTGTGGTTTTGTGTTACTGGCGACTTGAAGTGTTTATACAACCTATGCTTGCTACTTGTCCTAATAAACACTTTGAAGTTGCCTGTACTAGCTTGGGAATTTTGTGTTGTAGTAAATGACATGTCATTATTGTTTTGTATTTTGTGGAATTTATTCTCTATTATTTTCAAAGGAATGGGCTTTTCTTATACTTGTTCCAATTTATCTCATTTCTGAAATTTTCTATATCCTGTTATCCTTTATTGATTTCACATGAACTGATTTTTGTGTGACAGAGTTATCTGAGCTCGTGAAATATCAACAAGATGGTGCAATACAATTTCAAGCGAATCACTATTGTTCCTCCTGGGAAGGACTTCATTGACATCATCTTGTCACGCACCCAGAGGCAGACACCAACTGTTGTCCACAAGGGATATGCTATCTCCCGCATTCGCCAGTTTTATATGCGAAAAGTCAAGTATACCCAGTCAAACTTCTATGAAAAGCTGTCCACCGTGATCGATGATTTCCCAAGGCTGGATGGCATCCATCCTTTCTATGGCGATCTCCTTCATGTTCTGTACAACAAAGATCACTACAAACTTGCCTTGGGCCAAATCAACACTGCCAGAAATATCATTGCAAAGATAGCTAAGGACTACTTGAGGCTGCTCAAATATGGAGACTCCCTGTACCGGTGCAAGTGCCTGAAGGTGGCTGCACTAGGTCGCATGTGTACTGTCATTAAGCGGATCAGTCCTAGTTTGGCATACCTGGAGCAGATCAGGCAGCACATGGCAAGGCTCCCATCTATAGACCCAAACACCAGGACTTTGTTGATTTGTGGCTATCCAAATGTTGGGAAGAGCTCTTTCATGAACAAGATCACAAGAGCAGATGTGGATGTCCAGCCTTATGCTTTCACAACAAAATCCCTGTTTGTTGGTCATGCTGATTACAAGTATTTGCGCTACCAAGTGATTGACACTCCAGGTATCCTTGACCGGCCTTTTGAGGATAGGAATATCATTGAAATGTGTAGTATCACTGCTCTTGCCCACTTGAGGGCTGCTGTGCTGTTCTTCTTGGACATCTCTGGATCTTGTGGGTACACCATTGCTCAACAAGCAGCACTCTTCCACAGTATTAAGTCCTTGTTCATGAACAAGCCTCTAGTCATTGTGTGCAACAAGACAGACTTGCAGCCTCTTGAAAATCTGTCTGAGGAGGATATGAAGCTGGTAATGGAGATGAAGGCAGAGGCTATGAAGACCATAGCTCAGGGTGGAGAACCTAATGAAGAGGGTGTTTTGTTGACTATGAGTACATTGACAGAAGAGGGTGTGATAGCTGTGAAAAATGCGGCATGTGAGAGGCTTCTTGATCAGAGGGTGGAGATCAAGATGAAATCAAAGAAGATAAATGACTGCCTGAATAGGTTTCATGTTGCTATGCCAAAGCCTCGTGATAACAAGGAGAGGCCTGCTTGCATCCCTCAGGCTGTTCTGGAAGCTCGAGCAAATGCTGCTGCTGCAAAGGAGAAGAAGAAGCTGGAAAGGAAACTGGAGAAGGACCTAGAGAATGAGAATGGAGGTGCTGGGGTTTATTCTGCCAGTCTCAAGAAGCATTACCTGTTGGCCGATGATGAATGGAAGGAAGATATTCTGCCTGAGATATTGGATGGGCATAATGTTGCTGATTTTCTGGATCCAGATATACTGCAGAGGTGTGAAGAGTTGGAGAGAGAGGAGGGTCTTCGCCTCGAAGAGGAAGCTGCGCAGGAAGCTTTCCAGATTGATGGCCATGAACTAACTGAAGAGCAGCGTGAAATCTTAGGCCAGATTAGAAAGAAGAAGGCTTTGCTCATCCAAGAACATAGAATGAAGAAGAGAACTGCAGAAAGCCGTCCTATTGTTCCTAGAAAGTTTGACAAAGAAAGGAAATTCACAACTGATAGAATGGGCCGTCAGCTTTCATCCATGGGTTTGGATCCTACCGCAGCTGTGGACCGAGCTCGCAGCCAGTCTAGAGGTCGCAAGCGTGATAGGTCAGTGAGCAGAGCTGTTAGTGATGGTGATGATATGGATATAGACGGCCAGCAATCCAAGAAATTGCGCCTGAGGTCCACGTCCAGGTCTAGGTCGAAATCAAGACCACCTGAGGAGGTTGTTCCAGGTGAAGGCTTGAGGGACTCTGAACAGAAGAAGAAGGCAATTCAGAAAGCCAGGACCTCTGTGAAGAACAGGAACAAGCAGGCTCGTCGTGGAGAGGCGGACCGTGTCATTCCAACTTTGAAACCGAAGCATCTGTTCTCTGGGAAACGTTCAAATGGCAAGACGAGCAGGCGATAAGTGGATCAGCATAGCTGCTAGGCTCACTAATTTCAGGTAGGTGAATGTGGAGCACTACTTAAGCACATTGAATTCATCGCATTAACTCTATTATTCTGGGCTGATAACTCATCTTCTACTCATTTGTAGGAAAAGCAGTTTCATTGCATTTTGGGTGTTGGAAATTAGGTGAAGACAGACCTGGTTATCCAATCTGCAAGAATTGTTCTACACCGTTATTCATACTGAAGTCGTCTGGTGGATTTCTGTGTATCACGTCTCATCCTCTGCTGAGACATAATTTTGTTAGCTTATGTTGCAGCTTTACGCTATATTATACTATATGGTTTCGCTAGTATTAGTTGAGTGGTTTAATTTGGTGAAAAGGTACTGTGATCGACATCTTATAATGGTGTCGTTGTTATACTTAAATTCCAGTTCTGTTCGACTGTTCAAATGGTACTGTTTGGGGTGCAATTTTAAGCTTTGCTTATTGACGGGAGCATTTTCATTAGCGCTCTCCAATCCTAGGGTCACTCCATTATTTTTAAATTTTCCTTTTAGTTTATGTCATTGCAATCTGATAACAATCTGTTTTTACAATGCATTACATGAATTTGATCAATTTCCCCACTGGCCACTGCGGTTTGTCGATCAACGTACATGTGAGCAGACAAGAGGTTAAGCCTTTACCATGGCTTTTGCCCATGTAGATCCAGCAATAAGGCTTTCCAGTTGATAGCAAAGCCCTCGGGGCAGAACGAGGCAGCTAAATTTAGGCCCCGTTCAACAGCTAAAGTAGATTATTTTCTCCTCGTTTTCCGTTAACACGCTTCCCAAAATGCTTATTTGTGTATTTTTTAGAAAAATAAATTATATAAAAGTTTCTTTAAAAAGTCAGATGAATTTATTTTTAAGTTTTTAATCAATAATACTCAATCTATAATGTGCTAATAGACTATCTCGTTTTACGTGTGTAAAAAATCTCATCCATCTATGCACTTTCAAACTAGGCCAGACTAGCCGAAACAAAGAGGCCGAGACGGTCCTGTCACCGTAGGGTGTTTTCATCGAAAGAACGGCTCATAAATGCTGTAATTTTTTTGAGACGGTCTCGTGACAACCTAGATGGCAACGGAGAATTATCCGTCGGAGATTGTCTCATCATCTCCGTCTTCATGGAGGTTAAATTACTCCATCACCATTACCATAAAACATGATGGGGGAACAATTTTTCTCATCACCTTCTCCGTGCGGGTTAAAAAAAACCTGTGGGGCCTTCATCTCCGTTGTCATTCTACGGTGTACCAGACGATGGGAGGTGAAGTGATGATGCTCAAAATGACAAATTTTAGGTGCGACAGCTAGGGAGGTGAAGTAAGGAATGGAGTGGACCATGATGGTTAGGGTTGTTTAATACTCAAACTACTATGCCTTTATTTTGTAGGCTAAAAGAAATTTATTTGTACTGTTGGGCTTGCTCACACCATGTATATATGTGGGTCTTCATGGAGGACGGGCATGAAGGATGTAGGGTCATTCTTGCCTCCGTCAAACCCAATAGTGATGGGTTTTCCTTCATTTCAATACCCATGGATTATAAACTATAACCATCACCATCACTTAATATGGAAATTCCTCACGAAGAATCGGAAAACGCCCCCATTGCCATCTCTGTCCACAGAAGTTGGAAAATCTCCACCATTGATCTCTGCTGTACATACAACCCAAGAACCACACATTTTCTAGGATTCAGATTTTTCAGAGAACACTGTAGAAGCTCACTAGTCACTACGCTTTTTCTCAGAAGAGTTCTCCAGATCAACGACTCAGCTGAGACTACTTCCAATAATCAAACCCAAGCATGTCCTGAATTAATTATACACCGCGTGTGTTTAACCAAATCCGGGAGTGTGTTTACAGTTTCCAGCACAGCCATGATGAACATGAACAGATGAAGAAAAAATGTCAGTCTCCGAGGCGAGCACCGGCGATCAAAATCTTCTTCTTGTATGTTGCTGCGACTGATCAAGTGATGAGCATCCAACTACACATTGGAGCTCACCGTTGACCTGTGCTTTCTCCTCTTGCCGCCGCCGCTGCAGCTCGTGTCCGGCGACGTCCATGGCGCCTAAAGACAGGGCAAAAATATTATCACTGGTCAATTTGGGAGCCTCATCGTTTCGCCTAAAAGGCTAAAATGTAGAAAATGCATATTCATAACTAAAAGTTATTAATGAGTAAACCTTGTTAGATGTGTTATTCGTGATCTAAAATCAACTCTAGTTTGAAAAATCAAATTTTAGCTTCGGTTTATAATCCGAAGAGCAGAGTCTTGATTACCATCTACCTAAAGACAGTACTGTAATTTCTTTTTTTTTTTGAATGATGACAGTGTAATTCTGTATCAAGACGCGCTTTCCCCGACCATGTCAGTGACAGCAGCATCTTCAGCCATGGCAAGATTAACCGAGCTGATCAGCTCTCAGTGACAGTAATAGCATCCTCTTCATTTGTTTACCTCGAAACAGAACCCTGAAATGCCCAGGCCAAAACTGGAGCCCATCGCCGGCGAAGAACACCGCTTGTTCATCCCTTTCCGTGATGCCGCCGGCGTTTGTGCATCGGCGGTCGCCGGAGTCGGCGAGTACGACGGCGATGGCCACGACGGCGGCGACTGGAACTGGAAGGCGAAGGAGTCTGGGCTTTGGCAGAAGCCGGCGTCGATGTCGTCCTGGAACATGTCCACGAACACCTGCTGCAACTCCTCGAAGCTCTCCTGCTCAACAAAAGAGGGGGAAAATCGAATTTTTTTTCTCAAGCAAAATGCGAATCTCGTAAAAGGAGTTTTTTTTTTTTGTGTGTGTGTGTGTGTGTGTGTTCTTACGGTTGGTGTGGCCTGGCTCATCATCTGCGCCATCTCGCCGAGGAAGTCGCCCATCCCCGACAGCTGAGACCAAGAAATTAATGAAAAAAATCAAGATTTGCATAAACCTCCGCACCAATCACAATCTCCACCATGCCGTATTGCCGTACGTCGTCATGAGGAAACAACCAATGTATCAACAAGCGCAAATCAGGCTAATTAGTGAAACAAATAATTACATCGGCTTCGTCGTCGTCGCCGTCGTAGACGCCGACGTCGTAGAGGAACCGCTTATTAGAATCCGACAGCACTGCAACACACGGGACACACGAGCCAAGATCAGTCAATTAATCCGCTTGGTAGTCAGCATAAACAGAAAACTGGTGATCGATTTTGCGAGAAGTTAGCTACTACCGGAGTATGCGCCCTGGATCTCCTGGAATCGCTCCTTGGCCTCGACGCCGCCGCCGCCGGCCGCCGAGCGCCTGTCCGGATGCCATATCTGCACGAGGAACATTAATCCAACAATAATAATTAGTTAGAAATCAATCCCAACAGGTGATCGATCGATCGGTAGCGAGTGAATTGAATGCGTACCATGGCGAGCTTGCGGTAGGCGAGCTTGAGGTCGGCGTCGGAGCATTCCCTGCTGAGCCCAAGCACGGCGTACAGGTCGGCGTCAGCGCCGTCCTGCTGCTGCTGCTGCCTGTCGCCGGCGGTGGCGGTGGCGGTGGCCATGTCGCGCGGCGGATCGAATTATGGAAGGAGATTAAGCTGGATAGTGTACGTGGGGAAGGTAGGAGGTGTCGAGCAGGTGAGGAGGAGGAGGAAGCTGAAGAGAAACGAGAACGAGAACGAGAACGAGAGTGCGCACGAACGCATGGATCGCCGGCAAGGTAAACAAGTTGGGGATTCCTATTGCCTTGTCCACTTGCAGCGCGGGAAGTCTCCAGAAGCGCGGGGCCTGACGGTTTTTTTAGGACATACGACTGGTAAACGGCACGAGCAAGCATAGGCTCCCAGTTCGCTTTTATTTATCTTTTACCGCTAAATTTTGAATCTTCAGTCTTAAAAGTTAATTTTAAGGCGTTTTCAATGTAACCTATTTTTTCGCCTGGTGAATATATATATATTTATAAATTATCTTTTATTGTCTTATTGTATGTGGTCCACCTTTTAGAAAAAAACCGAAACGATCAAATCCGTAACATATACGTGCACATTATACAGTGAGTGCTACTGCTACCTGCCTGCTGTACGTGTCTACATACGTACTGCAGATACACCAGACCGGAGATCGATCCGAGCTGCCTGAGAGAAACATCCGAGCAAACGAGTGATTTCCCAACAATTTTAAGCTGTTGCGAATGATACAATCTGGTGTCGTGGGGTGGTGAACTATTCAAACGACATCCAATTCCCGGGTGAACTACCGACCACGGGTTAATTAACCAACTGCATGACCAACCACCGGAGGTGAAGGAAGAATCACAAGATATTTTTGTGTCGAGAGAGCGAGGCTCTCTGGAAAGTTCGTCCCGTCTGATTGGTAACGTGGCCGGATCCGCCTCTGCCGAAAAGCGCAGTACTTCTTGGTCGACGCGCGCATACGTACGTACGTACTCGGACTCTCGAACCTTCTTCTAAGTTCTACAGTATATGTATCCGTAGGTACTACACTCTGGAACCTTCTTCTAACCGTACGTACTACTACGGGTGGATTTTTTCAGTTTACCTCGTCCTAGGAAAACGAAGCTAACAAGTGATAGGAATAAAAGGAGATGATAATCTTACTCATGCAAAATAAAATTGCTATCACACATGATGAGAGTCGATGTTCATGCAAAACAAGAATGTTTGTCATTTTTTCAGTCATCAATTTTGATTATTACTCAATAACTTATTAATTAGTAAATATCTTTGTACGTGTCTTACGCATTAGTTCTTTCGAATAGCTTATCCAAGTGAGCTTTTTAATTATCTATAATATTGTTAAAGTAATATGAAAGAAACAACAAACTATTTAATTTTGAATAGCTTACTATAAACCAGAGTCTAAATTATTTTAATCTGATAAACCCATCCAAGTGAGCTTTTTAATTAGGGTTAATTGGAACAATGCCACTCTAATTTTACTAAATTAGAGATATGTCATCCTGACCTATATGCCATTGACTCACATGGGTACCACATGTCATTGAGATACCAGTGACTTATCTTCAAATTTACAAATGTTTCTAATTAATTATCGGGTGGAAAATTATCCACTTATCACTTACGGGGCATTTTAGACATGCAAATCTAGTAATCTTCAGACATCTATAACATAAATGGTCATAGCTTATTCTACTTTAGCTTATGATGAGTACCCTGTTTAAGTAGTCTTGTCTATATAATTTGGATTACAGTAATCTTAAGTTCAAATAAAGTCTTAGTGGATAGTACTGAATTATATACAAGATTGCTTGGAAGTTAAATGTGTTGGTTTGTTTGTTCCTCAAACTAATCGTATTATAATTAAGCCTACCAATTTGATATTATCAACTTTTTGTAGAACAATATCAACCATGTATGTAAGGTATTTCCACCCTACCCTACCAAATTTAAATTTAAATTGTGTTAGAATCGGCAATAGAACACACTAGTTTAAAGTCCTCATGGAGGCGATGACTCGTGAGTTTTAGCGGACTTCAATCAAAATTCAACACGGTCCAGGCAATGTAGGGGAGATCTAAATTTTGGATGATAAAATTCGACAAGTTTCATTCGAAGCAAATGATGTATGGCTTGTTTGGCTTTTACCATACCGATTTATTGGTAGTCACAAATCTAAGTAAATTTTGACATTATTAGGTAGGTAGAGGTATATTACTCATGTTTTGGTTTGGGCCAACACCGAGCCAAATTTTATAATGAGTGAGAAAGTTATAGGACTTTGCAAAATGAATATATCCATTGCCAGCTATTTGGCTTCAAACTAATTCATATTTAAACTATTGAACTTGCTAAAAACAATATGTCAAAATAATGACGTGGCACGTTTTAGCTTCAGGCCAGTTTGTTTTGAGGCCTAAATTGGCCTTACCAATATTTAATAATAATAAATTTTGGCATGCTTAATTTTGAAAAGGTAAATATGTGTTTGGTTTAAAGCCAAAATGATCTGATTTTATATCGAAATATAGGCTTATCAAAGTTTGGCAGCAATTTAAACATTATTAAAATGACCAAATATTGCAAATGCCAATTTAGACCACCAACCTGCCCTTCAAACCAAAACAACCCATAAACTCTTTTATAGGATAGCTAACATTTGCTTAATTCTTATTCCTGAGAAGTACTAACTGAGTAGTAGTTCAACAAGAAGTACTGAGTGGTTGGCGTTGAGCATGCCCAGGTAGGAACGAGGAAAGGTTTCCTAATCCGGCAAAAAGCGTACAGGAACACGGAAAGCAACTCGACGCCCTAATAAAGCATCGAACTATCCAGAAACCGTACTTCTTGATGAGTGAAAACAAATCGGCTGGGTACAGAGCACACAAGAGTACGAGACTAGACACTCGGACCCCACATAGGGTAGGGTGTGTTTAATTTGGTTGTTTTTTAAGTTTGGTTGTAAAATTAAAATGATGTGATTGAAAGGTTGTGTGCATGATAGGTTGATGTGATAAAAAAAATTGCGAACTAAACAAGGCCATAGTTTGATTTGTTTCGTTTGTTTATTCACTTGATTCCAGAACATTCGTCAGATCGTTTTTTTTAACTATATTCCACCTCTCCATTGGCTATTACAACTGGAAATTATACTCCACAAAGAAATCCTTTCTTCTTCTTTTTTTTTTTACTTTCTGAAAGATATATGGAGTACTATGGGTTATCCTTTTTTTTAAGTACTATGGAAAATTAGCGAATCTGAATTCTGAAAACCATCTAGATGAGTTGAATGCGTGTCTCAACTGGGAGAGAGGTTTTTCAAAAATAAAATTGGGAGAGAAATGCACAGCAAATTTTAGCAGTCACGGACTTAGGAGTTAGGAGCATATATCCTTCCTCCAGTAGTGGAGCAGAAGAGTTTAGAAGGATCTAGAAACTGAATGGGGAAACAGCCATGCCTGTCTAAAGATTAGTTGATCACATATTTTGCTCCTCGCTTTTGACCCGCCCAAAATTTATTTTTGTCACATGCATGATGCACTTATAATTATAAAAAAGCCAACGCCAATTGCCCAATTGCTTTGCAAAGTTGCCAACCCACAGCCAACATGCTGGAGCATGTATATCCTTTATTGTCGGTGTCAGGGTGCGCTATTAATCAATTGAAGAAGTCACCAGCAGGTAAAAAAAAAAGAAGACAATTAAAATGTTCTTATTACTTATGTGTTGAAATTATGCCTAAAAAATCTCAAGTTTACCAGCGTTCATCCTCACATTTCCTAAGCTAGAATCACACAAAATGGGCATGAAATTGATACTCCTATTGGTTGTCGAAGTCTCCACGGCCTTTATTGGGCTAGGCCAAAAGCCCAAAATGAAACCACCATCTGCCGCCTCCAACTGCAGCCTCTCACCATTCCGCTTCCTCCGCCTTCCTGAGCGCGCGCGCGTATACCACAAATCATCACAAAATGCTTCTCTCTATTCTGAAGCTGCCAAGATCTATCCGAGAGAGTTCGTTAATGCCTCTTTCAGGCTGAGATCGATCAATCGATCAAATTAGCTTTGGATCTCGCGATCTATCAATCCAATCGAAAATTTGAGACCTTTTCTTCTGAAATAAAGGGGAAAAATTTCATAGCTTTCACCGTTTCGTCGGCGCCGGCGATGCGCGGACCCGACGCGATGGCGACCATGAGCGCCGCCGTGTAATTACACCTAGATTTCGAGAAGCTGATCCATGGCAGACTACGATGGCGGCGGCGGCGGTGACAAGGAGGCGACGACGACGGCGCCGGCCGTCAACTCCGGCGGCTTCCGGAAAGTCGCCGGCATCGTCCAGATGCTCCACCGCTGGCGCCGCCAATCCTCCGCCGCAAGACGATCATCCAAACCCTCAATCTCCGGCGAAACCTCCTCCAACGCCGCCGCCGCCGCCGCCGCCGGTGATGACGACGACGACGAAAAGAAGCCGCTTTTAACTCCGGCGGCGGCGGCGGGGAAGGTGGTGGTGGTGGAGGAGCGCGCGGAAGAGGCGCCGGTGACGCCGATGACACCGGAGGAGGGGCAGATTGCGGCGGCGGACGTGCCGCGCGGGTGCTGCGCGGTGTACGTCGGCGCGGCGGCGGAGGAGGGGAGTCGCCGGCGGTTCGTGGTGCCGACGGCGTATTTGGGGATGCCGGTGTTCCGGCGGCTGCTGGAGAAGGCGGAGGAGGAGTTCGGCTTCGAGTACAGCGACGGCGCCCTCACCATCCCCTGCGACACCGAGGATTTCAAGTACATCCTTGGCGTCATGGATTGCCACCGGAAGGGACTCCTCGACGACGGTGAGCTCCACCGCCGGCGAACTCCGCCGCCATGGATGGGACTAATTAATGGGCTTTTATTTCTTAGCCCATGAATATTTTGGGCCCGTGGATTGATTTCGTTTTTTTTTTTTCGTTTTTTGTTTTGCAGAAGGGAATCCCAAGGAGGATGCGGCTGGGGAAGGATCATCGGAGAAACGAGAATGACGTTGTTAGGCCCGGATCACTGTTCTAAACTGAACGAAAATTATTCGGTTTCTCCATCTCTGGGACAAATGTTTTTATTTACTTTCTGAAGAATCGTGCAAATCATGAAGAGGAGGAAATATGGAAGAGCGATTTTACGGTATTTAAGTAGGTAGTGAGAGGTACCAAAATTTTGGTGTAAAATTTGATATCTCTTAGTACCTAATATATTAAATGGTAACTCTCGATACATTTTCAACGACCGTAAAATTGCTTGATATGGAAAGATTTCTGCACAGTTTTTCTTCTCTTTTGTTCTCCTAGGACTTCTTTGTAATGAATAAAGTACTAATTTTAGAGGATTTTTACATGAAATGGGCTGATTTTTATGCTAAAAAATTTTCTCATTACAAAGCACAACGTGAATTTGTACATGCCCTCACGAATTAAATGGTGAACTTTTTTTTTTGATAAGAAATCATTTTACTTTAAGAAAACCGCCAATGCCAAATGGTGAATCGGTGATGCTTTTGGTGTCGATGGATCTGGCGGTGCGTTTGCTCTCCACCACTCGTCATCCCGTGTAATCAATAATGGACCTTACGTTTCAGTAATCGATTAGTTTCTTGTCAATCCATAATTATCCATGACAATACGTTAACTATTCCCGATCGATGGCTGGCCGGTCGTTCATTCACTGGATCGTTCTCTATCCGTTTCTGGAGCCTTCACATACGCTGGGCCCTACACAGACACAGGTAACGAACGGTTCATAACCGACGGAGACGACGACAGGCGTCGGCGTCAGGTGGCCTGCCGGTTTGCCGGTGCGCACGTGGCATCCGGCCTAGCCACCGCCGGCGGCGGCGACTCAACTGCCGGCTCCGACGCCGAGACGTACAGCGACGTCCGGCCATCTTATCCTATCAATCTCATCATGTTCTTGGTAGTTATGACATGTATAGCATTATTACAAAAACTCGTCGGGTCTTTTGGTTTTTTTTTTATAGATTCTTAGTTGCGGATTTAGAAATCTGATTTGTTAGTGTCATGATATATCTATTAGTATCATACCATACTAATTTTGCTTATACCATTATAATATATCATATGTATAATCATTTTATCCATAGGGTTCGCCGAAATTTGTTAGTGCCAACTGACACCAGTCTTAGCACTATAGATTCGCCCCTGCAGGTTCTTGTCCACATAAAAGCACTACTAATTTTGTAATATGGATGTGTTTGGTTGTAAGTCACACACATAGATTGTCATGTTTAAAGTTAGACAAGTTAACTACTTAGAAAAAATATGGCAAAATTCACTCGTGCTCGTGAAATATGTAGTGAAGATTTTGATTGCATAAACCTTAAGTAAGGCTGTGTTTAGTTCCTCTAAAAAATTTAGCCAAAAATATCACATCAATGTTTGGACATACATTTGAAGTATTAAACGTATACTTAATAACAAAACAAATTACATATTCGGATTATATACCGCGAGACGAATCTTTTGAACCTAATTATATCATGATTAGCCATAAGTGCTACAGTAACCAATATGTAGTATACAGTCCGAATATATAATTTATTTTGTTATTAAGTCTACGTTTAATAATTTAAATATGTGTTCAAAGATTGATGTGATATTTTTGAAGTCCTAAATTTGGAAACCAAACGCGGCCTAAATGTGACAACTTTTGTTGGAAGACAGTGGCAAAGTGCGAGGGACAACCAGAACAATCATAATTTGTACTGGTGTGTTGACATATATTAGTAGTAATTCAAACGTCCATACGACACTCTTGCCAAACACCAAACCATACAAGCCCTTCAAGCGCTCCTAGCTATCCCTAGGTGCATATGCGATCGAGGTTGTAGACTTGTAGTTTAATGGTGAAAGTTATTCCTTGGACGCATGAGCAGATAGAGCAGATACATACATGATCGATGCTGCGTATGTGGATGTTATATTTGGTCGGCCCTACGACAAATTAAGGGTCTGATCTGATTTAGGAATTCGTGGATTTGATTCGTCGGCGACAACCTCCATTGATCGATCATTTCCTGCATTAATTCGCTGCACCTTTCGTTCTTTTATTGTTTTAGCAAGGGATGAGCCTTCATTGATTGGATCAGTTATGGTTAGTATAATGATCGTTGTTAAGGTTGTGGAGGTATAGAAAATTTCGGGGCTCATTCCCATCTCCATCAGCATGATTGTTGTGCTTGATGGTGTAGATAACAAAAAGGATTTTGTGTGGTTTTAATTCGAAGATGCCAGGAAACACTCGGTTTATACAAATATGATAAGGCAACATACAATTTGTTGGAGATGTGTCACTTTGACTCTTTTGACCAGCAAAGACTTGTTCGACTAACAAAGACGCCTTCAGTCCGGAATATAGGTAGGAAAAAAAAACTTCAAGTATGTGGATTATAGGCTCACGAATAGAGTTAAAACTCATTGACTTCAAAAGACTGGTAGCAATATATTTGACACAAAGCCTTTTTACTTCTTAAAAAAACAGGCAATTTTATTCTTGCCTCTACTTTGTTGTCCATTGATTTTGCCCTCATTTTTTAGGTTTTCGTTTTTGCCTCTGTTTTTTAACGAATCCACATTTTACTCCTACTTTGGATGGTGAAGTAAATGGTGTTAAGTTGTTAGTAAAAAGACATTTATACCCTTATGTGATGATGATGCACATGTGGCCTATAATTGTTTATCATTTGTGTTTTGCTCCCATTTTTTACATATGACTTGGAACTGAAACTGTGACAGGACTAGATTGAGCATTTGACATGTTTTCGGCAAACATTTGATAAAAAATTACATAAATTTGGCATCACTTTAGTAGCAACAAAAATTGTCAACATTTCTGTAACATTTTGACTGATTTTGCATCACCAGGTGAAGTCATATACAAGCATCACCGTTCGGCAAGGGCGCTGCTGCCGGGGCCGCCCCCGCTGCCGAGGCTACTCCCTGCCACCAAGCAAGGGCGATGTTGCCAAGGCCCTCTCTGCCGTCATCTAGCAAGGGCATTGTTGCCGAGGCCGCTCCCCACTGTTGTAGATAGGTCAAGCAAGGGGCCGCTCATCGTTGAGCAAGGGAGACACCGTCAGGGCCCTCCCCGCCGCTGGCCAGCATGGACCGTGGCAGGGGTCACTCCCCAACGTTGGCCAACAAGGGCGCCACCACCGCAAATAGGTTAGGCAAGGGGCCGCTCTATGCCGCGTTGGGCCCGCTCTTCGTTGTATCTTTTCTTGTCAGCTTGTCGCTGGCACTGCTCTGCCTCCTAGCTAGCTTCCCATTGCCTGTTCTCGAGTGAGCCGCCGCCTCTACCTTCCCTAGGGTTTGGGATGGAGAATCAAGAGAGAAGACAAGATGGTGGTTTGTGGAATTGGGAGAGAAAGAGAACATATAGAAAGGGGCAGAAGGGTCCATCTATATTTTTATCTTTTTTTTAAAAAAAAAATTATCTTAATATATGTGGCTCTACTCTGCTCCATTAAAAGCAGGGGTAAACGTCTCGTTCAGGTTGAAAATATAGGGGCAAAAACAAAAACCCTAAAAAGTAGAGGCAAAATCAATATTAGACATTAAAGTACGGGCACAGAAGAAATTATCACAAAAAAATTGCTAGCAAGCTACATGTGATACAAATGAGATAGTGAACATTGACAAGCCATGCATGTTGAGAGTCAGTCTGAGTTGGCTCATTAAGATGACCCAACATCTTGCAAAAACATGATAACAAGCAAGATGAGCTAGCTCAACATACACTTAAAGACATGTACAAAGGTATAGTTGGGTATAATCTCTATATTAACTAGAGACTATATGTTTGCAACAGTTGAGACAATAAGATCTCTAACAATTAATATACCAACATACTTTTTATTGGTCTTCTTTTTTTTTTTTTGGACTCCATGCAATGAAATTTTCTATAATAAATACTAATAGTCGACTCTAAGCCATTGTCATACATACCAACCATTCTTTTTCTTCTCTCCCTCTTTTCCACGTCACTAAATCATATATGATTGTATTGTATAAAAACAAAGAGAATCCGCTAATAAAGACCATTGTGCATGCTCTTACAACCAATTTGACGAGCTAAGACATCCTTGATCCTCGAAGAAGCCTTTTGACCGGCTAAGAACCCTTCCATCACCAGGTGAAAGACTTGTATGCACATAGGCCGAGGAGGTTTAGCTTGTGGTGTCCACTATAGATTTGGTTTTGGAATATAGGGTTTGTTTGGTTCTATGCTATCGCTGGCCATATATATTTTTTTTTGGCAAGGCAAGTTTTAGCAATTGCCAAAAGTTTAGCAAATTTGTTGATTGGATTGTTGATTTTTTTTTGGCAACATTAGGTAGCTTTAGTGTGGATTGCTATGAGAAGGTTGCCAGATAAATTGGCAGTGCCAATATTATTGGTGTCAACCCAAATACTCTTAGGTGATAAAATTTTGGGCATTGCTAATTATGTGGATGCTAACCGAACACACCTGTAATCCCAATAGGATCTACGAGGTACTAGGAAACAGGGAAATGACACATGTACCATGGGATTTCTCCTTTTAGGAGGAGAATGATTTTATTTTTTCCCTTTTAAACCAAGACTGGTGCTTATAAATAAATTTGGAAACAATTTAATGAGGTGACTTGAGGTTAAAAATAAATGTAATGTGGTGACTAACTTCAAAATAGAAAATCACAAGTTAACTTCACAACTCTCTGCTAAATAAATTAGAATCTTTGATTATTTATCCTTGTCTTTAGTCCTCTTTTACGATGGGAGCATAGACAAGGTTTGAAAATGCATTTTGTTAGGTTATACAAAGGAAAAATACAGAATAAATTTTACAAAACTACAAGTATTTTGCACAATACAACTTCATTATCACAAAACTAGCTTTAGTGTCTCAATTATTACAAAACTATAGGTTTTAATAATGCTAAAACATGTAGTTATTTAATAATGGAGACACTGAACCTATAGTTTTGTGATAGGCGAAGATACTAAACCTTATTTTTTTGAACAAGTTCTTAAACCTGTAGTTTTGTGATAGTTTGTACAAAGTAGTACCTTATAGTTTTGTGATAAATCTATAATTTTGTAATCAAGTAGTTAAATTTATAGTTTTGTGAAATTTACTCAAAATATATGCAATGTGAATCCAAACCCTACAAATCATCATGTACCTTATATATTTATGAGATGACATGTGGGCCCATGTTTTTTTTTGTCATTTCACACATTTTCTCCCCCTATTTAACTGGGAATGAACAAAATAATGGGTGCGGTATCCACCAGCAAATATAAGAGTGTCATACTACAAACTTCACTTTTGACATGTTATAAATTTGCCTTGTATTTAAAATTGAACCAAAATTTGTTCTGAACATTAAATATTTATAACAACACTAAGTAATATAAAAACCTACATATATAATCTAGTATAACCTTCTTCCTAAGTCGAACTTTATATATCATGCGCGCTTATTACATCGTACAGTACAACAACTTATGCACATGTTGTCAATGTCACCGAAATTACATGCCACAGTCCTATCGAACTTTATCCACCCCCCACTGACAGTTAGTCATGCTCTTTTATACAATCACACGAAAGTCTAGCTGATGCTCAGCAGTTAGCCAGTTAGTCAATCCCTGTCAAACATCTCGAGAGACTAAAAAAGCGCATTATATAATCTCAACTTGACGCCGCAACTCGGCCTGAAAAGACTGAAAATTTCACATGAACAATCCTGTGCATGCATGCTCAAAGCTAGCTTAATTAGCCCCCCCATTTATCACGACGACGACGCGCGCGTGCAATCGCATGATACTTGCATACTCCCATATGCCAATCCGATCGATCTGCCCGTCTTCTCCGGCCAACTCCACAGCTCTCGCACGTCGCCGATCGATTACGACGGCGATCGACGGCGACGGCGACGACCATATCGGTTGCCTCCTCGTCAGGGTACCCTATCGCCGGCCGGCCTATATAGCTAGTGCCCTGCCGCCACCGTCGCTGCACGCGGCTGGATTATTACCAATTTATCATCATCATACTGTATTATTATACTATATCTATATCCCAGCGATAATTGCAGTAAAGTTCATTAATTAACACTGTACTACTTGCATCGTTGAGAATTCCGATCGTGATCATGATGATCTTGAACGAACAATGCGTCGTTGTTTTCCCCTCTCTTTTTTTCTTTTCTTGATGAGATTGAGAGGGATTGGGAGATTGGGATGGGATAATGCGTCATTGTTTGGAGTTAATAGTGCAGAGTTATACGAGAACAGCTGTTGGGATGCTCCGTAGGCAACTCGAGGATGCAGTGCAGATGAGATGAGAGCATCTGCCGCCGCATCAATGCACATGCGACAGGCGACGATAGCCCCATGCTGCTGTAGTAGTACTACGTACCGATCTTGTATAACTACTACTGGGCGTTAATTTAGTTCGTCTGACGATGTTTTGGACAGCTACAGCAAAATAATTCAAGCACGCAATTGATTGAACGAATGTAATGTAGCAGGAGTAGTACTAGTGCCAATTAAGGTGTGGGAAATGTTCTGGAATTCAGGCTCTGCTAGCATTAATAATTCAGAGTCTACTTGGCTTGAATTAGTTATTGATAGGTAGGAAAGGCTCCTATCATTTCGATTTAACTTATTTTCCGCAGCAAAATATTGAAATTTCAACCTTAGTTTTGAAGTTGATTTTGATGTTTTTTTCATCGTAATCCTTTATCCAGTCTTGAATTTCAAACAGTATATTTTATATATAATTTTTTATTGCTTTATTTATATGCCAACCGCTTTAAAGAAAAGAACAAAACGATCCCAGCCGAATTTTTTGGTGTCAGTTATTAGGTTATTTTTTGTTCATGGCCTTTTGCTGTCCCGTGGATCATGTGATGAAGAAAAGCAGAGGATACCTAGTGGATCTGACAAACACCAACCGTCACGGTTCAGAGGGGGCATTCCCGTCTTTTTTTCGTCTCATCAACAGTACTCTCGTCGTGGACGTGGCGCCAAACGAAACGAAACGTGGTCGTCGCCGCCGCCCCGTCTCGCCGTCCGTCCCCTTTGACTCGCTCCGCGCCGCGCCGCGCGCCCAATCATTGCACGCGCCCCGACGCCACAGCCGCTCCGCCTCGCCGCGGCGCGCCACCGCGCCGCGCGTACACCTGAAAACGCTGTCGCAATGTCGCTCCGCGTCGCGCCGCGGGCGCGCACGGCGGCGAGCGGTAGACAAGCACACGCACACGCCGACGCAATGCTGCAGGCAACGCGTTCGTACGTGTCGCGTGTGCGCGGTGGCTACGTACGCACGCACGCATAGAGCTAGAGCTGACCACGAAACCTCTCCACGTTGCCAACTACTACTACCACCACGAAAACCGCAAATTCGCAGGTCGATGTCAATGTGCCATCGCGGCAAAAAAAAAAAAAAATCGTACAATTCTCAACGAGACGGGTCATGGCTGTGCCCCGTACGCCGCGTCTTCTTCCTCCTCCGTGTGTTTGCTTCGCCGCCTGGATCAAAAAAGAGAAAAAAAAAACACGGTCGCCGTCGCCGGAGTTGGGGATGAAACCGGCGGCGGATTTGGTTGGTTTTTGGCGAGGAACACGCGTGGCAGGCAGCGGGAGGATTAGCGGCCAGGTTTCCCGGGCACCAATCAACGGTCTCTACGTTGTGCTCTTCTGCTCCAATGGCTGGCTAATAATGCACATAAACACGCAAATCAAAAGCTACACCTAACAAATCCTCCTCCCATAAAAAATATTCTGCACCAGAAGCATGCCCTTCTGCGAAAATAATAACGAATAATAACATCCCCATCGTTTCGGGGAATTAATTAAACACCAATGATAAAAACGAAAACAACATCAAATTTATACAAACATAGTCAACAGAGAATTAAGTTGACGCCAAAATGATACTACTAATACATACAGACATAATTAATGATGGATTCCAATGAAAAAAAATACGATTTTTAGCTGAGAGAAATGTTAATTTAAGTAGAGGAAAAAAAAAAGATCCTGATATATTTCTTCCCTCACATGCCAGCTCGCTACTCCTCCTCCGTCCTCTCCTTCCTCCCCTTCCTCGCCTCACGGATTTAGCGCCGAGAAAAAAAAAGAAAGCGAGAAATAATCTCCCTTTCACGGCCTCGCCTCCTCCTCCTCCCAATTTTTTCCCCAATTCATCGCTCTCGAGGCTTGCATCGACCTCCCGGATCCCAAAGGCGCGACCTTTTCCGACGCCGGAGCGGCCGGTTCTGCCGTTCTTTGCTCCGATTTGCGGGCGGCGACGCCGTGATTTGGCAGCCGGGGAATGCTCTACCTCAAGCAGCCAGGCGCGGATTTAGGGTTCCGGCGAGCGGCGGGGCTGTGATCTGGCCTGCGGCGGATGCGAGATTGAGCCGTCCCGCGCCGGGGGTAGTCGGCCGGCGGCCATGGCGGCGGCGGAGGCGGGGGCAGGCTGCCTCCAGAGTTTCGAGCTCTACGAGGCTGACTCGGTGAGCTCCTCGCGTCCGAATCACAATGGCTGGTGTCCTTGTTGTGTGTGGTGCTCTCCCGATTTTGTTGTTTGTGATGCTGCTGCTGCCGTGCTGCTTGATTCGGGAAAAAGGCTCGAGTTTTGCGTGTGCATGTTGCTCTCGAAATGGTTGAGCGTTTGGGCAGCGTGCTTTAGGAATAAATGGGCGGTAGAGGCTACGGATTTATGGCTGCTTGGATCGTTCTGGGCTGCGCCGGAAGATTTGGAACCTCGATCCTTTAGTTAATTCAATGTTCATGTTTGTGATTTGGGTTTGCCTGTTTGGGAAGCGATCACGGAAGGAGATTTCTAGGTGTTATTAGCTGTCTGTGTTGTTCATTTTGAGCGTTATTCGAGAAAATTTTGTCCCTCGCTAATTTCTGACTTTCTGTTCGTTTAAGCTGATTTCTGGTTAGCAAAAGGAGGCGGAGCTTTTCCTTGTTTCCATGTGCTTTTGGAGTTCAATTTGTTTGTAGCTGTGATGTTTTTGTTTTGCTGTTCTCTGTTGCTATTATGGCTTGCCTTCGTAATTCTTTTTACGTTTTCTAAATGCATTTTTTCAATATTTGCTGTTTCCCAAGGTGAATTTATGCTGTTCAGAGTCTGAACATTGTGCTGTCATACGTATACCAGAATTGGCCGGGGGGTGGGGGGTGGGGGGAATATTTGTGTGCAAACAATACCTTGCATCCTTTTGACGGCTTTCAATTTGGTTGCAAAAATTGAGCCTTGGCATCCTTCAATGGCTTTCACAGTGTTTATCTGGGTGTGGACCTGTGACAATTTTTGCAAGGTTTTAAAGAACAGTGCTATTAGAATATACTAGAGCAGATTCAACGGTGAAATTAAGGTTTTAGTGAGATGGCGAGCCAAACTAAGGCTTAAGGAACTAGAATTGAGTTTATATTTTTTTTTGTATGGTTAGTGATGAGTTGATTACAGCAGTAACAAAAGATACTAAATGGCAGCAGTGATAACCAGGTGTCTCCCTGAAATTTCAATTCAAGTCATTCAACTGATTTTCTGCCATAGAGTGTACTTGACTTACCGATATATTTTTTCCCCTGCTCATATAATGGCGAATTTGCAATCTGTACTGACATTACCTATCAATTACACATATACTTGTTTGCTACATCTTGATGTAAAAATTTGTTATTTGGTTACATAGCCATTGAATCAGTATATTACATAATTTCTCATTCTTACTAGTGCAAGTGCACGCATTCTTCCTGTTCTTCTGATTTTCATCAAATTGTTTGAATTCCTGTTCTGTTTAGAAATGTTAGCATTTGCTATCCTGTCTGAGCATGTTCAAGTAAATCTGTCATTTTGAAGGTGGCCTTATTTGTTGCCCCTATATCCTTGTAATGTTGCAAATCTTGATTTTTGAACAGTGATAAGAAAGTGACAAATAAAATCCATTTGCTGTATCTAACTATCAACAAACAATCTGTTCAACTTATTGGCTCTTGTTTATTCATTTTATTCTACTACCTATTCTTTTTTCTGGACAACCATTTTTTAAGTATGTCTCTTTATACACCATTTTTTTTTAAGTACACTGGTACAAAGTTGTATAGCCCAAATTCTTCTAGTTTTCTCCAGGTGCTAATTACACTGGTACAAACTTTTTGCTGTTAGTATTTTGGTCAGACAGTCTCCATATTTCGGGTTTGCAGCAGTACAAGACAAAATGTTAATACCAATGATGGCTTTTAGGCTAGCCAAGTGTAGATGACCCATTTTATGAGGGATGTATAATGGACTTAATCAGTGAGCAGATCAGCAGATCATGTCGTGAGTGACCACCACTCTCTGTTGAGAAAAGGGTACACTAACATTTATTCTACTACCTTTTGTTCTTTCGAATTTTCTTCATCCATAACCCAGTTAGGATCCCACCTCTAAAATGGTCTAGTTGTCTGGTATTCTCTATGACACAGGTAGTGGCTGTAACTTGCATCATTGGTTGCTTGCAGAAAACGAATAATATTTCCATATTGCAATGAGTCATTCTGATTTCCTTGCAGAAGTTTTCAGCTCTTCACTAAATGATATGGCATGACTTATCTATTGGTTTATTAATAGTTTTATTTTTGATAAATCAAGAGTTTATTGAAGCCATTTTGTTAGAATGTTGATTATATGCTGGCTTGTTGATTTCTGACCACACTTAAATTGTGAATTCTACTTTGCAGAAATTTTACATTCTCGGAACTAACACTGACAAAACATCATGGAAATTGCTCAAGATTGATAGAATGGAGCCAGCAGAGCTCAACATAGACGAGGGCTCTACTGTGTACTCACATAGTGAATATCTTGATCTGCTAAATGTTCTCAATGAAGACCACAGGTCCACTGGTGGAGTAAAATTTGTTACAAATTGTTTTGGAATCATTGGTGAGTTATCCGTCTTTTTATAGCCTTTTCATCAGGGAAAGCATATAAAAAAAATGTATTCATGGTAATTTTTCTGTTCAGGTTTCATTAAGTTCCTTGGACCATATTACATGTTGATTATCACTGAGCAGAGAAAAATTGGGGCTATATTTGGCCATCCAGTTTACCAAGTTACTAGGACTGCAATGATTGAGCTGTCAAATTCCCAATCAAAGGCGAAATTTCTCAATTCCAAGGATGAAGATAGGTATCTTGCATCACATTTTTATGCCCTCCACATTACCTTACATCCTTATTTGGCAGCCTGGGACCCTGTCCTAATCCCTGCAGGTGGTCCGGCTGGCCAGGATTGAGGCCTATCCAAACAAGGCCTACATTTTTTCCCTTCTATTTAACATTACAATTTTATGACAATGGAACGTTATGTTCTTCTGTAAAACTTCAACATCAGAGCTACGTATTTATTTGCCATGCTGAATGATTACACTGTGTATTCTTGATAATCCAACCTTTACTCACGTGCAGATACAAGAAGCTCTTGCAGACAATTGATCTTAGAAAGGACTTCTTTTATAGCCACTCGTATAATATCATGAGAAGTTTCCAGAAGAATTATGATGATCCACAGGAAGGATGGGACCTGTATGACACAATGTTTGTATGGAATGAGTTTCTTACACGAGGAATTCGCAACGTTCTGAAAAGTACCATCTGGACTGTTGCATTAGTCTATGGCTTTTTTAAACAGGTATATATTATACATACCCATAAATTAGTGTTTTTTAAATTCTTAAATAGGATTAGTGAAACATGGTAGATTGCAACAAAATAAAGATCCCGTTCCTTTGAGAAAACCAGGCTACCAGTTGCTAAGATTGGCAAGAACTTATTCTTAATGTCTTGTTGATGTTGATATATCAATATCCTGATTGTGTATTCATTAATTTTACTCTTTAGTGAGCATGATTTGTATTTGCTTATGTAAACAAGTCATTCATAGGCTATTAGTAGTGCTTTCCATGCTTATCCATAAAATCACTGTTATGGAAAATATGTATATAGGAGAAAACATCATATTGGAATATTATGTATTTATACTTGGGTACAGCCGTACAGGCTATCTTGTAGAGCTGAGATATTTCTTCCTATGAGAAAAAAGAATTTTAATCTAAAGAAAATCTGGTGGTGTATCATTGCCATATGATTAAGTCATGAACTTCCCTTTGTCTAAGTTCTTTATTGCTATTGGGTATCACAAATTTTATTTCTGATATAATTTTAGAATAATATAACCTAATTTTCATTTGTACCAAGGATAAACTCGCAATATCTGGGAAAAACATTATGCTGACACTCGTTGCTAGACGCTCAAGGCATTATGCTGGAACCAGGTATATACACATTTCTCCTATTAGTTTTCTTTGCTTGTTTTGGTTTGATGTGATTAATAAAGACGTGGGTTCTGGCATCCTTGTTTTGATTTTGTTATATTGTTGAACAGGTATCTAAAGAGAGGTGTGAATGATGAGGGTAGAGTAGCAAATGATGTTGAGACTGAGCAAATTGTTTCCGAGGACATGCTTGGACCAAGGCAAATAAGCTCTGTTGTGCAGAACAGGGGTTCCATTCCACTGTTCTGGTCTCAGGAGACATCCAAGCTGAATCTTAAGCCTGATATCATATGTAAGCATTGAATCCATTTTTCCACGCATGCAGTATTATTCAATTATTTTGATTTTTTTTTTGTTTTTCTCAGTGCATGAGAAGGACGAGAATTATGAAGCTACCAGACTTCATTTCGAAAATCTCAGAAGAAGATACGGAAACCCTATAATCATCCTAAACTTGATTAAGGTAAGCTGTATGCATTTGTTTTACTTAGACTACCATATTTAGAGCGGCCTTGTGTAAACGGGTATATGTTTTCTCAGAAAATGCAATACTAGTATGTAGCTCCTTGGGCTTTATGAATATATTATAATGGAGTACTTAATAGTTCAAACTCTTACAATTATTTTTCTTGTGTTCTGAAGAAACGCGAGAGGCGGCCACGTGAATCTATACTCCGCCGTGAATTTGATAAAGCAATTAAGATCATAAATAATGATCTACCAGGGGAAAACCATCTCCGGTTTTTACATTGGGATCTTCATAAAAACTCTCAAAGGTATTGCTTCTTTGTGTTGCACACCTTTCATGTACGGTTTGGTAATGCTTTTAATCTGCATGGCTGAAGCAAATTGTTTATTTTCAGAAAAAGCACGAATGCCCTCCAAGTGCTTTTAAAAGTGGCATTTGAAGCTTTGAACTTGACAGAATTCTTTTACTGTCAAGTTCCCCCAGCTCGAAGGGTTGGCAGTTCCTTCAGTTTGCATGCTCCATTGTAAGTATTATTGTTTACCTCATGGTTTATTCCTCTTAATATAAAGGTAGTATTTTTCTTTGGTGCCTTTCCTTACTTTTCAGTTTTCGCTATGGGCTTTATAGGAAGAATGGTTTTGGTCATCACGAATGTGATGACATCAACAATGATGATACCACAGACTGTATCGATAATATTGATGATATGTCCCAAGAAGATACCTGTGGCAGTTCTGATACTTCTGGTAATGGAGCTGCAGAAGATATAGCTGAGGACAATGGCCCTATGCCAATAAAGCCTCCAAAATTTCAGAAGGGTGTCCTACGTACAAACTGTATAGATTGTTTGGACCGCACAAATGTTGCTCAGTATGCATATGGTTTAGCAGCTCTTGGACATCAGTTGCATGCACTTGATTCTGTAGAATCCCCTGAACTTGATTTGGACTCCCCCTTGGCTCATCATTTGATGCATTTTTATGAACGGATGGGTGATACACTTGCTGTACAGTATGGCGGTTCAGCTGCTCATAACAAGGTACTTCACTGAAATCTTTCTATTTGCACTTTAGGTCATTCATCACTCTTTCTGTAGGACTATGGGTTGAAATAGGAGTGGTTCTACTTCATTATCATTTCAGTATTTTTCTATCTTTAGTTCCTTAGGCATTGTATCTGGTCTTCTTGAAGTTTTGTTTAAATTCTTCAGATGGAACCAATAGATCAACCATGGCAGGATATAACTATGGAAGCACACATTTCTTCCAAAAATAGGTTCAAACCATGGGCCTATATAAAATTTAAAAAAATTAGGAGTTTAAGGGTCAATATATGAAAAATCTGTTTATGTTTAAATGTGGCATTGGTGCCATAGTTCAAGAAATAAAAATGATAATCATCTATTAAATTTTGATGATCGATGAGTGTGATGAGTGCAATATGGATTTTAGAAAAAGTTCAAGCAGTTACTAGAAGATTTGGAGTTTTTATGTGGCAATGTGTAGCTGGAACATTGTTACAATGCTATGTGTTGAGAGACTTTGACCACTTTATCTATCAGTAGCTGGTATGGCATTATTGTCTATTGTTTGTTTTTTTACGTATGTAATGACAAAGATGATGGTAACTTTGTTTACGTTAGATGCATGCCATATGTAAAGAATGGAATATTTGCCCTGTTTCTCTTCCAGGACAGGGACACCAGTAATCTAAATTAATATAAATGGTGACAACACCTCCATTCACTGGGGACAAACTTGCTGGTGAATTGTTGGTGGAATTTTAGTTATGACAGGGATTGAGGATAGTGTTTTGATGGCAAATACTCTCAATAATGGCTCCAGAAATCTGTTTTGCCCCGCCACTGCCTCTAGGGTCTGCCAGATATTGTAGCCACAAGCCCTGTTGTGCATAACAGCACATATTACGTAGGACTAGCACCTTTTCTACACCCTTTTCTCAGTACAACTATGAAGTCAAATAAACCTCACAATTGCTTGTCCTATGGAGTGTGATGCTGCATTAATGAATGGTACATGAAAGACATAATAAATGAATGGGTAAATTTACCTAGTGCCCTTACAAGTTGCAAGCACAAGCTGCAAATTAATATTCTGAAGGAGATGGGTTGTAAAATACCCTTGTGTTCTTCTCTCCTCCGTGCAGTGTTGTCTTGCCTGTAGCCACATCAATTGCCACCACTGTTTAGCTGTAACTAAATTAACCTAAAGAACAAGGGAAGAATGATCATTTCACACCCTTTTGATTGATAATATGAAGGAGATGATGTTTTCCAACACTTTATGTGTCGTGGTAACATTTCTAACAGTGTCACCACGTGGAACTCACAAATTTGCTCTGAGTGAAAAAACAATGATATCTCCATCCTAACCTAGCAGTAAGAGTTTGAAGCTTTAGACGAGTAAATATAATATTATTTGACTGTTGAGATAATGAGATATATATTCAGCTAATATTGTAAGATGGTTGGAACATAATTATAAACAACACCTTAGTTGACAAAGTAGCTGAATATTTTTATTACATTATTTATATACCATGATTTTTATATTACATGTTTCTTGTTGAGCTATTCAATTTTAATATATCTGATGAACTTATTGTGTTGTTTCATGAAACAGATATTCTCAGCAAAGAGAGGACACTTAAAGTTCGCTATCCAATCGCAAGAGTTCTTCAGGACACTGCAACGATACTACAGCAATGCCTATATGGATGCTTATAAACAGGCAGCAATAAACTTGTATGTGTTAAAATCAAGTTCGTTCACTACAGATCTCAAATAGGGAACTGCTAAATACTAAGTTTGTTATCACATGTTGCTTCTTAAATTTCTAGATTCCTGGGATACTTCCAACCATGTGAGGGTGAACCTGCACTTTGGGAGTTAGAATCTGTTGCTGGGGAGGGTGTCCTTCGTGAGAATACAAGGTAAAATTATTTCAATTGAACTTCTGTGGTTAATTATGACCATGTAAAAGAAGCTATCGTTCGAACTACATAAGCAATATAACCTATCTCTCTTTGGTGTCAATGTGAGCTATGCATTATGTCTTCTCTAGCCACACATTATTGTTTAGATGTATTATAACTATCAGACCTTGCCAGCCCAACAGCTGAGCTGGAAAAGCCAGGATCCAGTGGCTTTAACTGGCTGGGTGCCTGGGCACACTTTCAAAGTCAAAGATGCAAGTGGGCTCAGAGAAAAGTTTGACCTGGCTATTTCATATGGCTAGCTTGTTGTTATCCATGACGCTGATAGACAAATACTCCTCTGTTCCAAAAATATAAGCATTTCTAGTTTGTTTAGCAGAGATTAAGGTTGAGGAGAAAAAACTTTGGTGCACCTCATTAATGGTGGTTGGGGATGGGAGGGTGGTTGGGGGTTAGATGGGAATGGAATTATTACCGGAGGTGAATAGGTGATTGATGGGACAATAGTACTCTGAATAGTGCTAGTGCTTATAATTTGGTACAAATTTCAAATGCTAGAAATGCTTGTATTTTGGAACAGAGGGACTGAGGGCGTACCCTTCAATTTTGAAGACTATGCCGTATGGCATTTTTGGCTGGTTTGATGTGCAATGACATTCCCTTCTCTTCTCCAAAGCAGTCCCTCTCTCCATCCATGTCTCCATCAGATCTGCCAATGTCTATTCGACTATTCCTTTACCGATCCCCCATCCTGGCAGTTCGGCATGAGAAATCATGGTGGTAGAAGCTGCTTGGCAGCTGGCCATGGTGTCCTGGCTTGCAAAACTTACATTTTGTTGGTTGACTGGCTTGTGGGCTTGTCTTCAATATTTCTCACTGTTTTCCGCATGCCTTGAACCATCATGTAGTATGAGCTGCTAGTTTTAAGATCTATCAGATTAAACAACGTGTTCGAGAAGATTTTATGTGGTATAACGATGTTTTTGATATATTAAAATTCTGCAATTGTCTACAGTTCTACATCCTTGCATAGGTCTCTTAGCCTATGATGCATTGACTTGTCTTGTTGGTATTGTTAATAATGGTTAGTTCTCTGATTATTTTGCCTTGACGAATTTAAAGAATTTTCTGATAAGTAAATACTTGTTGAAATTTAATAAAAAACTTTCCCGCAGAAGAAAGAGAGGTCCAGCAATTATAAACCTAAAAATGTGTAGATATTAAATTATTAATTATTTATATTTTAGTGATGCAGCATCGACACCATATGCATTTCATTTCTGTCAAAAAAATATTCAAGCAAAATGATGCATTCAAGTTCAAGTGATTAATAGCCAGGTCAGGTCTGAATACTAATAGCCATCGTCTTACGGCATTCTGTTATTACAATGCTATTGGCAACCAGGAAGGCAGAAAAAGGGCACAGTAGTGTTTAAATGAGGCCCCAAAGATGTTCCACATCAATAGGTTTTTTGAGGGGTTTTTGGTCAGCAGAGTTTTAGAGACTTTTTCACCTTTCCTCAATCATCAAATTTAAACATCAAATACTTATACTGAGTTTCCATAACATATTCGATCTGGAATGCTGTACATCACTACATGACATTCTTATTTCATGGTGTTCCACATTAAGGGCGAAGGACAAGACAAAAGGCCATCTCTGTTTCGTGCCTTTTTTTTGTATTTACTTTACTTGCACATGTGTTTTGCAAATTAACAAAATCAATCTTATGAATTATCTGACAGAAATATATTTTTCACAGTAAATTGATAAAAAAGTCAAAGTCCGATGGCATTCTTCAGAAAAGCAACACATCCATGTCCAGCAACGGTCGAAATGGGATGTTGAAGTCATCATTCACTGATTCTAAAAGTGAGCTTCAATCCCCAAACTGTTCTTCTGATGCAGTAAACGAAATTTCATCAGTACCTGATAATACAGTGTCAAAACTAAGGTTGGTTTCTATTCTTCAAATTCTTAAACTCAATCTTGGCCTTATTCTGCTAATATGATAGCAATGAGCACAATGTATTAGTGCTGTTTCCCAGAACAAATAATTCGTACTAGCATATTGATCCCTGTTCTCTTGAAAAATACTTTAGGTATACTCCCACAGTGCCTCATGTTAAGCATGTAAGCTGTGAGCTTGATTATTGCAATGGTTCTGGAGATTCAAATTTCCTGGACATTGACTGGCTTTCATGTTCAGACAATGAAAGGTGATTCACACCATCCACTTTCTGTTTTTTGTCCTATCTGTCTCTTTTAATTTATTACTTCTATTGATTCCTGAAGAACCACTATTCTGTATTTTTGTATTTGTATATCAAGACAAGCTTGCTACATGGTTTCACAAAAATGCTTATTTAAATATAAACATATAGTTCCTTTGTTTATGCTGGACTTCTTTAGCATCTATGTTTATTGAAAATGACAAACTTAAAGCACTGTAAATCTTTGTCATGTATTCTTTAATCCCTTGATCTAGTAATACATCCACGACACTGCTCATTGTTACTGCAGATTCAAGATATAGATGACCTTTCTCACTATATTTGTGTTGTACGTTATGCTTCAGCAGGTCAACAGCCATAAGTACTCCTGAGATGAATGTTCCAACTGATAATGTTGCCACTGGCGCATCCTCTAGGAGAACGGTTAGCGCATTCAGCAATCAAGCTGTTTACTTCTATTCCAACTCGACCATTTATGTGTATTGCAATTACGGTTCAGACTTAAGAAAGCCTCAAACTTTTTTATTCGGCACAATTTCCTTGACCCAAATGGTTCCTTTTTTTTTTTTTTGCCCAACACCTTTTGAGTTATTCTTTTTTATTTTTCCTCAAGTTCTTGCTCAATTAATCGCATATTAACATTCTATAAAAAAGAGCTCATGAGTACCCCTGTTCTGGGTATTAGCTTGGTTCTCTTCCACCTGGAAGAACGAGCTCCTGATAGGATTGAATTAGGAAGAGGTTCAGTCTCAGAGATTATGTTTTTTCACATGCAAGAACATACTCCCTCCACCCAGAAATATAAGCATCTGGGGGAGGGAAGTGACCATGGTACAGCATATCTGGACAAAGGTTATGTCCAGATTCGTTGTACCATATGAAGGGTCACATCACTCACCAAATGCTTATATTGTTGGATGGAGGGAGTATTTTTTTTTCACATAGAATTGAAATAACCTACAATTCATGCAACAAACTTAACCAGATATTTGATTTGAAACTTCCAGGAAGACCATGCTACGGAAATTCAGGCTCAGGGGTTATCAGAGCATTTTGTTCAGTGGATTGATCAGGGAGAGACCTTTTGGTTCTAATATTGCTAGATTATCACCTACATCCAAGCTAGAGGAGAGGCATAAGATGAGATAATATCACCCTTAGCCTCCTTATGATTCATGAGTCACCAGGGGCCTTAAAATCCTTGGCGTCCTCCAGTGAGGTGTACTATTCTGTTCATTTGTTAAGTTTGCTCACCAGTTATTCCCCTAGGGGCGAGTAGATAGGCATTGTTCTTATTTTCTTAAAGGAAAGAAAGAAGGTAGGTAGTATATTTTATTCTTTTGATGTTGTACCATTTGTTCAGCCATTTCCATTGTGTAAATATATATATGATGATCGAAGTGTTTACCCTTTTTCTTGAGTTGAGGTGGACATGAAAGCACCATTTTTCCCTCAACTTGATTCTTCTCTTTCTTCTTTTCTCCTGGGATCTTATGAGATCATATGTACATGTATTTTCATTGCAACAGAAGATATACTATTGTGTATTTTTGTACTCTTTTCGTACCAATCCGTCTTCCAAAAGGCACATCTTATTATTCTATGATATACTTGGAGCATTTTGAAAAGCATTTCCGATTGTTATGTTATGCTTATCTTTATGCAACTTTTACTCTGTACTGTTCAAGCATCAGGGAATAAAGTGACATTAGTGTAAAAATTCAGAAATTGTGCCATTTTAAGGTGCTGAAGGAGACAGGGCAGCTGTATGTGGTGTGTCGGTTTATCTGGCAATTGTGGCCTCGAGGGGTTAGGCAAGCATGGTACTCCCTCGTTCCTTAAAAAAAACAACATATTTTTAGGTTTAAATCTGGACATAAGTCTAATACATTTTTGTAACGGACGAAGTACACTTTATTGCTGTGAAATATTAATCTTCCCCTATATTTTATTGCTGTGAGTTATTATCTTCGCCTAAACAGAACGGCTACATCAGTTATTATTTCGAATGCGTGACATCAAACCTTTGAAAGTATCACAAACTAACATACGCAAAACTAAAAAACATTTTTGGTGGGTTTGGCCGCCCTTTGGATTGTAGTCCAAAGTAGTTTTAGAATTATAGACCTTGATATCAGGATTAGTTTCAGGGAAAAACTCACATACTCGCATGTAAATGACATCGACATAGTTGTCCTTGTCCCTAACAATACTTTCAACCTAGTCAAATGGAAATGATATCAACATAAGTGTTGTCTGAAATACTTTCACATTATTATTTTCCAAAATATTTAACCGATACATCATTATTACAGAAAGCAATGATAAATCATGCATAGTAGAGACCTTGCTAATGTTCCCTCTAAACGACAACCAATGTATAACAGATAACTAGAGCAGTATCAATTTTTTTAGAAAATTTATAGCAGTATCAACTGGAGCAATCCTTTCAAGCTTCAATTAGCTCCACTTCCAGACATGAAGAATTAAGAGGTTGACGTCCTTGTATTCTACTATCTTCGTTCTATAATATAGTAACCTAGGAGAGAATTTGATCTTTCCTAAAACAATGTATCTAGCACATATAGACATGTGCTAGATACACTGTCGTATTTCTAGATTGTTATATTTTGGGATGGAGGAAGTAGTCAGCAGATCAGCACCTCATAAGCTCATGGCTTTCATTGGCTGATGGCCAATTAGAGAGCCATAATATATCACGGGCTGGTTCTTGGAACGTTCACGGTCGATGACAGCGACGGCTCTTCCAGCTCCAGTTAGCCGCTTGACTGATAGCAGCAGCAGCTACCATCGTGCATACTGCATACACATGTGCAAGCTAGGCGATCAAGATGGAGACGTATCACTCCCAAATGGGACCAAGATTTAATCCAGTTTCTACCTAACTTTCTCCCGCTGTTTCTGAATTTCAGCTATGGTGGCCGCCGGCGGCCGTGGCCGGATTTAACCGAGATCGTCGCCAACTTGCAGAACTGCAGATCGATCTCCAAGCCGCCAGTGCAGTGCCAGTTTCTTCTGCACATGCATTGGTGAATACGCAGTGAGATCTCTGAAGATTCAGCTAGCATGGCTGCATGGGTGCTGATGCTTTCTGCGTCATTCCTCCATCCCTTTCTCTTCGAGAAACTTGGTGATGCTTCATTTGGGCTCCAACTAGTTAGCAGTACATGGCTGTAGTAACGGATGTGGACCAATCAAGATGTCAGTGATTACTACTGCACCAACATTATTGTGGAGGATTGATAAGAAAAACTAATGCAAAGTGTAATAAAATCCTTTCTATTAAATATAAATATTTCTAGCTATACATATAGATGTTTGCGTATATATAAATAAAATACTTATATTCTTGTGAGAGCAAGTATAGAATACGTCGTTTCCTTTCCTGCGGCTTTATGTTCTCCATGAAGTATATATTCCTTCCATCCAAAAGTATATGAATTCTTATATTTTGTTTGACGGAAAGAGAGTACTCCAGTAAATACGTTCCCACAATGTGAAATATGTTTCTAAAATAGTAAGTGTGTTTGTGGCGTTGTAAACGACAAAGATGATGCATTATCCCGGAAAGTTAATAATAACGTATTCGTTTTATACATACAGGTAATAGTAATGCAGGCTTTTGCAAAATGGGACTAAGGCTGAAGGGAGATATTTTTAGTTGGTTGTTGTCATACTTTCATGTTATGGACAGTCTAACTAGTGTGATGTCAATTGTCAAAAGAAAATTAAATCTGGACAGTGGTAATAATTATATGTGTGGGGTCCAACTCACACTCATATAATTTTTCTTAGGTGGGTCTTGTTCTTGCCTATTATTGGTGATGTTGTACCAACGCAAAATTTAATAGTGATGGTTTATTAGAACGAGACGGCTCGAGGATAAGGATCAGAGACGAGGGGAAACGTGAGCATCCGACGTGGCTGATTAGGTAGTGATTGATTAGTTTGTTATCTGATTTTAGCACTTAGGGCAGTTTTTAACACACGTCACATTGCACACGTCTTGTTTGAGAATTGTCAGAGGCAGAGTATACAGCTCCATGCATGCCTTGATACCTAGGAGTATGGACAGAATATTTCGCGTGGATATATACTCTTCGAATTAGGGAACACCAAAACCATAAATCCATGTATTTCAAACATGGTTCATATGGATAAGAACCATGGTTTAACTATTTATATAGGGTGGTTCGGCAGTGATTATAAGTTTGTGATGGCAGCTATGTTTTAGATGGACAACATATTCTATTCACACCAGCTTCTCGTATACACTCCATGTACACCAATTAACATTTATCATCGAAAAATCTAGAAAAGTTTAATACATGCACATCTAATATTACTACACACATTTGTAAAATTTCATCTTAAAATTTATTATATTTTAATCGTAACAAAAAGATGAAAAAATCTGTCAGCTTTTGGAATAAAAATATATTTGAATTTTATATTTTTATTGCTCTTTGTGTACAATGAATTTTAAGATAAAAATTTACAGATATATGTAGTGCTATTGTAAGTATATGTACAATTTTTTTCAAGAATTTTTGGTGATATTTTTTAATTGGTGTGCACAGAGTGTACACAAGTTATTTTTCAGGCCCCTTTGACACAAAGGAAATCCATAGGAATTGTAGAGGATTTGTTTCATATAGGAAATAATCCTATGAAGCCCTTTGATTCAAAGGATTGACCCCTATCAATTTTTTTTGAAATTCCTATGGATTAGGCTATTCTAGAGGGATTTTAGAGAAAAAAAAAGCATGGTCTTATCTCATGTTTTGTTCTAAATTGCACTGCCAATGGAATCTGTTTTTGAGTGAGATGAGCTGGTTTTCTTACTTGGCCATTTTCTGCCCCTTGAACTCAAATGGTGCAAAGACCATCTTAGATCGTAACTGAATGGATAAACAAAGGTAAAAGAGGGAAAGATTATGTTCACTTTCCCCTGAGAGTGATATTAAACCTACATTATGACCCAGTGGCATTTCTTTGCATGCAAAATTCGTAGACATCCAAAAGTGCATTTTGTTTTTATGATGTGCGAGTGTTTAAGTAACTCGGGTTTGAAAGCAAGATACTTCGAATAACTTAGGCTTGATAACCGTCTGTGGACATGCCAGCCAAAAAGGTCATGAGACAAGTTATAAGAGATGCAAACACGAAAGCAACCACGAACTCATCGCCACGTATTCCTGGCTGCCAAATCGAGTCAATTCCGAGCGATGTACAGAGTTTCTAGGCACCCCCTTCCTTTGAATTCTTTCAAGTCTACAAAATCCAGCCACGCAGCAGTTGCCGCTATTGAAAAATACGGTTCCAAACTTTCATGCTGTACTTGTATCAGAATTTAAATTGCACCATCAGGACTCAGCTGGAAATATCAATCCCTTGTTTCTGCAAGGCATCAGTTACCTTAAATTCATCAAATTCCCATGATGCAGTAAATTAACATTTCGTCAGAATTCAATCTGGATGAACATGGTAATAACCGAGTATGATCTGAAATAAAAAATCCTAACCATGTGTATGAGATAAAATTAGTGAAGCAAAAAAGTTAGGGAAGCAAATTTTCATTTTGCCTCTATGTTTGATATTTGATTGACGGAATTTGATTGGGTTTCATCGTTGAATCTAAAGGAAGACTTTTGTTGATTTATATTTCCATGTCTATATTGGGTCATCAGAATTTATCCTTCTGGAATTATTTGATGGTAACAGGAATACGCCTGGTTACGTTACGTCAATGGAAACTTCTACAATTAATTCTATTTCTTCAACAACACTCCAACATCTCACAATATCTGAAAATTTCTTCAGAAACACCTGCAATATCTTCCTTTGGAGATTTTCAAGATGACATATGCTGTTGCCGGATAAAAGTACTCAGTTATCATCACCATTTTCTTCTTGTGTAATTCTGTATTAATAACTATAAACTTCTACAAATGTCCATATCATCAGTTTTGACTTTTGACCCTTAAACCACGGAATTGCGCTAAAAACTATCTTCCTGTGAAAATCCCAACTTTTTCACCAACCTAAACCAGGCTGTAATTCTCATTTCTCAGCCCATCTCTAGCCATCGGACAAACAAACATCACACGATTAGCAGCAGCTCACTTAGCAAAAAGAATGACAGCTATAAAGGAATTGATCACCTTCTTTTCTTTTTCTCCAAGAAAAATCTACCAATAAAGTTCTCATCAGTTATAAAAAAAACACAGCAAGGTAGCAAGCAGCAGCTAGCACGATAGTGTAAACAGCAGAGAGGGGACGCGATCAGAACGTGATCTGCAAAACCAGAAACCCCCCTACGATTTTAGAGCTGGATTTGGAACATACCTGTTACCATTGAACCTTTTTCTAACTTTCTTTTCTTTTGCCGTGGGTCAAGCGCCCACAGGATTCAGGAAAATCCAGGACCTGCGTGACTTGTTTTGCAGCTAAACGGAAGATTTTTCACTATAAAAATGCTCCTCTTGCATTCTCTGCATCTCCATCCTCGGTTCTGAACTCCGTTTATTATTGCTGGGCACCTCCGTTTTTTTGTTCGTCCTTCTTGGAGTTCTTGCAGAGGTAGTAATTCTTGGCCTCAATCAGTTCGCCTTCTTTGATTTTCAGTGGAAATGTGCAATGTGAAATGCTGATTAAAGGTTGGAGATGCTGTTTGGTTGGGTTTAGAATGTGTTTTGCTAGTTGTTTCTTTCATGGGAAATAAATTCTTGGCTATGCTAAAGTTCGCTTTCGGATTATATTAGTAGTGAGTATGGTTCAAGTAACTGAGTTAGGTCTGTTTATTATGGCGATTCTGGGCACAATTCGGGAAAAAAATTCGCGAGAATATTAATCGTCGATGATTGAGATAAAAAAGGGCAATGATATAAAGAAACTTTCGATCTTAATAAAAAGCACTCTTTGCGTAAGAGCAAAGCATTTTCAATCTCGCGTGACAATAACGTTTCTTTTTCACCTTCTTTTTCATTTTTCCAAAAAAATGAGTGTTCCCAACTGCTGCACTTCTTAGGTCGGTTTGTTTTGTTTGGAACGCACGGAATCTCCTATGCTAGAATGCTGTTAACAACTCGCTGTCCTGACGGCTAATTAGGTGGTAATTTGGTGCATCTGCAAAGCTAGAATTAAGCAACAATGCTTCCTCTCATCAAAAGCATATTTACACAGCTTCTTGTTTCTGCTTCTTGTCCTCTCTGATGCTGACTGGATGCCACTCTTCTTTGCAATGTCATGTTAGCGATTAACTATGTGTAGAAGAACATAAAAGAATTGCCAATTGGATTATACTAAATGTTACCATCACCTTGGTGTTTCCCCATGGTTTTCTGCAATCCTGCCCATGATCTTTCTACTTTTTCTGAAAGACCCATGTTTTAGAGGCCAAGCTTCTAGAAGACTAGAATGAGCTGCTGCTGGCCAATTGGGTATAGTTGGAGTACATGGTTACCCATCTTTTTGTCTGTGGTGCCCCACTAGTCAATACAGACATTAGCAAGGTGTAGAAAATTTCTTGCAGTTTTTTTGGACAAAATTACATTGCATCTGATCTGATGGCCGGTCTGGTCTGGTTATCAAATCACCATCTTTCTGTACTCCACCAAATCAAAATGCGAGATTTGCATAGGCAAAAACTAGAAAAGCATCTGCTTTCTTTTCAACCCCAACCAGTGCTTTTTCTACAGTTTATTTGGAGAAGTCTACCCCTGCAGTCTACTATTATTCTGCAGAGAAGATTGAAGCTTTTTCCAAAGCTGACAATGGTGCTAGCATATGCTAATCGGATACTATTAATTGCCTGCGCTAGTGACATGATTAGTGACACCATCAGATTAAAAAAAAGAGATAATTTTGGGGAGCAATAATTTGGTGTTATCCATTGCTGTTTCACCTTGTCAGCTCAAAGGCCCTACCACTAACCAATATATACCACCTATCACAGCACAGGGGTTTTGCAGCTATTTATTGGTCCTTCTGGATCTCGGAGAAACCCTCCGTTCGGTTTGCTCGCTCTCTGACCATTGGGTATGTATGTTGCTTGTGCTTCTCTAATGTCAAACTGCTCCCTTTTGCCCATAGGCTGATCTTTGGTGTGATTTGAGATGATTTGGCGGCGATTGCGCCTTGATTGTGCTCTTGCCTCGGCCATTTCTTGGGGTTTTGCTGTGTCTCTTGCGAAGGGTCGTCAAATGAATCTTGGAAGATTTTGCTGACATGTTCTTGGGTTTATTGCTCTCTGCAAATCTGAACCAAAGAGACGTTTCTGCTTTACTTAGTCCTGGGTTTATGCAGGGATTGGGGGCAGTTTATTGCCTACGTAGTTTAGAGATGAATCTCCGCAGTTGAGGAAAATCGGCAAAAACATTAAATCCTCGAGCTTTAGTTCTGCCGCCACGTTATCTTAAAAAAAGCTCCGCGGCTCCGCCCCCCAGTGCAGAGTTCTTTTCCCCCAAAAAATGTTTACTTGGTGCAGTTAGGATCATTTGGCCTCAGGGATTTTCTCGTCCCGTAGTTCGTTGATGTCTTGCTTACCACTTGTTCTGCTTAATGTTTTGATTCCTGATATGTGCCATCGTACCTGTCGGTGGATGGCGAGCAGAGAGAGAGAGAGAGAGAGAGAGAGAGAGAGAGAGAGAAATCTCTGGGGTTTTGTTGGATTCTTTCACGGAGTCACTCACGGTCTTCCGTATTCTTCTCTTTGATCTCCCCGTCTGATGGGTTCATGGTATCTTTGATGGAGTCAGCCACGGTCTGCTATGGTATCGGGAACTTGCTGTTGTCTATGCTTAATCTGTAGCCAAATCCAGACTCTTTATGGATCTCCAACTCTGTCCTTTTGGATTTAGGATCTAAGTGGTGCTTTATCCTGTTCTATCCTAAATAATATATGATCTGAATTTTAGTATGCCCGTATATTGGGATTAGCTTCCTAGTAGGACTTCCAAGTGTTCTCTTATCAGTACTCAGTCGGTTTCCCCTTTATATATTGTAAGCTGCACAAGTGCACAGGAAGGGTGTTATCCTGAATAGTTGCCGGTCAACGCCCTGTGGTTTTTCGGCAAGGGGTTTTCACTTTTTCATGTACAATTCATGTCTCTATTTTACGTCCTGCTTCATGCGTCGCTTGATTTAATTCGTAAATAGTTGCTTTCAGTTTTTCGATGATACGACTGATAATAGTTATGTTTTGAACTTCCAATGCTTTTGCGTTATACAATTGTGGTTATCCTGTTCACAGATAGTCTTGCAATGCTTAGTGATTGCTATTGTGTAATTATTCTTGTGCAATTTAGTGATTTTGATATATGTTGTTAAATCCTAATCTGTGCTTTGCAGTTCTGGGTCCTGAAGTTGTGAGTCATGGCTGCCAAGCTAGCTCGCCTCCACAGTCTCCGGGAACGCCTTGGCGCCACCTTCTCATCTCATCCCAATGAGTTGATTGCACTCTTTTCCAGGTGAAGATCTCAAAATAATATCTACCTGTGTCTCCTCTGAATCTGCCAGTGGAAATTGTTGAGTTGTTAGTGATTTTATCCAGACAGTTAATTAGTTCTTAGTAGATTCAGATGTGTAATGAAAACATGGAACAAATTCTTAGTTCACACAGTGATGCATCCCTTTGGTTTTGATGATGGTATCTATAATGATCTGTGATGAGCTCTATCATATTGGTTATGAGTCATGAATCTTGGGTGATGTTGGAATATTGTTTGTTCATAGCTAGATTAAGTAAAAGCCAGGTGGTCTTAAAAAAAGAGAGTAAAAATCAGGTTTACATGCTAGTGCCATTAACACAGTTCAACCACTGAAAGGATGTGAAATCTAAGGATTCATTCTATTTCTCAAATATCACTTTATGCAGGTATGTTAACCAGGGAAAGGGAATGCTCCAGCGTCACCAGCTGCTTGCTGAGTTTGATGCCTTGATTGAAGCTGACAAAGAGAAATATGCTCCCTTTGAAGACATTCTCCGTGCTGCACAGGTAATTTTGGCAATGAGCCTACTCCAGCATGGCAATGACGATAGTCAACTCAAAATCTTACCAGTCTTTCTAACTTTTCTTCCTTTACTGTATGTAGGAAGCCATTGTGCTGCCCCCATGGGTTGCACTTGCCATCAGGCCAAGGCCTGGTGTCTGGGATTACATTCGGGTGAATGTGAGTGAGTTAGCTGTGGAGGAGCTGAGTGTGTCTGAGTACTTGGCATTCAAGGAACAGCTTGTTGATGGACAGTAAGTTCCAGAACGACAATATGCATATTACAACTGTAGCAAAATAACAATATATGAATTCAATCTCTCCTTTCCTTAAACAGCACCAACAGCAACTTTGTTCTTGAGCTTGATTTTGAGCCCTTCAATGCTTCCTTCCCACGCCCGTCCATGTCCAAGTCCATCGGAAACGGGGTGCAGTTCCTTAACCGTCACCTTTCATCCAAGTTGTTCCAGGACAAGGAGAGCCTTTACCCCTTGCTGAACTTCCTGAAAGCTCATAACCACAAGGGCACGGTAAGCTTCCCATGTTATACTGCATGTTTTCTCTTGAGTCAATTGCTTAAACGTTAGTCCTTCGGAAATCTGTCCTTTTCTGAAGTTTTCCACTAGCTGATGGAATCTGAATTTTCTCAATTATAATTTATTGTGTTCTATTACAGACAATGATGCTGAACGACAGAATTCAGAGCCTTCGTGGGCTCCAATCGTCCCTTAGAAAGGCGGAAGAGTATCTGATGGGCATTCCTCAAGACACGCCCTACTCGGAGTTCAACCACAGGTGATTACTTTATTATTTCTCCTTACCATATAGCACATATTAAACTATTGCTAATGGAATAATTCTTGATAATGCTGATTCATGATTTTTATATAGGTTCCAAGAGCTCGGCCTGGAGAAGGGTTGGGGTGACTGCGCAAAGCGTGTGCTTGACACCATCCACTTGCTTCTCGACCTTCTTGAGGCCCCTGATCCAGCCAACCTGGAGAAGTTCCTTGGAACTATACCAATGATGTTCAATGTTGTTATCCTGTCTCCTCATGGGTACTTTGCCCAATCCAATGTGTTGGGATACCCTGATACTGGTGGTCAGGTAGAACTCTTTTTTAACATTTTTTTTCCTTTTTATACAGTACTTAAAAAAATTTCTAGTTTTGACCTGTTGTTCTGGTTTTTGCAGGTTGTGTACATTTTGGACCAAGTCCGTGCTTTGGAGAACGAGATGCTTCTGAGGATCAAGCAGCAAGGCCTTGATATCACACCTAAGATCCTAATTGTATGTCCGAGATAATCTTTGAGTGCTTCAAGTTTCAAGCATTTCTCAGTCTGAATGGTAGAGTAAGTAAATGTGCCCTCGTGATTTTACTTGATGCAGGTAACCAGGCTGTTGCCTGATGCTGTTGGGACTACATGTGGCCAGCGGCTGGAGAAGGTTATTGGAACTGAGCATACTGACATTATTCGTGTTCCATTCAGAAATGAGAATGGCATCCTCCGCAAGTGGATCTCTCGTTTTGATGTCTGGCCATTCCTGGAGACATACACTGAGGTAAATGGTTTATCTAACCGAATGTCCTTTGGAGGTGGGCAGCACATTCCATAAATTTTGAGAACCCATTGTTTTGCTGCAGGATGTAGCAAACGAGATTATGAGGGAAATGCAGGCCAAACCTGATCTTATCATTGGCAACTACAGTGATGGAAACCTTGTCGCCACTTTGCTGGCTCACAAATTAGGAGTTACCCAGGTATGTTTGGCTTTAAACCACTCTTCAAATTTCTTTCTTTAAGCCAATTACTTATGATTTCTCTCCTAAATGAATGCAGTGTACCATTGCCCATGCCTTGGAGAAAACTAAATACCCCAACTCAGACATATACTTGGACAAGTTTGACAGCCAGTACCACTTCTCATGCCAATTCACTGCTGATCTTATCGCCATGAATCACACTGATTTCATCATCACCAGTACATTCCAAGAAATAGCTGGAAGGTAAAATTTACTTTAAAGAAGTAGAATATTGCTGCATTATGGCACTGAATGAGTATCTGATGTTTGTTTCCTCTGTTTCTTCAGCAAGGATACCGTGGGGCAGTATGAATCACACATTGCATTCACCCTTCCTGGGCTGTACCGGGTTGTGCATGGCATAGACGTATTTGATCCCAAGTTCAACATTGTCTCTCCTGGAGCTGACATGAGTGTCTACTTCCCGTACACGGAGGCTGACAAGAGGCTCACTGCCTTCCACCCTGAAATTGAGGAGCTTCTGTACAGTGATGTTGAGAACGATGAACACAAGTGAGTAATGAACAACTTGTTTCATAGACCTGCCATGTCCCAAATAATTATTGTGTCTGAGCTAGTTTACAATTAAGCCTTCAATATTTTTTCCCCTTGAAAAATTGCTTACTATGAGCCTCTATACTTGAATACATGCTCTTCCTTTTGTTCATAAAATGTTTGTTTAAATGTTATGCAGGTTTGTATTGAAGGACAAGAACAAGCCAATCATCTTTTCAATGGCTCGTCTTGACCGAGTGAAGAACATGACAGGTCTGGTTGAGATGTATGGTAAGAATGCACATCTCAAGGATCTGGCAAACCTTGTGATTGTTTGTGGTGACCACGGCAATCAGTCCAAGGACAGGGAGGAGCAGGCTGAGTTCAAGAAGATGTACAGTCTCATTGATGAGTACAAGTTGAAGGGGCATATCCGGTGGATCTCAGCTCAGATGAACCGTGTCCGCAATGGGGAGTTGTACCGATACATTTGTGACACCAAGGGAGTCTTTGTGCAGGTATGTACATATATCGTCTCATATTCTACTTCTATGTTTCTAATCCGAGCTTCCAGCATTAATAATTTCTATTGTAAAGAACCGCCTTGTGCTTGCAAACTAAAATTGCTCTTGAATTGTTTTTGTTAGCCTGCATTCTATGAAGCGTTTGGCCTGACTGTCATTGAGGCCATGACATGTGGTTTGCCAACAATTGCAACATGCCATGGTGGTCCTGCTGAAATTATTGTCGATGGGGTGTCTGGTTTGCACATTGATCCTTACCACAGTGACAAGGCTGCGGATATCTTGGTGAACTTCTTTGAGAAGTGCACGCAGGATCCATCCTACTGGGACAAGATTTCACATGGAGGCCTACAGAGAATTTATGAGAAGTACGTATTCCATGACTTGAAATATACTATATAGTTTGATAAACTGAAGAAATTATGTGTTCAATACTAAGCCTATAAATTTGGATTTCTCAGGTACACATGGAAGCTGTACTCTGAGAGGCTGATGACCCTGACTGGTGTATACGGGTTCTGGAAGTATGTAACCAACCTTGAGAGGCGTGAGACTCGCCGTTACATTGAGATGTTCTATGCTCTGAAATACCGTAGCCTGGTAAGTTATTCTTACTGTTGAAGAACACATATTCATTTCATCACTCTGGAGTATACATATCTGAATTTTCTGTTGGTCGAATTCAGGCCAGCGCCGTCCCATTGGCTGTTGATGGAGAGAGCACATCCAAGTAAGCCGGGGAAGTGACACCTTCAGCTGGAGAAGCCGCCAGCTGCATTTGAATTTGAAAATTTTCTGTAGTTTATCATTTGGCAACCATGTGTCATGGATGTGTACTTTGTCTAAGCTCCCAGTACTTTTGCAAGATTTGACCACTGGAGCGAGTCTCCCCAAATAAACGCTGGTTCCTGGTGTTTATCGTTCAGATTTCAATGCAATGTTTTATTGCCGTGCTTCCTCGATCTGTCATGTTGATTGTTGAATGATCACGCCTGCTGTTCTACGAATGAACATGATTGCGATGTTTCCATGTTCCTTTTAGATTCTACGAATGAACATGATTGCGATGTTTCCATGTTACTTTTAGATTTTCCTTTTTCGTTCCATTTCAAGTGTTTAACAGTTTTTTTAAGCCTCACCAAGTACAAGTTGTAATATCTAAATTTACATATAGACACGTACTCTTCATACACACTTACACATCCGACACCACACTAACATACCTATGCACAAGCTAAATTCTACCCATATACTTACACTGTCATTTATTCATTTGGTTTTATTTGTCACCATACTAACATACCTATGCACAAGCTAAATTCTACCCATACACTTACACTGTCATCTATTCATTTGGTTTTATTTGTCTGCAACTAGTCTGTGTGCAGATAATTTACAAAATTACAAACTACATTTTGCATGTCATTCGACAGTTTTCTTCGCTTTTGTACGGGTGACAGTGTGGCACGTGCCTGTTACATACAATTTTAGTAGTACATTTTAAGATTGCCAAATTAGTGGCCATAATCTACTGATGTCTATATTACTCCCTCCGATTTTAAATGTTTGACGCCGTTAACTTTTTGATACACATTTGATCATTTGTCTTATTTAAATTTTTTTATAAAACTAGCAAGATGTCCGTGCGTTGCAACGGGTAAAAGCATGGTGTGGATGAAGGTCAATCAAACACGAGGAATTTTCTCATATAACACTCTAAAAATTGGCTTCATAAAATTGACATTCCAAAAATTTACTTTGCTAAATTGACACCATAAACTGATGTTTGCTTGATTTTGCTGGCATTTCCCTCTAAAAACTCACTTTACTCTTCTTTTCCCTATTATGGTGCATAAAATATCTGAAATACCCAATGAGAACAACACTAATTAATCTCTAAGAGAAATATACTTCGTTGGTGGGGGCAGTGGCTGCGGCGCAGGGGACAACCTAGAGCGGCAGTGGCAGTGGCGCGCACGCGGGGTGGCAGCGGCAGGCAGGATCAGAGAAAAAAAGGCCAGGGATATTAATTTTGGACATTTCATGTACCATAAAAGAGAAAATAAAAAAAATAAATTTGTAAGAGAGAATGTCAAGCAATCAAGCCGGCATCTATTTATGGTATCAATGTAGCGAAGCGAACATTTGGAGTGTCAATTTTGTGAAGTCAACTCTTTGAGATAATATATGAGCAAATTTCTCTCAAAACGCACAACCAAAACTGCAATCATCGGCAGTGTTCTAGCTGCGAATTAGAGATAGAAGGATGCTTCAGCATACTGATTGTGATCAATTTGTTTTTTCTTTCACTTCAAGGCCTTAGTGCAGATATACACACAAACTGACAAACATCCAAGCACAAGCACGCCAACCGTAGCAGGAACAATTGTTAATCTGTCAAAGAACCAATCCATGCATTATTGCTGGCCACAAAAACGTGTCCAATGGATCCGATCAATCGGCAACATTAGCACATCCATAGCAATCCAATCTACCGGATCATCAGACAATTTAGGTCTGGTTATAAAGGAGAAGGGATCGGTTAAGCTAAATCTGTAACTGAATCAACTGATTACATAAGAAATAGTTGAGAAGGAGGAGATTAGCCCTTGATTACCATCTACCAGTTATTTGCATGCAGAACTGCAGAAGTGGTAAGCAGTTTCATGGGTTATTTATGTCCGCCGCAGTGGAGTTTAGCCATAGCCAGGCCGATTAGAGAAGAAGCCAGATCAGGTCGAAGGAGACGACGCACACAACAAACAGAAGTGCGGCGCGCGGACGACGCACTCGGACGTCACGAGAGAGTTGTATGCAAGCAGGAACACGTCGATTTTTCGTGTTCTTCCGGTGGATTGGAACTGTAATTGGGAATCGGAGAGAGACGGAACAAGCCACGTACCCGTGACGGACGTCGGACGATCAAACAAAAGACGCGTTGTAATCAATCGGACCCAGCTTAATTAATTATCGGACATGGTGGAGGTAAATCGGACGTGGTGACGCAATCACGCAACGACGTACGATGAAATTGTGTGACGATCGGAAACATCTTTAATATTTATAATAGGTATAGATATAGATATAAAAAACTATATGTATGCATAAAAGTTTATTTAATAATGAATCAAATGATAGAAAAAGAATTAATAATTTCGTAAATTTTTTAAATAAAAAAAACGGTCAAACATTTGTAAAAAAGTCAACAACGTCAAACATATAAGGACGGAGGGACGGAGGGAGTATATGTTTTAGTTACACACAAAAGTAATTTATAAGTACGTTGAAAAATCTTGCCAATGTGCATGGTTTTCCAATATATTTTAGATGAACGATGATTGTAAATATAACCTCCACAGGTTGCACAATGGTATGCATTGTGATCTACTTAGCTAATATAATGACATTTATGTTCGTTTGTGTTCAATTTTCTACGGCCGTTGTGCTCCCCTAGCTATATATCGTAGGTAAATAAAAAAAGAATTCTATTGCCCCATGAAAGAGTTGTGGATCATAATAAGTTATCCTATAGCAATAGCACAAATTAAACTATTATGATTATTATTCATATAGAAATATATCAATGAAATAATTTGACAAGTTGATTAATTGCCTCTTTATCGTATGCAAAAATAATGCAAGAGAACAGCCTCATCACCCACCGCGCCTTCTACGACGCGTTGGCGCAGGATAACGCGTGCATGGCAGATGGCGGCCGTCGACGCCATCGTCTATGGTGGCGCCAGCAACATGAGCCTCAGCTTCACTGGCGCTACCCAATGGCGTCATCCGGCAACGTCCTCTACCTCGGCGGCAGCAGCAATGCTGGTATGGGCAGCGCCTCCCAACTCGATCACAGAGGTAAAAAAATAGCTAGCAACATGGAAGGAGACCATGCTGCTAATTAATTTCAAAAGGTTGATTAAAAATGGAAGGAATAATTAAGAAGAAAATGGATGAACTTAATTTTGTTGTTTGGTATATTTCTTTGTTTTCATGTACTTTTTGGAAGAAAATGGCCAAATTGGTCTTCCTTGATGTGAAGTCATCATGTGAAGCCCTGGCCCCAAATACTACACCATCACTCAAAGTAACTTACATACATCTATTGTGGGAATATGTATCAAAACTTGGATACACATTACGTTTAGGAAAATATAGATAATATGAACATATTTTATTCATTTTTACATTCGTAAAAGTGGGATACACATAAACGAGACTGTTCAAGACAAAAAATGAGATACACGTAAACAAGACCGTTCGAGGATAAAAAAAAAGGATACACGTAAACGAGACCGTTCATGGCCAACATGCATGGTTGGGAAGAGTCGGATGTGGATGTTTCAATCTCCGTCGTATGATCATACATTTCAATACAGATTCAAAGTAAAAGGTTAATAAGAAATAGATATCAATCCATTGTATTTATTTTTATTTTTATAAAATTGGGTACACGCGTATGAGGCCTTTAAAGCTAGCATCCATGGTGGGGGAGAGTCGGATGCGGTCGTTTCAATCTCCGTCGTCGGATCATACATCTCAACATGCATACAAATTAAAAAATATTTAGAAAAATATAGATAATATCAACATATTTGATTTATTTTTATGTCCATAAAAATGGGAACATGCGCACGAGACCTTTCATGGCAATCATGCACGGTGCGGAGAGACGGATGTCCTCCGACATCTTCCCCGTCGACGAAGGCAAGTTGAGCACGAGGGAGTTCCAGGTTGGTTTTATTTGCCAGCCTGCAGGTGTGCCGTTAATTTACGGTCAATAGTGATGAAGTATTTTTGGCCGTGAGTTAAAACAATGATTAATTGCATGCTACATTTTGCATGCCGTTTGTCAGTTTTCTTCGCCTTTGTGCGGGTGACAGTGTGACATCCGCCGGTTATACCTACTAAAACTACAGTTTTAGTAGAACAATTTAAGATCGCTAGATCAGTGATCATAATCTACTGCTGTCTACTCTAGAGTACATGGTTAATTACACACACATGTAATTAATCAGTACGTTGAAAAATCCTGCCAATATGCATGGTTTTCAAATATACTTTAGATGATCGTTGAGCATATAATTGATTGTAAATATAACCTCCACACGTTACACAATGGTATGCATTGTGATCTACGGAAATATATCCTATGCACACAAGCTTTTCGTGCGCACTCCGTACACACCAACTAACATCTATCACCGAAAAATCTAGAAAAAATTATACATGTGCTTCTGATAGTACTACACACATCTATAAAATTTTATCTTAAAATTCATTATATTTTAGCCATAACAAAAAGATGAAAAAATCTGATAGTTTTTGGACTAAAAATATGTCAGAATTTTGTCTTTTTTATTACTCTTTGTGTATAATGAATTTTAAAATAAGAATTTACAGATATGTATAGTACTATTATAAGCACATGTACAAATTTTTCTAAAATTTATGGTGATATTTATTAGTTGGTGTGCACGGAGTGTGTATAGGAAGTCTTGTGTGCATATGATACATTCCCGTGATCTACTTATCTAATATAATGTAAATCATAGCTTTGGTAGTAGAGTACTCGATCACAAAATATATAGGTTGAGAAAACAGTACTATATACTCCCTATGTTTCTTTATATATATATGAATGTTTGATGTTAATTAGTTCATTTTTAACTAACCAACATCACATATAAATGAAAGTAGGGAGTATGCATTTTTAATTAGTGAAAATACAAATCAAGCTAAATTGATTATAATGCTAATAAATCTGGCTTTAATTTTCATTTTCTGTAGAGAGCCGTGCCTAGCGCAGTTGGCGGGCTGCAACTATCATGCTCCCTAGCGCCCGTGTTCGAACACCCCAACGCGTTCATTTATTATAAATATTGATAGCGGGTTTCATGGCATTCATGTTTATTTGTGTTTAATTTTTGGCAGCTGTCGTGCTACCCTAGCACCCACATTCCATTCGAATCCCCCCAGACACTCATTTATTCTAAATATTCATACCAGGATTCATGGATTCCTAGCACCCACGCTTGTTTGTGTTCAGCTTTCGTCCGATGCTGAATGCTATATATCGTAGGTAAACTTAAAAAAAAGAATTCAATTTTCCCATTAAAGAGTTGTGGATCACAGTAAATTATACTATAGCAATAGCACTAGGAATTAGACATAGCCATCTAGCTTCTGTACTCTTCTTACTCACCGTTTATTGTTTTGCTGGGATGACTGCCGCCTCGTCCACTTCCTTCTTCAGGCTCGCCGACAAACAGATGCCGCTGCCGCCGCCACCGCAAAACCCCAATAATCCAACTGCTCCCCCCGCCCCCGCCCCTACCACACAATATTTATGAGCTTCCTCTTTTGCTTGCTTGTCTTTTAGGTCAGAAGAGGGCGGCGGATGGAGGGGTGAGGCGAGGCAGATTGTTATATAAACATATTCAGCCATGTCGCCTCTCCGCGACTTGGACTTCCTCCTATGGCCACTGCACACCTGAAGCCAACAAAGTCCAGAAAAAAATCTCGCGAGCCATCTAGCTTCTGTACTCTTCTTCGTCACCCTTTTTTGTTTTGCTGCGATGACCGCCGCCTCGTCTACTTGCTTCTGTGGGCTCGTCGACATGCAGATGCCGCTGCCGCCGCCGCAAAACCCCCAATAATCCACTGCTCCCCCGCCCCTGCCCCTGCCACACAATATTTATGAGCTTCCTCTTGCTTGTCTTTTACGTCAAAAGTAGGCGGCGGATCGAGGCGAGGCGAGGCAAGGATTCCTAGCACCCACGCTTTGTTTGTGTGAACTAAAAAAACAATTCAATTTCCCCATTAAAGAGTTATGGATCACAGTAAATTATACTATAGCAATAGCATAGGAATTACGCATAGACAAATTAAACTATTACAATTATTATTCATATAGCTATATATCAATGAAATAATTGGACACGTTGATTAATTTGCTCTTTAACATATGCAAAAAATGCAGGACGGACATCTTCATAACCCACCGCGCCTTCTGCGACGCGCTGGCGCAGGAGAACACGCACATGGCGCCCGTCGACGCCATCATCTATGGCATTGCCAACAACTCCCCGCTAGAATATTCCTGGATCATCATGAAGCCAGCAGCGGCCAACCAACGGCGTCATCCGACGACGTCCTCCGCCTCGGAGGCAGCAACAATGCCAGCAATAGGAACATGTATCTAAACTTGGATACAATACACATTACGTTTAGGCTAATATAGATAGTATGAACACATTTTATTTACTTTTATATTCATAAAAATAGGATACACGTAAAAGAGACCGTTGAAGGCCAACATGCATGGATGGGAACAGTCATATGCAGGTGTTTCAATCTCTGTCGTCTGACCATAATTGAAATACGGATTCAAACTAAAAAGTTAGTAAAATTTTATAATTTCATAGTTAGATTGTATTTCTATATGGACTCAATAATTTTCTTCTAATATTCCTTATTTTAATTCTGATTTTAGTTTTTTTAAAAAATTGTATTTCTATTTGGGATCTAGAGTCTCCTTTTAATATTCCGTATTTTTAAATCTGAAATTATGTTGTATTTCTATGTGGACTCTACCTTTTCTTTTTCTTTTAATTAACGTGAGAATTTGGAGGCCATGAGAATGAACGTGGAGGCTTCTATTGTTTGGTTTTGTCGGTTTCAGCCTAGCTTTCCCAAATCTTTGTTTTTCTTCATCTTCCTCCTCAAGCTCCGTCTAGTTTGAGGCATTTCTCCATGATTTCTTCTCCTCGCTTGGCACGGTGCTGGAGTTTCTTCTCCCATCTCGGCTGTTTGTGTGTTTGTGTGAGTGGCTAAACGCAGCCTGTTTGTTTGTCAAGATTCTCTCTTGAGCTAATTGTTCTTTTGCATGGATACATTTGTTTGTCATGTGTCAAACACACGTATCATTTTTTCAGCCATGGCGCACACATATTTTTTATTTGAGGCATGACACACACTAATCTTCTTTTCCTTTGAGTCGTGTGGCACATATACATATCTGTTACTATCCTTTAGCATGCTGCTAAATTTGGTCACACAATATTTATGAGCTTCCTCTTTTTTTGCTTGCTTGTCTTTTAGGTCAGAAGAGAGTGGCGGATTGAGGCGAAGCGGATTGTTTTATAAACAGATCCAACCATATCGCCTCTATGCGACTTGGACTTCCTCCTATGGCCACTGCTCACATGAAGCCAACAAAGTACAGCAAAAATCTCGCGAGCTATCTAGCTTCTGTGCTCTTCTTCCTCACCCTTTGTTGTTTTGCTGTGATGACCGCCGCCTCATCCACTTTCTTCTTCGGGCTTGCTGACACGCAGATGCTGCTGTCGCCGTCGCTGCAAAACACCAATAATCCACCTGCTCCCCCCGCCCCCGCCCCTGCCATACAATATTTATAAGCTTCCGCTTTTTCTTACTTGTCTTTTAGGTCAGAAGAGGGCAGCGGATCGAGGCGAGGCGAGGCGAGGCGGATTGTTATATAAACAGATCCAACCATGTCATCTCTCCGTGACTTGGGCTTCCTCTTATGGCCGCTGCGCACCTGAAGCCAACAAAGTCTGGAAACAATCCTCTAGCCATCTAGCTTCTGTACTCTTCTTCCTCACCCTTTATTGTTTCGTTGGGATGACCGCTGCCTCGTCCACTTCCTTCTTCAGGCTCGCCGACAAACAGATGCCGCTGCCGCCGCCACCGCAAAACCCCAATAATCCAACTGCTCCCCTCGCCCCCGCGCATACCACACAATATTTATGAGCTTCCTCTTTTGCTTGCTTGTCTTTTAGGTCATAAGAGGGAGGCGGATGGAGGGGTGAGGCGAGGCAGATTGTTATATAAACATATTCAGCCATGTCGCCTCTCCGCGACTTGGACTTCCTCCCATGGCCACTGCACACCTGAAGCCAACAAAGTCCAGAAAAAAATCTCGCGAGCCATCTAGCTTCTGTACTCTTCTTCGTCACCCTTTTTTGTTTTG
>CM002484.1:3915019-3951440 GCA_000325765.3 Leersia perrieri | reverse complement strand
CGACTTGGACTTCCTCCTATGGCCGCTGCGCACCTGAAGCCAACAAAGTCCAGAAAAATCTCGCCAGCCATCTAGCTTCCGTACTCTTCTTCCTCATCCTTTGTTGTTTTGCTGTGATGACCGTCGCCTTGTCCACTTCGTTCTTTGGACATGCCAACACGCAGATGCCGCTCCCGCCGCCCCGCAAAATCCTAGTAATCCACCTGCTCCCCCCGTCCCCGTCCCCGTCCCCGTCCCTGGCACACAATATTTATGAGCTTCCTCTTTTGCTTGCTTGTCTTTTAGGTCAGTAGAGGGTGGTGGATATCAATCCATTTTATTTATTTTTATTTTAATAAAATGGGGTACACATGTGTGAGGCCGTTTAAGGATAGCATCAAGGCTGGGGAGAGTTAGATTTGGTCGTTTCAATCTAGTTATATTTAACTTTTTGCTACTCTTGGGGATGAAATAGGGTTTGAATGCCATCCGGACCCACTATCAGTGACTGGGCCGGACCCATATGTCAGTGACAACAAGTAAAGTGCCATGGGTGGCAAAAAGTTAAATGCCCCTTCAATCTACGTCGTCAGATCATACATCTAAACATTGATACACATTAAAAATATTTAGGAAAATGGTATTCATAAAAATAAACTGGGTTACATGTAAATGGGACTGTTGAAGGATAAAAAAAATAGGATATACGTAAACGAGTATGTTTAAGGCCAATAATGGGATACACGTAAAAGAGACCATTGAAGGACAACATGCATGGATGAGGACAGTCAGATGCAGGTGTTTCAATCTATGTCGTCTGATCATAATTTAAATATGGATTCAAAGTAAAAGGTTCATAAAACATAGATATCGATTCATTTTATTTATTTATTATAAAAAGGGGTACACACGTATGAGGCCATTTAAGGCTAGCATCCATGGTACAGGAGAGTCAGATGTGGCTGTTTCAATCTCTGCCGCCGGATCATACATCTAAACTTGGATAAAAATTTAAAAAGATTTAGGAAAATATAGATAATATCAACACATTTAGTTTCTTTTTTAAAAAAAATAGCGTGGTGGCCCGTGCTGCTTGAACGGCTAGATAAAAACAGTTTTTCAAATATTCCTTACTTTTAATTTTGGATTTCATTTTTTTCTTCTAAATTGTCTTTCTATATGGACTCCAAAGTCTACTTTTAATACTCTAATTTTATAATTTCGTTGTTAGATTGTATTGCTATATAGACTCTATATTTTTCTTCTAATTTTCCTTATTTTAATTCTGAATTTCAGTCTTTTTTGTAAATTGTATTTTTATATGGGCTCTAGAGTCTCCTTTTAATATTCCATATTTTTAATTCTGAAATTATGTTGTATTTCTATGTGGACTCTATTTTTTCTTTTTCTTTCAATTAACGTGGGAATTTGGAGGCCATGAGAGTGAATGTGGAGGCCCCTGTTGTTTTAAGGGTTTGGTTGGTTTCAACCTAGCTTTCCCAAATCTTTGGTTTTCTTAATCTTCCTCCCCTAGCTCTTTCTAGTTTGAGCCATTTCACTGCGCCTTTTCTTCTCCTCGTCTGGCACGGTGCTGGAGCTTCTTCTCCCATCTCGGCTGTTTGTGTGTTTGTGTGAGTGCAACCTGTTTGTTTGTCATGATTCTTTCTTGAGCTACTTGTTCTTTTGCATGGATACACATACACACAAGGGGGCGTTTGTTTGGTTTTGTTTGTGTCCTGTGTCAAACACACATATCTTTTTTTTCAGGCATGGCGCACACACTTATCTTCTTTTTCTTTGAGTCATGTGGCACATACACATATCTATTGCTATCCTTTAGCTCGCCACTAAATTTGGTCACACAATATTTACGAGCTTTCTCTTTTGCTTGCTTGTCTTTTAGGTCAGAAGAGGGCGGCAGATCGAGGCGAGGCGAGGTGGATTGTTATATAAACAGATCCAGCCATGTCGCCTCTCCGTGACTTGCACTTCCTCCTATGGCCGCTGCGCACCTGAAGCCAACAACGTCTAGAAAAAATCTCGCGAGTCATCTAGCTTCTGTACTCTTCTTCCCCACCCTTTGTTGTTTTGCTGTGATGACCGCTGCCTCGTCCACTTCCTTCTCCGGGCTCGCCGACACGCAGATGTCGATGCTGCTGCCGCAAAACCCAATAATCCACCTGCTCACCCCGTGGCCCCTGTCCCCGCGCCGCCCAAAAAGAAGAGGAACTAGCCAGGCAACCCAGGGTAGAGCGGGTACAATAGGCTGACTAGGCTGGCTCTAAACTCATACTGAATCCTATGTGAGCAGAGAGAATAGAGGAGAGAGAGGACGGTGGGCGATTAATCTGTCGTCGGGTGATAGCATAATTTCTCACGCAGTATAGCCCGCTTGTAGCCATTGCTGATGGTCCAAAACACATTTTGTGGGACACATCCATTCGATCTAAGGGCATATACAATAGTAGAGCCTAATATGTTCTCTTAAACAACAAAACAAGCCTTAGAAACTATCATCTTACAATGGTAGAGACAACACAAACTCTAATCATTTAATACACCAAACTGATTTTCAATTACCTTTATTTCCTTTTTTTTCTTCCTCATGCAACAGACATTCCTTCTATTAACACTAGAGTCGATGTTATGCTGTTGTAATGCAAAACGTCTCTATCTCTAACACATTCTCTCTCTTTCACGTCACCAGAATTGCCCACATAAAAAATAAAAATAAAGAGAACTCGTTAATTAATACTACTATCTTTGTACATGCCCTGATCCCATGCGGCTGTGGGGATCCTACTTTCCCAAACCCCCGCCTTCTTTCCGCAACCGGTGTCGATCTCCGCCGCCGCGCGCGATTTCCTTTCTCCTACTCCCGCGCCGCTCGCCAGATCAAAATCCATCGACCCTGCAATCTCCTGTTCCTCTTCCGCCCCCCACCAAATTTCTACTGCTTCGGCGTGAAATTCCTGGCCAAAACCACAGTTGACAGTTCTCCACCACCTCAGACTACCACAAGCTTTTCTTCTGCCGGTGCTCCTACACCGATGGTAGCACCCTGTCCATACGGAGGTCGTATGCTCCCCATACCGCCACCACCATTGGTTTGCTTCGGTTGTTCGGCACTGTCGCAGGCCATGCTGACCTCATCTACTCCCAATAGTGGCGTTGCTGCATGGCCCCACATGTGCCAATGTTTCATTTGATGCATGACTGTTTTGAACAGGTTGATGGTAGTTGAGGCCTTGCTCGTTCTGCTATATATCGAGAATCCATCGCTGACTATAAAAAGAAATCGTTCTCTGATGTTGCCGAAGATATTTAGATTTAATTTAATTTGCTTCGTGCCACATTGCCGTCACTTATGGTTTTGGATCTGTAAACCTGTGGCTGTGGATTATTCTCTATTATGTATATGTCTATTTGGACCTGCTGATTATGCTCGAGGAACTTGTTGTTTCATTTATATTTTGGCTCGACCATGGTTAATGCCTTAATGCTATTGGTGAATCGAGTTGGTTGATATGGTGTGTGATGGCTTCCATGTAGACACACATGAATGGTCACAGGGATAGGGTCCATCTGTGATCACTCACCTTTGATTTGTGCATGCATTATTAATTACTTATATTGATAACATACAGTTAATATAAGGTCTTCTCCAATGTATATCTATATGATAATGTTTGGTTAGGGCTTCCGATCCGAGCCAAAAGATTGGACGTCTTCCCCAAGCTCCCGGTCCCAGCTGTTGCATGCAACTCTTGCGTGGTGCCATCCTCCGGTTCTCCTAGTTGTTGCGCACATGGCTGCACTAGCTCGTGCTATCGATTGCTACGTACATGGCTTCATTCAGTTGTTGCGTAATTAAAGCTACTCCATTGTCTATGCACAACCTAAGAGCAATGTCAATAGGAGAGTTGATTGTTAGCTCTAAAATAATATTTTATCTCATTATAGCTAGCATAAGAGTAAAGAGATACAATAGTGGGCTCCATAAGTATCTCTACACACATCCCACCACCAGCTTTTAATTGTTTAGATATAGCAATTGGTTGCTTCAACTGTTAGCCCCACAATATGTCTTGGTATGTGTGTGCAGCCTAGCTACAAATTAAGAGCCCACCTCTTGCTCTCTCCTCAATTCTCTCTTCTCCATATAAGAATTATGATGATATGGTTATTTTAGAGCCTACTCAATCACCGTATTGTACATGCTATAATACTGCTGAATGCTACTCGATCCATGCACTAAACGAGTTCTTGCTAACGCTCTCTCTTTTGCCTGTACAACTACTAATGCATATCATATAGACGAGCGAAGTGCATGGATATAAATCTAATTAAAAATTATGTGTTTTCACTGTTAAATTTTTAAGTTTCACGAATGAGAAACAAATGTTTCAACCGCAATTCAATACAATTGCATATTTTAAGCTTATTTTTTTGTTGCATTGGATTTTTTAATGTTGCACATGATGTTATTTGGATGTTTCAATAAGTATGTTTTAATTTTATGTTCCATTAGGTTATTTGTTAATGTTGTATACCATGTTCTTTGTAGATGTTTATGTAAGTATTTAATGATGTTTCAACAGTAACAACTCAATGTTTCATTATCATTTGAGATCTGTGAAACATAGTGAAATGCTAAATGAAACATTTCGTGCGGATGCGTGAAACATTAAATTTTAACGATTGAAACATATATGTATTTTTTTATCAGTATATTATGTAGATTTAACTGATATCATTCAACAGTATAACAACAACATAAATCAATAAATTTTTTCATGAAAACATCATTTGAAGCTTGCCAGTCTTTCTGTCCATATGCACCTTTTGCTAACTCTATGCATGACAAGGCCTAGTAAATGCTACTAATAGCATTTTTAATCATGGATAAAGAAAAAAAACATCGTAGGCTGCTAGGATAGCTTCAGGATGCCCGACTAGCTGCATGCCGCATGCAGGAGGTGTGAAAGCGCACGCGTGATTTGCATGCATGCATGCCTCGCGTCGATCGGGATTGGATGGCAGGGACCAACAGTGGATCATGAATCGGACGGCGCGGAAGGCGCCCGATTTTTTTTCCTTCGGATCGGGCACCCGACGTGTAGTTGCGTCCATATCTATAAGCTATTTATAAGCCATTTTTTACAATTTTTAATAGTGAAGAGATAAAAGTTATCTCTTATTTAATAGATAGTCTCTTGCACACACTTCAATGTCAAGTAAGGATGACTTGTGGGGTCATTTGTATTATGGGGTGTTTGCTAAGAGATATATCGTTGGAGAAGTCGTATTTTAAACTACTTAGAGATAGCAAGTTATATCTATTGTTGGAGTGTTTAGGAGAGAAATATCATGAAGATTTCTCTGCCCGGGGAGAGTGTGTGCGCGGGTGTGCCAGTGTACCTAAATACACAAAAAGAAAAACATCGAAAATATACGCTTTATTAATTCTAATGATTCATAAGTACAATCCCAATGTAAGATGATGTGCGTCATGTAGCCTACCGTTGGACAGATCCGACTCATAGCGATGTGGTCTTCTGGTTCCTGGGTCTCGGAAACTCCCAGTTAATTACCTTCACAGGTCTAGCTAGCCTGTCGGAGAACCTCCGATTAAGCCACTTCACTTGCATTCTCCATGCATGATGATGATGATATGTGATGTGGTGGGCGCCGGCAGCGTGTCCACAGCCTCGTCGGTCTGTGTGCTGAGGTTGGTGACGTAACGCTAGCTTTGGCTCCGTCCACCCTCACGTTCAGCCTCGTCAGTCTTGAATGTGTGTTGGTGTAAATTGTTTGATGAAGTATGCATAGAGTTCGTGTCACTTAGACGACATGATGTCATAGCAATGGCGTCGGTGTAGATAAGAAGTGAAGATGTTGTTGAAGTAGGTCGGTGCAGACGATAGCCAGATGTACATGGCTTGGGCACCGATTGACTCCGTACAACAGGCCGATGAAATGTTGAGGAAGTAAGTAGTGCAGACTATAGCTGAATGTACATGGCTTGGCACTATTCCTCCATGCAACTTCGAATGGCTCGGTGGCGGATGTATGGTTGGTGAAGAGCGGAAGCGTCAAGTAACGACGGTAGGCTCGAAGGGCTAGAGTTGTTGTCGACACGGACGACGATGCATGGACGTCGACGTCGGCTAGGAGATCAATCGGCATCTCGACAAACACCAAGAAGATGGAGTCGTGGTCGAATGGCGATCTCCAGCGTGAGCGAGGAAGAGGTGTCGGTGACATCCAGGAGGGCGTGGCTCATCGTCTTCAATAGGCCATCTTGTAGTGGCCCATCGAATACGAACGGCATCTCGCTCCCAATGAAAGCATTCATGTCGCCGGTGATGTCGTGATGAGAAGACCGCGCTCCTGTGAAGCAACATGATCATGATTTCCGTCGGCGCTGCAGTGACCTCTACGGCGTTTGGTGGGGTGGAGAGAAGGAGAAGCGACAAACTCCTGCTAGACGGCGTAGAGATGTCGTGATGTCGGCGACGAGCGTGAGAGCGTCGCCCGAAAGATAACTCGATGACGACTCCTGTGTTGAAAATGACCTTCCTCCATCGCAACGTACGGCGTGAGGAAGATCCTGATGGAGCCTATCGTTCTCCATGAGCGAGGCCGCTACAGCTCGAACGGGTAGCATCTCGGCACATGGACGGCGTCGGATGAGTGGCGTCACCGGCGATGGCGACCTCCGACGGAGCGGCACGACGACGATCTCCGGCGTGAGCGACGCGACGAACGGGAGGCTTTGACTGCGTCATGCGAGAAGCGCCACTGGCGATGGCGACATCTGGCGGAATGGCGAAATGACGATCTCTGGTGAGACTGCTTTGCGGCGAGGTAGATGGAACTGGTCGACGCAGCGGAGTGGTGCAGGTGAGTCTTCGTGGTTCAGGTACATGGATCGCCATCAATCTCGGATCAGACGTTGCCTTCTTCTGCTCCAGTACAACACCATGGCCGCACACCCCTCCATGCATGCACTGATGTAGGCTGAAACAAAAGAAAACGAGAAGAACTATGCAACATTACTCATGTTAATTAGTAGATGAAAAGGCCGTCGTCTTGTTCCTCCGGAGTTGACAATAACTATCGTATCTTCTCGCGCTGAACGCCAACGTCGTCCGCGGCCGCCGAGGTACTCCGTCGAAAGTCGCCGGCTGCTGCTCGTCGTCGGCCGGCCTGCCTTCTTCTTGATGCGCGTACGTAGGGAGTAGATCGATATGTTTTTGCTGCAAGAGTGAAGAGAGAATGGAGAGCTGTGTGCGTGTGTGTTGTGAAGGAATAGACAACTGAGTGCGAGAGAGGGTGAGGAGTTGTCCCAAATGTGAACTGAGGAGTTGACCGAGACGCTGATTGGTTCGCTTATCTGTTTGTTGCTCATATCCAGTGTATACACGTATATGTGTTAACTGAACGAATGGGCTGGGCTGAGATCCTTTGTCGATTTACTGGTCTACTTCTGCTAGATGTTCGGCGACCCCTCGCACGCGGCGTGCCGGCAGCTGGTGTACGTATTCGTATACGCATACACCAAGTGTAGAACGTACCAGTCCACAAGTACATGCATGCTCGTGTGAAAAACTATTTGTTGTTTGCCTTGTACACAGCTCAGGTTTTAAGGCCACCTCCTGTTCGTGCATATACATGCATGGGACATGCATCATGTACAGGCCAAGCTTCATACTAATTAATCACCATGATCTTTGCCTTGTTTATTGACACAACACAAGTGTCACTTCTTTGGTACCATGTCAAAATATCATCAAACATGGAGAAGGACTAAGAGCTCGCCTATTCTACTAGCCGGCTATACTATTGGCTCTAAAATTATTAGAGCTAGTAGCGGGCTGTGCTATTAGCCTTGCTCTAGTTAGATTCTTCTTGATCATCTATAGATGAAATTGATGACACAAAGAGCTTTGTTGAGGGGTAGTGTGCACGATTCTAACTTCGTATTTCAACCCCTTGAAAAAAGGGTTTCTTTTGCAATACAAATAATGGTGGACGACGCTCCAGGTATAGCATTGGGATTTGGGACAAATCAAGAAGATAACAAATGCAATGTTACCAATCTCGGTAGAAGTTGCCTACTTTGTAAGGTTAAGGTGTTGCAAGATGACAGAAATATCTACAATCAATTGTTTGAAGCACACAGATTACATGTATTTCTCGGGGTTATTTTATAAATCATTTGTCACATGTCAAATTGACATTTTCTAACCACCATATGATGTGGGTGATGTTGGTAATTAGTGATAATATGATCATTAGCATTTTCTGTATAATAATAAAAATGGTCGTTAATCTATTAACTTGTATCTTCCATTAATTAGTTTCCCTACCATGATAAACCATGAGCCTAAAAAAAGGTAAGGAACATACTTTACATGTCACCATTAATGCCACATAGACAGTTCCTTGCCACCCAAACAGAAAGGATTGCCTTGTTTACCTTGATGTCGATGATACTGATCCTTACCTTTTTTTTTTTAACCAAAGATCCTTACCTTGATGTCGATGATACTGATCCTCTAACGTAGCTCCTAGACAATCAGGAGCTTGGATGTTTTTGTTAGAAAGTTCACCAGGAGATGCCCATTCGAATTATCGAACATATATTTGTTGACTTTACTTCCCTCGAAGTATCCATGTATGAAATGATGTCTCGTGTTAATTTGCTTGCTTCGACCATGGAAAATTCTACATTTGTTGCTGATCTTCATGGTAGTCTATATAGTTTTTTTTGCTTGCGACATTGCCCCATAGCGAACCTGCAATATACCTTGGCAGGTCACAGACTCACGGTCCTCGCATAAATGTACACCTTGCGATCGTAGGGTGTCAACGCACCACCTTCTGCTTCTGCGATAACCAGTTGATTGGATTGTTGCTAGCTGATTAGGTGTGCTCTTCTTCCTTGGCAACAAGTCAATCAGCTGGCAATCACAAAAGCAGAAGGTTACAAGGCCAAGAACATTGTTGCGACGACCACAACTTTTCGGGGAATATCACAGACTCACGAGCAAAAAGCCTAATGTTATCACCTTGAAGATCGACAAGAAATCATCATCATTTCTCTGTAGTGTTTTTCATGATCGAAGCAAGCACATTGACACGAAGAAGTCATGGCGCAAATGGCCGGCATTAAAATGTTAGACATGACAGTCATAGCTTAGTATGCTTGATCTTTAACTAAGAGAAGAAAACTAGAAAATTGCAGGCTTTGGTGCAGTGGAAGTCATCATGTTCTTACCTCATTCTATTCTATTCTATGGAAATGTCAGCCTAGACTCACCCACTAAAATCCGCAAAACATGTGCACACTCCTGCAAACTAGAATGAAAGCAAGAACATAATGAATGATCACTTCTCCAAAATCCCACAACATTTTCTGTTTTCTTATCCTCCTATTTATAGACCAAGTGGGGCATGGATGTGTCCATCTTGTCCACCTTTGTCGTCCGTGCCATTCGCGCCATGACCTTGAATACTTTCACAGCCGTTCATTGGATCATGCAGAGCATGTCTCAGACCTGAGATGCATACCTTGTCGCCTCTAGCTAAACTAGCGGATGACCACACCTTGGCCGTGCATACTCACTATACTAGTTATGCAGAGGAAAAAAGATTAAAAACAATTCAAACGCACAAGGTTACTCCGCCATAAACAGACATGAACACTTCGTTTTTATGATACCCACAATGTTGTTAGTAAGACCGAAGAGATATAGATACCAAGGGAAACAAAAGTAGCATAGATGTTGGTGCTTACTTGACACTTAATGAGATGTTTGACCACAATGTCTTACAATTTGGAACTGTGGGAGGCATGGCACAATCAGGCCCAAACCAATTTCGGTAGAGATCCATATTGTCCCAAGGATCCTTGTCCCAACAAATTTCAAGTTTCCAGACATCGACAAGGGGTGGCCGGGTGAGACGGCCCATGAAATTTGGGCCGCAATGAAAGCACCAAGGCCAAAATACCTAGTCCATTTTCCATCTCCAGATCTGGACATGCTTGCATGTCGTGCGCTGCCAACAACGGCCGCTGTAAGGGCACGAGCTCTGGCAACCAAGGCGGGCTCGGTGCATGGCAGCCATGGCCAGAATAGCTGAATAAAAAAATGCTAGAGAGGATGAGAGAGGTATCCTCCAACTTTTGGGGAAAACAAGCTCATTGTGTGGAGGAGGTGAGGATATTAGGAGAGTACACAAAGATGCAAATTGCATAATTAGGACTAGGATGCATTAGGCAAAACTTAAAAGGAAAAAGTGCTAGTTAACCCTAGTTTATCTCCATGACTCCGTGCCGACTATATATGGCACATTATCACTATGTTACAGCATTACCCTTGTCTTATATTGGCCGTGTGACAAACATTAGTTTATCGGTCTATAGGTTAAGTTGCATAAAAGTATTGTTACATCATAACTACTAATCTAGACAAAGCTACAAAATCATTCAACAATGGCCTAATGAATCAAGGGTTATCAATTCATTTGAGGAGAAGTGGCTCTGCATCTTGTGAGCGCCAATGTCCCACGACTGCCACTTAAGTCGATCATCATCCTTGTGGCTTGGACATTGTGAAGCGAACGAAATGCCAGGGTCTTCAGATGCGCAGCCTCCATGCCAGGTGTCGTCTTAAAGAAAATCAAAGAGACGGCGAGGGTAAGATGCTAGTAGGAGCGGTAAAGCTTACTGAGTTAGACCACTTAATGTAATCCTTTTTTGGTCTGCTGCCACTCGACATAGTCATATACATTAGTTTGTTGGTTTATCTCTGCTCCATCAATATATATGAGGTAAATATTTTACCCCCTTTAATTTTTGTTTGATCAATTCCATAATGATCGATTTGGATCGGTATTCAATACTTTTGCAAGACTTGATGTTCCTGAAGCTCATCTGCTGATGGAAACAAAAGCTGATGAACACTGTGTAGCGAAAGCATGCATTCTGGTTGCAGCCTAAGGAGTAGTAGGAATGCAATGTGTTAGGACTTAGGAAGTGAAGAAATTGTTCAAGTGCTATTAGACCCTGAGAGATGAATGAAAAAAGCAATGAAGTACAACTGCGCAAACCCCAATAGTTCAGATTTGAAAGCAATCGGTTAAAAAAAAAAGATTTGAAAGCAACTACTTTGAAAGCTCTCCTCCCTAGTTTGTCTTTGCTCTCTCAATTTTGGCTTGGCCTGCTTGATTGAGTGTCTAGTTGACAGCCAGCACGTTCGTCTTTGCTCTCTCAATGTTGACAAAGCTCCGGCAGCGGTCATGATCGATGAGGCCTTTTTTTTAGGCTTCGCAACATATTATTCCCTAAAAGGTTGTAAAAATTACGATCCTCGATTGGAATTAAAAATTGAATATATGTAGGACCTTAATCACAGAATCGTATAATCATAAAATCTACCTGGAATCGTTGAATTATGCATCTTAATTAGGATCGTAATTAGATTTTAAAATGGTATGACTTAGTCAAGATTTTGACAACCTTGATTCCATCATTTTATTTTGTCACAGAAACAACTAGTGAAACCTTGAACAGATCATGTGTTCAGGTCAGAAGATATATTTGTCCCAGGATCATTGCAGCACAAATATGACGCATTTGGCCCACCTGAGTATAGACCACTTGGGGTTGGATCCTTAGAGAGAAAGCACGGCCCGTTAGGCCTACACTAAATTTTTCGTTACCAGTGGACATTAGTACTGGTCAATTACCCCAACTAAATTTTCACCTCGGGAATGACTAACAAACTGGGCCGTAGCAAATTCCAAAAAAGCCTCCAGGCCTGTTTCTCAGGTGGTGATTGCCTAGCTGCATGCGTGTCTGGTTTTTAATTCATGGCCGATAAATTTAAGATCATTTTTGTTTTTTTATTATTTTTGCAAATAGCATATCATATGTTATAATTTTGCGTTACGGCTGTCCCAACAGTTACAAGATTTGGCTCGATGCTCAAGGCATCATGGAGCTGGCTCGACGCTCCAATTTTTCTCTTCCTGGAGCCCATTAGTTTTTCAGTCATGGAACCTCGTCAGCACCTGTTATCATTCTGGCACCAATAAGTACCTCCTCATCACTGTGAGCAAAAAAAAAGAGGCTGGTTTTGTATTGATAACGGTTATGAAACCAACAATTATCACAGTTCTATAGTAATGTAATTAACAAGCGTTTTCATTTACTACGCCTGCACCTAGCTACCATGCAAGTTCTTACACAGTCAACACAATTTACTCTTATACATGTGGAGGCAGAGAAAGAGAAGTGATATGCTTGTATGCCTCACCGTATATTTCGTATAAACCAGTTAACGAGAAAGAAAGGGAAAAAAGGAGCTCAAGAGAATACTAGAGGGTAGAAGTAATATCAACCTATGTTTTGCACAATATATAACTTCATCTGAAGTTTTATTGGCCACACAATATAAACCCAATGGCTGGTCGGCAATGCATATTTACAGTGCTAGGACTAGGATGCATTAGGAAATGCAGCTAAGATAGAAGTGAAGACCAACCCTAGCTCCTCACGCGCCAATGCTAGGGCACCTCTTGCGTACTTTACAGTCTGCTCATGGTTTGGTGCAAACCCACCCAACCCGAAGAACCAACCCAACCCAACCCGCTCTTGCGGTTTCAGCTAGGTTGGGTTGGAATTTGCGAAAACTGATGAACATGTCGCCTGCTCCTGCTGTCATCGTCCTCGACGCCGTCGCCGCCCCAATAGCCAACACCAGATGAGACAGGCGGCAGACAACTCTGCCGCTGCCATGCTGCCACCGCTTCCTTTTGACACAGGCATCAGACAACGGTGCCTCGTCTTCTAGTAAAGAGGAAAAACGAAGAAGGAGAAGGAGGCACAAGAGGCATTGCAACTATTCGAATAAAAAAGGAACACGTCCTGAAGCAGCAGGGATGCATTTGCATGTCTTCGTCGGAGGTGGCGGCGTCTGCGTCGTCGGAGTTGCCGAATTCCTCGACGACGGGAGGCGGTACGCCACGGTGCTCGACGGGAGCGTGTTACGCAGGGGTTCTGAGATTCGGACTGAGTGGGCCGAATTTCGCCCATTTTGGTGGAGCTTGAGACTATGTTAAAATGGCCAAAAAATTTCAGCCCAGTTTGAATTTTTAGCCTAGCCCAAGGTCCAAAATGGCCCTCAAGTATCTCCCCCTCCATCATCTTTTCCTTAGTCCTAATCCCCATTGTTTCATGTAGGTCTCTTGCAGCAGAGTGGCGCTGGTGGTCATGGCAACGGCACCGGCGGTCGGACAGGGGATAGGGACACGATTAGCTGCTGCACGGGGAGCCTCTTGTGGAAATGAAAGCTGATAAACACTGTGTAACTAAAGCATGCATTCTGGTTGCAGCCTGTAGGAGTAGTAGTAGGAATGTGATGTACGTGTTAGGAATTGTAGAAATTGTTCAAGTGCTATTAGACCCTGAGAGCTGAATGGAACTCGCAATGAAAGATCTGTTTGTTGAGTAGTACAACTGAGCAAACACCAATAGTTCAGATTTGAAAGCAACTACTTTGAAAGCTCTCCTCCCTAGCTTCAAATCTGAACGAACTTGTTGCGAAGTAGCGACAACCAGTGTGGAATGGATATGGCTAGAGGACGCCAGAGCTTTGGTGCGGCGGGAATGGAGTACGAGAGCCGGCGATGGAAATTAACATGCTGGTCCCGTTGGGCTTTGCTCTCCCAATTTTGGCCTGGCCTGCTTGATTGAGTCTCTAGTCTACAAACCGTCCGACCCACCCTAAGGTGACCAGCTCCGGCAATGGTCATGATCGATGAGGCTTCGCAACATACTATTCCCTAAAAGGTTGTTAAAATCACGATCCTGGATCAGAATCAAAAGTTCTATATATGTAGGACCTTAACCACAGAAACGTATACATAAAAATCGTATAATCGTAAATTCTACCTACGTGGAATCGTAGAATCGTGCATCTTAATTAGGATCGTAATTGGATTAATAAAATGGTATGACTTAGTCAAGATTTTGACAACCTTGATTCCATCATTTTATTTTGTCACAGAAACGACTAGTGGAACCTTGAACGGTGGAAAATCAAAGTTGCATAAAGCATTGGACTCCCCTAGTCATGAACAGATCACGTGTTCAGGTCAGAAGATATATTTGTCTCACATGATCATTGCAGCACAAATTATGATGCATTTGGCCCACCTGAGTATAGTTGGGTTAGATCCTTAGAGCAAATACAATAGTGTGGTATAAGCTTTACTCTAAGCTGATATCGAGGCGAGAGAAAATAAAAATAAAGAAGGGTGGGTTCTCATACAAGAGAAAAACTATACACAACTCCAAGATAAAACATTTTTAATGTATAAAGATAGAATGTGAAAATTAAAATCAACCTTATAGCCAACTATTATACATGCTAGCTATAATTAGAATTTGAGCTACTAAATTGGCTCTCTTATTAAACTTGCAGGCCTACACTAAATTTTTCATTGTCAGTGGAAACTGGTACCGGTCAATTAGCCCAACTAAATTTTCATTTGGGCATGATTAACAAACTGGGCCATAGCAAATTCCAAGAAAGCCTCCAGGATTGTTTCTCAAAGCAAGTTCAATAGTACAGCCAGTAGCAAGCTCCAAAAGATCCACGCCATCGGGTGATAGAAATATGCAATATATCTAGCTAGTAGTCCTATTGTTGCTAGTGGTATTGAAACTAATATTTAGTCAAATTCATTACAGCATGTCTAGCCAGCCTTTATGTCATTGGTTAAGCCACTAGTAGACCCCACAAGCTGCATTGGAACATGGGTTGGAGCTGGCTGTAAATATAGCACATGCTTTTCTCTCTCTCTTTCTATTCTCTTTCTTCCGCCTCAACTTAAATATGATATAATAATTTTTGGAGCCTGCTGACTAGTAATATGATATAATAATTTTTGGAGCCTGCTGACTAGTACTATTGTATCCGCTCTCAGGTAACCAGTGGTGATTGCCTGGCTCTCAATTCATGGCCGATAAATTTGAGATCATTTTTTGTTCTTTATTTTTGCAAATAGCACATCATATGTTATAATTTTGCGTTTTGACTGTCCCAACGTCTGGCTCGATGCTCAAGGCATCATGGAGGCGACTCGACCGCTCCAATTTTTCTCCTCCTGAAAGCCCATTAGTTTTTCATCATGGAACCTCGTCCGTACCTGTTATCATTCTGGCACCCCTCATCAGTGTGAGAAAAAGATACCGGTTTTGAATTCGACATTGATAAGGGTTATGGAACCAACACCTAGTATCATAGTTATATAATAATGTAACAAGCTTTTTCATTTACTACGCCTGCACCTATCATACAAGTTTGTATATATACATGTGGATACAGAAGAAGAGAAGTGATATGCTTGTATGCTTCACTATTTCGTATAAACCAGCTAACCGAAGGAAAAGGAAGAAAGGAACTCAAGAGAATACTAGATGGTAGAAGTAATATCAACCTATGTTTCGCACAATATATAACTTCATCTGAAGTTTAATTGGCCATACAATATAAACCCAATGGTTGGCCAGCGATCCACATTTACAGTGCTAGGACTGGGATGCATTAGGAAATGCAGCTATGATAGAAATGACGCCATATATGCAGTCAGTGGCTGTAGTAGTTGCGGCGCGGCAGCCCCATTTCCACCGAAGCCACATCTGCCCTAAGCACCACCTCCTCCTCGATCTGGTTTTCAGACCCAATGGCGGCCCACCACCAAGTGGTGGCCGGCGCTGTGTCTTACCCATTGTGTAGGGTTGGTGCCTCCACATCATCGAGAATCGGCCGTTGTCCACAGGCACGCAGGCGACAGATGGACGAAGCGATCAGAGGCGACCGCCGGTGTAGCATCTCCCATCAACTACAATGCCGGTGGAGTGGTTTTCTCGACTGGCTGGTTTCTTGGTGATAAAGAGGAGTCCAAAGGTGTAATTGAGTGAACTTTTGTTCCTATTCTCAAACATCATCCTGCTCATGTAGATTTCTTTGGTCTAGGAAATCCTACAGTTATAGAACTGAAATTCGTCAATAGGGATTGCAGGCCATAGAATTGAAATGCCTCAATATGGATTGCAAATTCTCCAAGTTCCAATAGTGTTGTACATATATGTGTAATTCTGTATCTGTTCATATATTCTCAGCTAGAGGGAAAATTGCAGACATATAAGCTACATGTAGGCATGTCTGTCATGAGATGAGAGTAGAAGATAATGCCTATGAAACCATTTAGGTGAATGAAATGACATATCAAGTTGCAGTAAATTGTTTCTCCCCTGAATGTGCTGTTACTGCTGATGGTCTGATGGAATGTTGCTTTTAGTGATTCTGAAATGTTTGGACTAGTTGTGCAGTGCCATATTTTAGTTGTTTCTTGTACAGAGACATTGGATCAGTGGTTATGGGTGATTAGGAAATTCTTGTACACAGAAACTCCAATGTTGCTCAAAGCATCATGGAGCCGGATCGACACTCCAATTTTTCTCCTCCTGGAATCCCATTAGTTTTTCACTCATGGAACCTCGTCTGTACCTGTTATCATTCTGGCACCGATAAGTAACCTCTCATCAGTGTGAGAAAAAGCTACTTACTGCATATGTGGCATCACTTCTATCATATCTGCATTTCCTAATGCATCCTAGTCCTAGGCTCCTAGCACTGTATATGTGCATCGCCGGCCAGCCATTGGGTTTATATTGTGTGGCCAATAAAAATTCAGATGAAGTTATATATTGTGCGAAGCATAGGTTGATATTACTGTTGGATTTAATTAGGGTTGGACCCATTTAAATCTAATAATAAAACTTCAAAGACACACAAAAGTATAAATTATAAGTCAATGGGGTAAGTGTTCTTACATCGGAATGTCTGGTAAAGTCACCGGATAGTCCGGTAAAAACTCTCTCTGTTGGATGCTGATTTTTTATCAAACTGTCCGGTGGACTGTTCGGTCAATTGTCCGGTAGAACAACCGGAATGTCCGGTAGAACTACCAGAATGTCCGATAAAATACCTCTGTTGGGAACAGAACCATTTTATCGGACTGTCCGGTGATGTTACCGGAATGTTCGGTTGCAGGCAGACATTAGAGGTCTTAGCTTCTAAAATGTCTGGAGATTTAATGGCTGCGTTTATTCTTTATAAACAGGTCATTAGAACTCAATTAGGCAGTCATTCATTCCCCTTCTTCCTCCTTGGCACATGAGAAGTCACTCTCTCGTTCTCTCCACCATTGTTTTTGGAGTTCAATCTCTTGCATTGCAATTTCTTCATCCTCGATTCTGAGTTCTTGCGTACACAGGATCTTGAAACGAGCAGGCCTCCGTAACTAACGCCGTGTCACGAGTACCTGTACGGGTAGACGGGCGATATAGTTTTTGGGGAGCGTTTCCGCGCGACTGCTCAAGGTTCTTCCTCATGGCAATCGACGAGACGATCAGAACTGGTGATGGATCGGGCAATGGAGGAGGCAATAGAGGAGGCAACGAAGGAGGCAACCATGGCGGATCATGTAGATCGTCTACATTCAACTCTGGGTATGATCTCCTCACTTTGATCATGAACATGATAGGTGTTATCATGTTCTTTTTTATGCTAGACATGTATATCTTTTCATAAGATCATTATCTATTGAGTGGCATCATTTTGATGATTATTTCTTTATCAAATTTCTGAATTAAATTATATTAAAAATTGACTAGATTTCTAACAATTACTTCTATCCTCTAGTATTCTCTTCTCTTGAGTTCTTTTCCTTTTCCTTCAGTTAGCTGGTTTATACGAAATATATAGTGAGGCATACAAGCATATTACCACTTCTCTTTCTCATTCGTCTAATTAAAAAAGTTAAGGAAATATCATTTGTTTTGTTGGTGACTTATTTTATTGTCAAAAATACTTTAAGTATGACTTATTATTTTTTATATTTCTAATAAATTTTTGAAAAAGTCAAAATATGTTGCATTATGAAACAAATGGACTTATATTCCATGAAAGAAGAAAAAAGATTGGTGTTATGGCTAGCTACGGTAGAGAATGATGCTTTTGGTTAGGCATAATTAGTACGCACTGGCTGCTGCCTCTGCATGCTTGTTGCCGGTCGCGCCATGTCCCTGTGCCTGCCTGTGTCTTTCACGTACTACTCGCCCTCCAAATCTGCGATTCCATTGGATGAAACCGCGTGCCTTGCCCATTGATACGCTCGCGACAATACAAACTCGTGAGCTGGTGCAGCGCGTGCATGTGATTTCACCTGGAACAGAAAAACGGGCAGCGGCGCACGAATCAACCCAAACATGAACAAACACCGACGGCGACGGCAGCACGGTGCGCCGCGCGATTGGTGGCGTCGCGCCGTTGTCTTGGTCGTGACAAGTACAGGCAGGAGCTCGCACGGTTGGGTCCTCGCGCGCGTGATGACATCCATGGCAGCGTTGCCTAGCTAGCAGCCAGATTGCTAACTTTGCATGCCATCCATCAGTTTTCTACGCTTTTGTGCGGGTGACAGTTGACACACGCCTGTTATACATACAGTTTTAGTAGAACAATTTAAGATTGCCAGATCTGTGGCCATCACACACACAAGTAATCAATCAGTACGTTGAAAAATCCCGCCAATATGCCTGGTTTTCCAATTTATTTTAGATGACGTTGAGTATATAATTGAGTGTAAATATAACCTCACCTGTTACACAATGGTATGCATTGTGATCTACTTAGCTAATATATTGTAAATCATACTAGCTTTGGTAGTAGTGTACATGATCACAAAATATATAGGTTGAGAAAACTATGCTATGTACCCCTACGTTTCTTTATATATGAATGTTTGATGTTACTTAGTTAATACCAACATTACATATAAATGAAATAAAAGTAGGGAGTATACATTTTTAATTAGTGAAAATACAAATCAAGCAAAATTGACTATAATGCTAATAAATCTGCCTTTAATTTTTATTTTCTATAGAGAGCCGCGTCTAGCGCAGTTGGTGGGCTGCAGCTGTCGTGCTCCCTAGTGCCCACGTTTGAATCCCCCGACGCGCTCATTTATTGCAAATATCGATATCATGGTATTCATGTTTGTTTGTGTTCAATCTTTTTTAGCCGTCATGCTCCCCTAGCACCCGTGTTCAAATCCCCCGAACATGCTTATTATTATAATAGGATTTCTAGCACCCACGCTTGTTTTTGTTCAGTTGTCCTTCAATACTAAATGCTATATATGGTAGGTAAACTAAAAAAATCATTGTCCCATGAAAGAGTTGTGGGTCACAGTAAACTATACTACATCAATAGCACCAGGAATTACATATAGACAAATTAAACTATTATAGGCATTATTCATATAGCTATATATCAATGAAATAACTTGACATGTTGATTAATTGCCTCTTTAACGAATGCAAAAAATGCAGGACGGACAGCTTCATCACCCCCCGTGCCTTCTGCGACGCGCTGGCACAGGAGAATATGCACATGGCGCCCCGCCGACGCCGTCATCTATGCAGCGCCCACAACATGAGCCTCAGCCTCACTCGCACCACCATATCCGCCCCACAACTCCCCGCTGGAATATTCCCGGATAATCATCAAGCCAGCAGCGGCCAACCAGCGGGCGTCATCCGGCAACGTCCTCCGTCTCGGCGGCAGCAGCAATGCTGGTGTGGGCGGCGCCTCCCAATTCGATCACAGAGGTTAAAAAAAAGAAATATTAGCTAGCAACATGGAAGGAGACCATGTTGCTAATTAATTTCAAAAGGTTGATGAAAAGTGGAAGGAATAATTAAGAAGAAAATGGATGAACTTAATTTTGTTGTTTGGTACATTTCATTTGTTTTCATGTACTTTTTGGTAGAAAATGGCCAAATCGGTCTTCTTTGATGTGAAGTCATCATGTGAAGCCCTGGCCCCAAATACTACACCATCACTGAAAAGTTACTGACATGCATACATCTATTGTGGGAACATGTATATAAACTTGGATACACGTTACATTTACTTTAATATAGATAATATGAACATATTTTATTTATTTTTATATTCATAAAAATGGGATACACATAAACGAGAACATTCAAGGCAAAAAAAAATGTTATACATGTAAACGAGACTGTTCAAGGAAAAAAAAAAAGGGATACACGTAAACGAAACCGTTCAAGGCCAACATGCATGGTTGAGGCAAATCTTCGTCACCTGATCATATATTTCAATATGGATTCAAAGTAAAAGGTTAATAAGAAATAGATATCAATTTGTTTTATTTATTTTTATTTTTATAAAATTGGGTACACGCGTATGTGGCCGTTTAAGGCTAGCATCCATGGTGGGGAGAGTCAGATGCGGTTGTTTCAATCTCCGTCATCGGATGGATCATACATCTAAACATGGATACACATTAAAAAAATATTTAGAAAAATGTAGATAATATCAACAGATTTAATTTATTTTTATATCCATAAAAATGGGGAACACGCGCACAAGACCGCTCACTTGGTTCCGGGGCATTCTTTGTTTTTCTTGATCTTCCTCCTCTAGCTCTTTCTAGTTTGAGCCATTTCTCCACGACTTCCTCTTCTGCTCGCTTGGCACGGTGCTGGAGCTTCTTCTCCCATCTCGGCTGTCTGTGTCTTTGTGTGAGTGCAACCTTTTTGTTTGTCATGATTCTCTCTTGAGCTAATTGTTCTTTTGCATGGATACACATACACACAAGGGTGCGCTTGTTTGGTTTTGTTTGTGTCCTGTGTCAAACACACATATCAATTTTTTCAGGCATGGCGCACACACATCTTGTTTTTTTAGGCATGACGCACACACTTATCTTCTTTTTCTTTGAGTCGTGTGGCACATACACATATCTGTTGCTAACTTGCTATCCTTTAGCCCGCCGCTAAATTTGGTCACACAATATTTATGAGGTTCCTCTTTTGCTTGCTTGTTTTTTAGGTCAGAAGAGGGTAGCGGATCGAGGCGAGGCAGATTGTTATATAAACAGATCCAGCCATGTTGCCTCTCCGCGACTTCTACTTCCTCCTATTGCCGCTGCGCACCTGAAGCCAACAAAGTCCAGAAGAAAATCTCGCGAGCCATCTAGCATCTCTACTCTTCTTCCTCACCCTCTGTTGTTTTGCTGCGATGGCCACCGCCTCGTCCACTTCCTTCTTCAGGCTCGCCGACACGCAGATGCCGCCGCCGCCGTCGCAAAACCCCAATTATTCACCTGCTCCGCCTGCCCCCGCCCCTGTGCCGCCCAAGAAGAAGAGGAACCAGCCAGCCAACCCAAGTAATTCAATTCTTCTTGATCAACATTTTCCCCCCTGATTGTTTATCGCTTTTTCTATAGATGAAATTGATGACATGAAGAGCTTTGTTGAGGGGTGGTGTGCACGATTGTAACTTCATATTTCAACCCCTTGTAAAAAGAGAAAGACTACGGACCAGGGGTCCGTTCCAATGGACCCTAGGCCCGATCGAGGCTGTGCCGTGCTCCCGCGTCCCCCGCCGACGCCCCTCCGCCTCCGCATGTCGTTTTGCTGCTCTGTCGCTGCCGCTTTCCTCCATCTCCTTCCATCACCGCCGCCACCACCATAGCTCCACCCCCGTGAGTAGATTGGGAAGAGGCGAGGATGGCGAGCGGGTGAGAAGACAACGAGCCGGCGACACCTCTCCCCCCCTTCGCCGGTGACTCCCCGCCGGTGACTCCTCCCCTCCCATCTGCCGGCTCCACGCCAGTGGCGCCTCCCTCCCATCCGCCAGTGATGCCTCCCCTCCCATCCGGATCCCACGACGGGTGGCCGGATCCGGCCGTTGGCTGCGATGACAGCGGCGGGCCGGCAATGGTGACGTGGCGAGCTCGGCGACCGAACACGGACGCCAGAGAGGTAGGAGAAGTATTTTTTTGTTGTTTTGCAGTGGTACCAAAAGGTTGCGATGACAGCGGCGGGCCGGCAATGGTGACGTGGCGAGCTCGGCGACCGAACACGGACGCCAGAGAGATAGGAGAAGCATTTTTTTTGTTTTGCAGTGGTACCAAAATCCGGTACCCTGGGTTCCAAATCCAGTACACTGGTTTTAGGATTTTTGTACCCTGGGTTCTAGATCTGAAACCCTGGTACCGGTTCTGGTACCTGGGTACCGGAATCTGGTACACTGGGTACCGAAATCTGGTACCCAACGACCTTGATGACGTCAGCACGTCCGTTGGAACGGACGTTTGTTATGTAGTTCGGCTCTTGAAAAAAGGGTTTCTTTTGCAATGCAAATAATGGTCGACGCTCCAGGTATAGCATTGGGATTTGGGACACATCAAGAAGATAACAAATGCAATGATACCAATCTCAGTAGAAGGTGATGCAAGATGACAGAAATATCTACAATCAATTGTTTGAAGCACACAGATTACATGTATTTCTCGGTGTTATTTTATATATAATTCGTCACATGTCAAATTGACATTTTCTAACCACCGTATGATGTGGGTGATGTTGGTAGTTAGTGATAATATGATCATTAGCATTTTCTGTATAAAAATAAAAACGGTCATTAATCTATTAACTTGTATCTTCTATCAATTTGTTTCCCTACCATGATAATCCATGAGCCTTCAAAAAAGGTAAGGTACATACTTTACATGTCACCATTAATGCCACATAGACAGTCCTTGCCACCCAAACAGAAGGGACTGCGTTGTTTACCTTGATGTCGATGATACTGATCCTCTAACGTAGCTCCTAGACAATCAGGAGCTTGGATGTTTTTGTCAGAAAGTTCACCAGGAGTGCCCATTCGAACGATCGAACATATATTTGTTGACTTTACTTCATTCGAAGTATCCATGTATGAAATGATGTCTCGTGTTAATTTGCTTGCTTCGACCATGGAAAATTCCACATTTGTTGCTGATCTTCAAGGTAGTGTACATGGTTTTTTTTTTTTTGGCTTGCAGTGTTGCCCCATAGCGAACCTGCAATATACCTTGGCAGGTCGCGGTCCTCGCATAAATGTACACCTTGCGATCGTAGGGTGTCAACGCACCACCTTCTGCTTCTGTGATAACGATAACCAGTTGATTGGATTGTTGCTAGCTGATAATTAGGTGTGCTCTTCTTTCTTGACTAGCTAGGATGCCATTTAAGTGAAAACCACCATCAATATTGTCTTAAGACAAACTTTGCACAAGCTTTAGAAATCAAGAACGACACTCGAGGTATAGTTGAACGACACCTTAAGTCCCTCATGCATGTTTATATCAAGTGTCAAAATAAACCCTAAACCCCAATAGCAGAAATATGGGCAGAGTCTTTTGGTGATGAGCATAGTTTGAAATAGTAAATGCACATTATTGACTAGCTATTAGGTTACTGACTAGCTAGCCATCCTTGTTCTAAACAATGTTATAAGTATTAATTTGGCATATTAGCTACTTCCTCTGGTTTTAAAATTATTGATGTTTTAGAGAGCATCTTAAAAAATAAGGAGAGAAATAAGTCATTATAGTTGTGTAGCTAAGTGGTTAAAGATAGTGCTAGAAACTTAGAATCTATGCATGCCTGGTTCGAAACATTCTGCTCCTTTTCTTTCTTTCTTTTTTTTCACGTTGGGTGTCCACCGGTTGGTTGCCTCACGCACAAGATCACTATGAACACATAAATCTCAAAACATCAAAAATTGCCATCCATTGATTGGAACCCTAAAACGTTTGCAATTTTAAAACTGGAGGGAGTGCCAGCTAACAGGTCAGTACTTAGATTAACTTTTTGTAAACTATTACTCTATATATGTGATGCCACTGAGTTCCTGATTTTCCTTTCAGGCATTTCTTCTTACTTTTCAGTACACGTGAATTATTAGTTAGACTGCTTCCTTGCTTTGGTACTAAGTTAATATGGTTTGTGGAGTAGGCTATGAAATTTCATTTACACAAGGGAAGAACCGTCTTCATGTTAACTTGTCCACTGGAACATATTGCTGTATACTAGGCTGTGTTCGGATGTGTGTTAGGTGTAAAGTCTAATTAAAAGAATAGTGGCGTGCATAAAACAAAAAATATCATTAATTAATACGTGATTAATTAACTATTAGCTATTTTAAACAAGAAAATAGATTAATTTATTTTTTAAAACAACTTTCGTGTAAAAAATTTTTTAAAAAATAATACATCGTTTAATAGTTTGGGACACGTACACACGGAAAAGAGAGAAAAACATTGTATTTTTGCTAGTACTGTTTTTTTTCGCCATCCAAACAGGCCCTAGATCTTTGTGTTCTCTTGCGAGTCTTGAATCTTTCCTAATGGCATCCTCATATACGTGCTTTTGAACCAATATCACCCACCAGAGAAATTAAGTTAATAGGTGCACCTCCTTGCTACCACAAGCTCTATTTTGATGAAGCTTTTGGGAATTGTTATTAATTTTTATTGTAGTGCCTGATATGACGAGTTGATGACCCTAATTCCTATATACATTGTCAATGGGTACCACTTCATTGAAATGTTTTTTTTTTCATACCAACTCCGGCGAATGGTTCAGTTTCATAGTCAACTGCTTCCTCGCCTCCGCCACCAGAGTCCGCTTCCTCCCTGCTGCCACCAAAGTCCTCCTTGCTGCCACCAGAGTTAGCTTCTTCATTGGTTCTAGTCACGAGCTCCCTGAACCTAGGCTCAAGTTCACTGCTTGACCTTTCCCTGTCTATCGCTGCAGCCGTGGGGATGGTATCTCTGCTGATAGCAGAGGAATCTTCGCAGCAATGTCGGCATCCACGCGGTGGTGTCAACAACGGTAGCAGCAGGCCAATGGTCAATGTTGGTATAGAAGAGAATGCCCAAGAGATCCAGTGCCTTTTCTTCTGTTGTCGCACACCCTTCTTCCTTTGGGCTCCTCCATGCGTGCTCCTATGGCCAACAGAAGGCATATTAGCACTAATAGAATCCTCCGTCTCATCTCCTTCATCCTCAATGTGGCATTCGGGACTATGAGGCTCTATAAGGCCACTAGACAAGGTGGAGAACTGTATATTCTCTTAACATGTCATGCATAAGCATTCGGGTTGGACATAGTTTTCACCATCGTTGTGTTTCCTGATGCATCCTAACCCTAGTCCTACTGTGTGTATGGCGAGAGGTTCCATGCATGAAGATGTTTGTGTGGAAAACTAATCAATCTTTGCATGCATCTCTGTCCTCTCATAAGCTATTTCCTCCACTCAATTATCTGGTTTATAGTAATTTGTGTATCATACATATATATCCTTTCTCTTCCTCTCACACCTACTCACATATAAGCTACGGAGGGCAGTATCTTGAATTCGATATGTTATTGAAGTCATGTGTAAAAGCTCTGCACACTGTAAAATACCTAAAGTTAAAAGTAACCGGCTAACCGCACCCTGAAGCTGTGCCACACTAAAATTCCGAGTAACCGCACGTACCCTGAAGTTTTGCTGCAAAACTGCAGCCAGCAGGTACAATATTGTTGAACATATAATCTATATTCTGTTGATCACTTGGAACGGGCAATCCCTAAGTAACTTCTTTGCCGTTGAAGATCTCATTAGTTACCTCTCTGTCACAAAAATAAAAGGATGGAAAACTGGCATTGTATAATACATATGGGGTTCTTACAGCCAAAAATTTACTAATCAGGCACTGGCCCTGTGATTGGATTTGCTCCCTTTGTAGGGAGGCTTTCGAAGACTGCACGCATCTTCTCTTGTCTTGCAGCTATACCGCACAAATTTGGAGCCTAATCACAACCTGACTTCGACTACCCCCCTATGTGCCATACCACAAACTGGGCAAATTGCAGATTGGTGGGAGTCTATGAACAATCTAACACTGAAAACAGAGAGAAAGAGAACTATAGGGATCCTCCTAACAACGTGGTGGCAGCTATGGCTCGAACGAAACCGAAGAATCTTCCAAGATGTTCACTCCCCACCCACTGAAGTTGCGCACCGAATTAAGGAAAATATAGCCTATGTAATCTTGCGAGGGTTGCAGCTTAGGCTTGAACCCTCCACCCTGGCCTTCGTGCCAAGTCGTAGTTTCCTGGCACAGCATCCTGCGTGATGTTTTCGCTATTTCTGTAACCGTTCTGTAAACCTGGAACTTTTTTCACTCTTCTAATATATCCGGCAAATCTCCTGCCGTTTAATACTAAAAAAATAATACATCTGAGGTTCCTAAAAAAATCCAAAAAATCATTTTGGGTTACATATGGTTTCCAGGCAACTGCCACCTGCATCGCCTTACGGAGAACAGCCGGTGCCACCATGGCCACCACATTCGTCGGCTGTTGCTTGAGTTGCCCTCCCCTTCTCCGGCCAAGTCCCACCTCCATAGCTGTCGTGTTGGCTCTCCCCTCTCCTATGTGCTCGAGCTTGTCCTCCCCTGCCAACGGCGCCGGCGCCGACACCTACCCGCGAGAATTCGATGGTCCGAGTGCCGCAATGGAGGTCATAAGGGGCGTGCCTTGTGGTGAAGCCGAGGTCCGCTCTTCCACCGTCAATGGTTTCTCGGCATTCTGCGTTAGCCTGTCACCATAGGAGAGAGAGCGGGGAATAGGATGTTTCTTTTTTTTCCCTGTTTGACCGACAGGCAGGTCACACAATTTTAAAGGTTTTCTTTGGCTGATTGGGACGCCACGTCAGCGAAACTACCCGCATGCATGAGGATGGCTTGACAATCTCCAATTTAGTTCCATCCAATTCAACAGAACACCTGCACAATCTCCAATTTAGTGACCAAGGAACAATAAAGTCATAATGGTTCCATCATGCATGACAGATAATTATCATATTAGAAGAATAAGAGCTGGTAGATGTCAAGAACTAATAAGAGCACTGATAAATGCATAATCTAGTAATACAAAGATGTTGCCTCAGTAATGGTACATTCGTGGTCATATGTCACTCATAGCACATGCATAACAAATATGCAGAGCATAAACTGGAGCAGGCAATTCAAATACTGAATTTCAGATTTGAACATGGCAGCCTGAGATACATAGGTAGGATCGGCAGAATGTTTTATGCAACATCGACAATCTACTCCTACAGAGAAACTCTATGTGATCCCGTTCAAACAAGTAAAAAAATAAGAACATTAATTATTACTGTCCAGCTCATGAACACTTTATCAAAAAAAAAAAGCTCATGAAGAGTCATAATCCATTTAGCTATGTTGAGCCAGTTGGGAAATGGGAACAAAGCTTTTTTAAGACAGTTTTAAGCATACTCCGCATCTATATTCTTTTCATTCTAAGATTTTTGTTCTTGAATCAAAAAACAGAACTGTCTATAAATTTTACTGGCATATTCAATCAACAGTGATTCCAGAACAATCTATCATTGCATATTTTATTTGTAATTTTTTATAACACGAAATTGTGAAAACATATATTAGTTGACGAGCCGCATGCTCGCACGTGTGTCGTGTTCATTGACAAGGAAAACCCATCAAACACAGTAGGGTGATATACTGCCTCCGATTTTCAGTGTATGACGTTGACTAGCTCAAATTTGAGCCAACTGATATCAAAGAAAGAAAACAAAGAGATAGTGCATTGTTAAGTTCCATCAGTTTATTTTGTCACAAACAAATACAATGAAGTTGCACATAAAGATTGCATTCCTAGTTAGATCGTGGGTCCAAGGGTTTGGTTCCATCAATTTTGCAGCACACTCTGTTGGATTTAATTATGGTTGGGTCGATTTAAATCTAATAATAAAAATTCAAAGGCACACAAGAATACAAAACTATAAGGCAAGGGGATAAGTAATCTTTCACCAGAGTATCTGGTAAAGTCATCGGAATATCTGATAATTAATTATTCTCTGTTCGATGTAGAATTTTACCAAACTGTCCGGTGAATTGTCTGGTGAGGTTACCGGAGTATCCGGTAAATTACCGGAATATGACTATCCGATGATTTTACCGGAATATCCAGTGGCAGGTTGACATTAGATATGTTAACTTCTGTAATATTTGGAGAATTAATGACTGTGTTTATTCTTCATAAATATGTCATAACAACTCAATTATGCAGTCATCCATCCCATCTTCTTTCTCCTTGTCACACGAGGGGTCTCTCTCATTCTCTCCATTATTGTTGTTAGTGTTCTTACTCTTGCATTGCAATCTCTCCATCCTCGATTCTAAGCTCTTGCGTGCACAAAATCTTAGAACGAGTAGACCTCCGAAACTAACCCCGCATCACGAGTACCTGTACAGTAGACGGGCGATATAGTTTTTGGGGAGCGCCTCCGCGCGACTGCTAAAGATTCTTCCTCATGACAACGAACGAGGTGAATGTCAACGTCAACAGCAATGGAACTGGTGATGGATTGAGAGACAACGGAAGAGGCAATCATGGCAGATCAAGTGGATCGTCTACATTCAACTCTGGGTATGATCTCTATATATTGATCATGAATATGATAGGTGTTATCATGTTCTTTTTAGTATTGAATGTGTTTAGTTTTACTCAAGATCATTTCCTATTTTATGGTATCATGATGTTGAATATTTTTTTATCGCATTTCTGGATTAAATTATTAGATTTCCAACAGAATCATTTACTCTTAACACTTGCAGTGCAGCTCTTGTTTCTGTACACGAAATGTTTACCATGTGTATAGCTTGCATACATGACTGCAATATCGGATCAAATTCAAGATGCTATGCAATATCGGATCAAATTCAAGATGCTAGTATGATAGTACCTCTCTTCTCTATATATGAGGTTGAAGAGGAAGAAAAGAGACATGTTTCAGCATTCAGTAGGAATAAGCCAATTGAGAGGAGGAAGGAGCTGAAGAGAGGGAGAAATGCATATCAAGATACTGCACACAACTTCACATGAAGTTTTAACCACACAAATATAATCCTGATGGCAAACTCTAGCCATATAATCAAGATATCTCCAACTTTAAAAAATTACAATGGCATGGATCCAATTAGCCCTATACATTATAGGACTGGGATGCATTAGGAAATGCGGTGATGGCACGAGTGATGGGTATTGACATGCTAGGGCACCTTTCTTGTGCATTAAGTGGAGCATTTGCTAGTCAGTTTTTACCCAGAGTTCTTGAAGAAATTGATACCTACGTTGATCGTTGCAGATCAATACTATGACTCATATTATAGCTACTCGCTAGTTTGCAGTGATGATAATGTCTTTTCATGATTTTTTTCATTTTGCCAGTTTGATCACATCATCACACCATAAGACCTTATTTACCAAAATTCTTTTGGAAGACAACTTTTTTTTTGAAAGACAACGTTTCATATAAGTGACACCAGTTGATCAAAGTTTGAAAGATCATCAATAATAATACTCGAAGGTAGAACAATGACTACGTTGTATTCAGGCATCAGCTTTATGGCATCTCAGGAATTAGTGCCATCATATTAGGCACAAAATTAAAAATTAGAGGAAATTGCGTTGGCAGTACATAGACTTGTTAGGTGGGTGTGAGCTAGTGCACGAACTTATAAAATGCTCGTTTGGGTACACAAACTTGTCTGGTACGTGTGTACCAAAGACAAAATTGAATGATATGACTAATTCTGTTGATTTAAATGCTGATTAGGATACTACTTTACGCTTGTAAGCATATATGTGAAAGATATATACGTCTATTTAAGTAATGGATAGACTTAAGTATAACATTTGGATAGAGAAAAACTTATAAAATATCAAAAAATTATGTAAGGTTAAATAATAATAATAAATGTAAATACCAAGTACATTGCTATTTATAAATATATAGTGTCTAATCGTTATTCATACGTGCACGTCATATCTTAATAAGCATTCAAATTAATATAAATATGTCTTGCGATGTTATTTTGGTCTTGTTGTGCACACAACATACAAGTTAGTGCACCAAAACGAGCGTTTCGCAAGATCATGTACTAAATTGCACACACCCAACAATTTGTTGTACCTACAATGCAATTCACTCTAAAAATAATACTATCTCCGTCCAAAAATATAAACATAAGAGTTATATTTTGGATAGAGAGAGCAGTAATTCCGCAACGTTTCTTCAGAAAAGAGCCTGCAGTAGTAAGGAGCATGGTGCACCTGATGACTTAATTTCTTAGATGGGTGATATTAATCGAAAGACATGGATACTTGAGGATTGTACTAATTAAGGAACAATGGTCGATGGAGAACACAAGGATCGATCCATACATCAACATGCTCTAGTAGACACCTTAACGTGAAGATAACGTTCTTCTCTAGTGCAACTCAAGTCTCATATCTTCCCCACGAAGAAGAAAAAAAAAAAACTGAAGTCTCATATCTAGTCCACAAACCTCGAGTTTTTCTTTTTCTTTTGAACGAGAGAAGGCCAGCGCCTCTCCGATTTCCATTACTGGAAACATAGTTCTTACAAGGTTCAAGCGATCAGGGAAACAAAAAAAAAAAGACATAGCACAAATTAACGCACACAGTTCCTTTTTTACTCAACCACACTACCAGAAAACTACATTATTCTTCCAGTTTTTCCTCTCCTCTTTTCAGTCTTTTCCATCCCCATTGTTGCAGCAACATCCCCAGTTCTTCCAACTTCCCCATCAGCTTCTCTTGGCGCTTCCAGCAGAGAATTGCCCCTCCTCCAGCTGAATCTTGAGTAGTAGACCTCATTTAACACTTGCCTTCAGAAGCTTTTCTTGCCTTCCCTGTGAACTCTGCAGCATTGCCCAAAGAGAAATCCAATGACAAACCTCAAGTTTAAGTCAATATAAGAGCAAGGAAGCAATCCGAACTCAAAATTTTAGCATTTTTTAGCAGTAAGTCACAGGGAATGACTGAAGGGAAATTGAGAATTCAGAAGCACCACATGTAGAAAAATACTCCACAAAAGAAGTCCAATTTACGCCCCCTTGACTATACCAAGAGTTTTATTCACACCCCTTCACCCTCCTTGGGCTCTCAATGCTTACCTATGGGCTTATTACTGTTGGCATGGCGCTGGAATCGCCCCTCAGCCTTCCTTGGTCTCACTTAGAAGGCAACTTACACGTCGGACCGAATGGGATGCCAAGTAGTCAAAAGCACCCTCAATACTCTACTTCAGCACTAAAACTGCACCGGTTTAGGAGTTGAGGGTGTAGCATTTCAGTTATTGTGGTTAATGGGCATGAATGAAACTCGAGGTACTGTTGATGAGGAACACTACCTATTCCCTTCGGTTTCATAATTCTTACGTTTTAGACAACGACACGGTCTTCAAAATATAGCTTTGACCATTGTTTTTATTAGAATACAAATGAATGTCGTGAGAAATTTATACTTTTGTGAAAGTATTTTTGAAGAGTTTTATAAGCTTTAAGTTTTTAAACTAAATACTCTACAAGTTATTTAAGAAGTTTGACTTAAACCCTATCCAAACCGTCAAAATTATGGAGCTGGAGGGAGTATTCCTTTCAAAAGTAGCATCCTCGCACATAAAAAGTGGTCCATTTTGTACATGATAATCAGAGTCTTGGGCATATGATCCACGGGCAGGACCGGCCAACAGTAAATTGCACTGCAGCCAATTTCTGTGTTGGCCTATTCCAATCTCAGTCTAAATTAACGTGCGTTCATGACTTCATGTCCCGTGGGAATAGCTGCGATGATCTTTGGCGAAGCGGCAATCAGCCAGGAAAACGTACGTTACCCAAAACAATTTTTTTTGGTTATTTTGTGTGGAACCCCAAAAGTATTGTACATTGCCAATTTCCATCTTTTGATTTTTGTGACAGAGAAGCTCATAAGTATCCAATAAAACCATCAACTACAAAAAAAAGTTGCATAGGGATTGCACATTCCTAGTGATCACTAGAACAGATCATGTGTTTAACAACACTGTACGTGCAGAATGCAATTTTGAAGAACTTCAGGGTGCAGTTACTCTGAACTTTAGTGTGACACAACCTCAGGGTGCAGTTACTCTGAACTTGTATTTTACAGTGTGTGCACAGCAATAACATATCAAATTCAAGGTACTACCCTCCCTACCTTATATGTGAGTAGTTCTGAGGAAGAAAATCGAGGGGAGGAAATAACTCATGAGAGGACAGAGATGCATGCCAATATTGATAAATTTTTCCACACAACATCCTCATGGAAACTCTGGCCATTAGCACCGTAGGACTAGGATTAGGGTGCATCAGGAAACACAGCGATGGTGAAAACGATGGCCAACCCAAATGCTTATCCATGACATGCTTAGGGTATTTACAATTCTCCACCTTGTCTACTGGCCTCATAGAGCCATATATACTAGTGAGGAGGTGAGATGGACTCTAGTGGTGTTAGTATGCCTTCTATAGACTATGGGAGCTTTAAGGAAAGAAGGTGTACTCCAACAGAAGAAAATGCAACAGACCTCCTGGGCATTCTGTTCTATAACAACAATGACCATTGGCCAGCAACAACCATCGTCGACGCCACCGTGTAGATCTGTAGCTATCTACAAAGATGCCTCCACTACTAGCAAAGGTACTATTGCATGGTCGCTGCCGTAGCAGGGAGGAAGTGGACTCTAGTGGTGGAGGCGAGGAAAAAAATGAATAACATTTCAATGAAGTGGTAGCAGTTGACAATGTTCCGGGTTTTAGCTATATGGCATCTCTCGAATTAGGTCATCAACTAGTCATATCATGCACTAAAATAAAAGTTAATTGCAAGTCCCTAAAGCTTCATCAGAATAGAGCTTTTGGTAATGATAATTTCTCTAGTGGGTGATATTCGTTCAAAAGCGCGTATTTGAGGATGCCATTAGGAAGGAGCTCAAGACTCACAAGGGAAAACAAGGATCTAGTATACACAATATGCTTCAAAGACAAGTTAATATGAAGACAGTTCTTCCCTTGTGTAAATGAAATTTCATAGCTTAGTCCACAAACCATGTTAACTTAGTATAAGAGCAAGGAAGCAATCTAACCAATAATTTACGCATACTGAAAAGTATGTTAGAAGAAACGACTGAGGGGAAATTAAGAACTCAGAGGCATCACATATATAGAGTAATAGGTTAAAAACATCCTCAGTTGTCAACTGCCATCATATATCCCCCTTACATAGTGCTAGTTTCTGAATCGTGCAAGTTCAAAGTTAATCTAACACCTATCCTGTTAGCTGGTAGGCAATATGCCAAATTAATACTTCTAACATTGTTTTTAGACTGAGGATGGCTAGTCCATGAGTAACCTAATAGCTTGTGAATAATATATATTTAATATTTAGAACTCTGTTGAACACCCAAAAGACTGAGGATGGCTTGACAATCTCCAGTTTAGTTCGATCCAAATCCCTTTAAGACCTGCAAAGTTAAGTGACCAAGGAACAATGTATCAAGCCACAATGATTCCATCAAATACAATAGATAATGATCAAATTATAAGAACAACAGCTAATAAAGGTCAGGTACTAATAAGAACACTGAAAAATGCATAATCTAGTGATACAAAGATGTTGCTTCAGTGATGATACATTCGCAGTCATATGTCACTCTCGAACTAGAATAGTAAAACTGTAAATTGATGAACATGGACTGTGTATAGAAAGCACAGGGACAACTAATATGCAGAGAAAAAGGTGGATAAGGCAATTCAAATACTGAATTTCAGATCTGCACATGGCAGCCTGAGATACATAGGTAGGATCGGCAGGATATTTCATAGAGCATCCAAGACAATCTGCTCCTACAGAGAAACTCCATCTGATCCCATCCAAAGAAATAACAAATAAGAACGTATTTACTGTCCAGCTCATCAAGAATCATAATCAACTTAGCTATGTTAAGGCAGTTCGGAGATGGGTTTTTTAGGACAGTTTTAAACATACTCTGTATCTATATTTTTTATATTTTAAGTTTTTTTGTTGATTTTAAAAAAAATGAGTTAGCCATAACTGAGTTGCATATTTATGATCTCTTATGAACAGTAATTCCAAAATAATACATCATTGCACATATTATTTATATTTATAATTTTGAATAACATGTGATTGGGAAAACATATATTGGTAAAAGTTATGACTCCTGAATCTTGATCGTATGAATAGCAGAGGAACACCCTTTTGGAGAACAAAAGGGAGTTATTCACATCCTCCAAGTGAAAACGGGGAAGTCTTGTTAGGCCTCAAAAGAAGACCATTAGCTATATATTATTGACCATTAGGCCTCAGAAGGCCCAGTACAGCTATAATATTGAAAGCTAGATTCAATGCACCTTTGCCCAAATCACCGATATTAGAAGCTTTCAGATCAGTTGTCACTTTCATACAAGGAACTTGCTCTAATTATGTAGACCTGCACCATTTTGATAGAAGACAAAGCATGGTTAGCAGTCGCACCAATATATATTTCTCCTAGTTAGGCCTTATATGAACCAATGTTGGCACATACGTCAGCTGCCCAGGCCCAATTAATTACACCAATAACACACGCAAGCAATGAATGTTTGAAAATTTGAACACAGTCATTCCAGTTACTTAGTTGGCTAGAAATCAACCTGAAGTATCTGTAACTATGAGCCGAACCATGCAAAGATTCAGGAATTTCTTCATATAACATTTGTGCCATGCGGCCCATTCCGAACAACTGCAGACTCACCTTAAACCTGGTGCGCTGGATCAGTTGGAACACCAAACAATCGCCATCAACTAGCTTGTGTGCTATGGAAAACCCTCTCCACCCTCCACTGAGCCCCCTCTTGTGGGCAAGGTAGAGGGTGTCAAACTCATCATCCTCCTCATCCACCAAGCAAATAGTCTCATCGCGCTTCGGCAGATACTTCCGGCTGAATTGCGTCGGGAGACCCTGCCAATTTCACCCACCAAAAGCAACATCTCCCAAGAATCAGCTCAGCATCAACCTACACAATGCAAGGGTAAGACAAAATTGCAAGATGTGGGCTTTACCAGCCAGAACCCCCCAGTGACATGCGACTGAAGCATTGGCTTGATGAAGATAGGATGATCAGAGCCGAGCTCCTTTTCCAGATCTTCAGCAGTGGCGATGGCGTGCTCCCTTTCTTTCTCCGTTGCGTACACTCGCCCGGACAAGTTCCTCCTCTTGCCACCATACGATCTGTGAAGAACAGCTCAATAATCTCACAGTACATCCCTGATACCCAAACTGAACGCAGAAAAGAGAGAGAGAGAGAGAGAGAGAGAGAGAGAGAGAGAGAGAGAGAGAGAGAGAGAGCTGAGGGGCATTAATTCACTACCTCCTTATCTTCCTCTCGAAATCATGGAACTCCTACACATGAATACAGCAAAGATGCAATCTTAGGATGAATTAACTCTCCAGCAGAACAACAAAAAAAAAGGAAATCTTTTAAAACTAGCACAACACATTTTCCACATACGTCTTGGTACTTGGGCTTCTCGGGTAGGCTGGCGACGCGGCCGGATCGCCGGAGCGGGACATCCTCGCCGGCGCCCGCCGCCGCACGCTCCTTCCGCTTCCGCGGCTTGACCTGCAGAATCAACCACCCAGATCAGGATTAATAAAACCCAAACCGATCAGATTCCCAAACAAATCCCATGACATTGACCAAGAAAGCAGCGGAAAGAAGGAAAGGGGGAAAGGAGACGATCTTTACCGGCGACGGCCTGGGGCCGGATTCGCGGACGGCGGCGGAGAGCTGGTGCAGGCGCAGCTCATCCAGCTTCCGCTTGTTCTCCTCCACCTGCCGCCTCCGCTGCTCCTCGTACGATGCCGCGTCCGCCATTCGCTGCCCTGGTTTCTCGCAATCTCGCTGCTGTTTTGGGGGAAGGTGAACTGAGCAGAGTGAAGGAAGGGAGGAGGAGGCGAGCAGGGGAGCAGATAAAAATCGAACCTTTGATTGATGGCAGCGAGAGGTTTATACGTGCACATGGTCTATGGACCAATGGGGTTGTTGCGTAAGTGGTGGATACTATGGGGGTATGGACTGGGGGTATGGAGTGGCAGATGAGCCGAGAGATTCAAACTTTCAAACGGTCCAACTCTCCTAGCTTTCCCGGAGGAGAATAAGGCCCTATTCGTTCATTCGTTTCGGAGGTTTTTTTTAGGAAATTTAAAGGAATACTGTTCAACAGGAAAAATTCCTATCCTTTCATTCAGATCACATCCAGAGACCAAAGAAAAAGTGGAGGAAAGTTTCCTTCCCTGCCAATTTCAGTGGAAAACAGAGGAAAAGATCCATCCACTCCGATCTCATTTATTTGCTTTCCTTCACGGCAAGACTCAATAAGCAGCTGCTAAACGCAATTAGTCACTAACCTTGGAGGAGGACAGTGCCGACGGAGACGAGGGAGGTGGTGGTGAGGCTGGGTGGCGGCGGGAGGCGAGGCCCGACAGCGACCGTCCGGGGCGGCAGGGAGGCCAGGCCGGCC
>CM002484.1:3866505-3914023 GCA_000325765.3 Leersia perrieri | reverse complement strand
AATTTTTATTCCGCAAAAAGTTACTGGTTTTTGGTGTTCCAACTATTCACCCCCCTCTAGTTGGTTTGTCTTCTTGTTTTCGATCATACATAGTCTCCTTACATGATATGAAAAAAATTATATCAATTTTAAGATTGTGTATTTATATTTGTACACAATATGGAAATACAAAGATCTTGAAATTTATGCACAAACATTCATATTGTATAAGGAGGTTACACAAAAAAATATATGTTTTGAAACATCTATTGGAACAAATCAAAGCCTAACCTTGCATTATAAGGGTATTGTAGGAATTTAAGAAAATATTATCCGGCTCGATGGCACATTGCAGAAGAATAGGTCAATTCGTCAGTATATTATAGAAGGTGGGAATGTCAATGGAAAAATATTGAACTAGGACGAACTCAAGGGCATATAATATATTCTCTCATAAAAAAGTAACACAATCAATCAGTTAGTTCTGGCAAAAAAAAGTTTCAGGCAAAAATAGCATCAATCATATTTGATTCAAGTCAATTACAACTTACAAACATCACTAGATGGAAGTAGCACCATCTGATGATCTGATGCACAGAAACAGCTTTTATCTTATTGCTCCGCGCCATTAGATGGAATTTCTCCGGGAAATTTAACAAAGTGACACTCTTGACCCACTCTACCAAAAGTTCCTATATTTTTACCGTATGAGAGAGATTAAATTCTAATTGTTTGCCAATTTAGTCTCTTTGAATGTACAGCTCAGCATGCCAGCGTGGCATACCCACATGAATGACCATATTGCCCTCCGTTATCCTCAGCAAAATATGAGTAGGCAACCATTTGCATGCTTTACTCTCTCTTTGAACATGAAAACCACTACCTGTGCAAATGAAAAGAAGCGGAACTTTCTTGAAACAGTTGAAGCCCATGTGATCTTAGGTGTTGATCCACGTCGTGGTGACCAGGTTTGCTGCAGGTGTTCATAAAATTGATAAAAGTTCACTTTTTGTACTGCTAGTAAGTTTTATTGTACATAGAAACGTAGGGTTGTCATTAGTCATGAGTCATGACAATAAATTGCTTACTCTGTGCCTTCAGGACATGCTTGTTTGTCTATCTAGTTTATTTGCCATCTCTTTATATCCAATCTGACTTGCTTTTAGTTGAGCTAGTGGGTTTAAGAAGCGATATATGCCAAGTGATGATGTTCAAGTTATTATGCATACATGTCTGAAATTATGGTAAAATTATGCTGAAATTATGTATTGTTTTTGCTAAAATTATAGATTAATTATGCTCAAATTTTTTTCTGAAATTATGATGAATTATGCTCAAATTATTTTGAGAGTTATAAATGTGGCATGCCTCTTAAATCTACTACATATGTATAAATACTTAATAAGTTTGAGTCTAATATTTTTTTCCCGAAATACTCATATAACAGGAAAAAGTTTGTCGATTTGAGCACTAGAGCAACAAAGGTAGGATGATAATTTCACATAGCTAATCAAGTTGGCAGGCTGATGTGTACATTTAAAGAGATAAAAGTGGCAAACTATTAGAATCTAATCTCTCTCATGTGGCAAAAATATAGGAACTTTTGGTAGAGTGGCATCTCAAGAGTGTCAATTTGTAATAGTGGGAAATAGTTAAATTCCCCGAATCTCCTTACTTAGCTTTATACTGATAATTTGTGCTAACCAAGCACCTTAACAGACCTGAACTAGTAAATCGCAGCAAGTAAGAAAAGCCTACATGTTATTTGTTGGTAATTCATAAGATGATGTCCGTCCAAAGTTATAAGCAGAATGCATGTGTGTTTGTTTAACTGTAGTAGTTTGATATAGGAATTCAATAAATATTCCAACAGAAAATTCCTTACGTGCGTCTACATTTTTTTTCTACATCTCTACTATACCATGAAATTTGCCTCATTATACTATTGTGTTTTCATGTTCTAAAAAAAACTCTTGTGTTTTCATTTTAATTCCCTCTATACACATCCCATCAGTTGATTATTAGATGACTGTTAAAACTTGTTTTCAAATTAGCTATATTTTGCTTCTTGATGTGTCATGTGTCCTACACGTTCAAAGGTTTCTAAATTTAGGGAAGGAACTAATAATAAAATAAAAGTAGACATAATTACTTGACCCTAAATTTGAAAAAAAAATGAAATGTACGGATTAAAAAAGTTCAATTAAATTCATACAAAAGATTCAGTGAGAATTTGAAAACCAAAAGCACTATTAGTTGAGTTTATATTTTGGTGAAAATATCGTATGAATTTTAGAAAAAATCGAGTTGAATTTTTTCAATTTTGATTTTTAATTTCTAGTTTGTCAAAAATAATTATAGATCCTTTGTATTCCTTTATAATTGATTTTTAAAATTCAAAATTGTATATTTTAATTAGCTAGCATGCAAGTATGAGACACACAACATAATCATTTTGAAAACTCTAATTGTCAACTAACAAAAATGTGTATAAAGGGGATTTGAAAACACAGGAGCATAAGAAGGATGAGGCAAACTTTAGGGACATGAAATGAATGTGGAGCTAAAACTCCCGCGCCAGCACATGAAGAATTGCCCCCATATTGCAAAATGCACATTCAAGCTCTAATAATTGAGCAGCATTATGTGATTGATATCATGAATGATTGAAAAGTCAGGGAAATTCAGGCCCATATGCCAGTCGATCAAGGAGAATAAAGTAGCCGTTTGACACTTGCCAGAACATCAGCACCTTCACAACAGGCCAGTTCTCAAATGTGGTACAACAGTTGGCCATGTTTCAAACTTACAATTACCAACCGGAAATTTAAATATATGTTACTTTTACCGACAGTCACTCTTCAAATGCCAAAATCACATATGTCCTAATTATTTGCCACTAGAGTGAGCTGAAATGACCATTTTATCCTTTCCATTGCTGTTCCCCTTCATCTTCTCTCCTCTTCATCGGTTTCTTCCCGTTGACGAGAGGAACTACAAGGGGAAAGCTGTGGCGGTGAGTGAGGCGGGGAAGGAGCGTCGGTGAGCAACGCAAACCAGTGGTGAGCAGCGCCAACTTGGGAAAGGAGCGGCGGTGCCAGTGTGGGGAAGAAACAGTGGCGGATGTTGAGGGGAAGTAGTAGCGACGCCAGCGTGGGGAGAGCAGCAACGGCTAGTGAAGCTAAGTGCGGCGAGGAGGTGGCTGATGAGCATAAGACACGGATGAAGAGGAAGAGGAAGGGCAAGGGAAAATGGTCATTTCACTCATTCTTGTGCAAAAAATTAGAAACATCTACAATAATGGTATTTGAAGAGGGGTTGTTGGTAAAAATGGCAAGTAGTTAAATTCCCTTTACCAACCATGTTGTTTGCAGTTGCAATTGCAGGCTTGCAACCATACATTCTTAAGTATGCACCAACCTGAATTAAAGAAAACAGGAGTGCTCACTCTTGTTTTAAAAATAGGTGAATAAAATACCATTTCAAGACATGGATATGCATGGCAACAAACTCAACTAAGGTGAAGAGAGGAATATATACACATAGATGCAACTTTTATATTGAAGTCTTTTAGGATTTTGGAGGCAAACTTGATGGAAAATATAGGAACATGAGGGATCGGCATATAATACATGAACTTGACGAAAACCGTTGGGACATAGGCACACACATTTAACGAAAAATTCTTGTAAACTAGCTTCCTGGCCTAAGAGAGACATATTTAATTTTGGACTACAGACAAAGGTGTCCTACAAGCATGCCAGAAGTGATGCCCAAGCAGGATCAAACCTTGACCTGGAATATCTCAGATTTAAGGTGCTTTTATGGTACCTTTCACCACTAATGGTAGTAGTGTAGTGTACTTAAATCCAACCGTTGATTTATCTGGCTATTCTAGACATTTTGTTAAAACATTAATAGTGACTATTTTGTCTGGTTTAAATCTATTCATACGGGCTCGATCGGTAATTCGTGTCCAATTCTCAATCTTTGACGTGGCCCGGCGCTGCCGTCCAGTCGGAACGCCGTTTTCTCTCGGTCTCGCTGCTTTGCCAGTGCTTACAACGAACATACCAACTAGATCTTGCAACTTAATTTGCATACGAGCCTGAGAAGTGAGAACGAACATGCAGGGTTGTTCCGTTGATTCAGAAATATTTCAGAATTCAGATTATACATGTGCATACATACCAATCCTCATTGTCCTTACACCCAAGAAAGCAGAAACCTTTTCATGCATAGTCGTCTATGCACGCATGCATGAAGAACTCTGACGATCGTAATTCCTCTGGTTCTATAGGTGTTACAAAGCGGAACTCGGAGGATCGTAGCACATCACCTGGCTTTAATTTAGAGGAGTTAATATTATCAGGGAAGCCTGCGTTTTCTTTTGGGTAGTAATATTTGTGAAAGGGACCATTGTTCAGCGGTTTATTTCACTAACTCTGCATAGACTAGACAGTGACTTGGTGGTCATAAAATGTGTTAGCTCGAGGATCAATCTACATACACAACGCTTTACATAATATCATCTGAATTTCTCGCATGCTTGCGTATCTGGATATTGATAAATGGATAAATGTTTTAACGGTAGCACCAAATATTCAGATCTTAGAAACAAGTGAAAATTGTGAAGTTGGGAAGGCCGTTCGGAAGAAGAATTCAACAATGATCGCAATCTGCAACCAGGTCCAAGCTGGTAGTTCAACGATCATGTGTCGAATATCATATCTGTCCTCCCCACTGCCACCGGCCGCTGCCCAATCAAACATTTTCCCTAGCCGCCAACTAAGAGCATCTTTAGTGTAGATTCGATTGTTGTGAGCAGAAAAACAAATTGAATTTCAGTTCAGTAGCTCCAATGATAACAACAAGTGGTGGGGTATAAAAAAGCTCTTTTCAATCACCAGCTTCCACGCTCCATTTGCTGCATGCATCCTTCTATTTCATCCATGTAGCAAATATTTCATTAGTCGATATAGCTCGATCACTAACTACCGGTCGATTTTACTCCTGACACATGACAATTGATGCCGACAACAACGTGCTCTGTTCGTTATTTTGGAGGATGGTTCGATTTACAACATACACTACGGATGTTCTAACGCCGGTGAGTAGCTACACATCCATGCCCGTTGTCTTGCGGTCGTTTAAAGCAGATCAATGATCATGTGGTTGGCATCGTGAAAGCTCAAGACCCCATGTCAGTTTGGTGGAACATTATCACCAGAATAAAGGGATTAAGATTATCTAACTTTGGATTTACCATAACTTTGTCACTCATATGTGGGTCTTAGATTGATTGGGCCCATATGTTATATATTGACAAAAGTCATGTGACTTCTAAAGTTAGAAAATCCACTTCCAAATAAAGATTAGGTTAGCGCAGAAGTTGTGCCACTGTTGCAAACTTGTTGTTGCTATCCATGTGGTTGCAATTGCAATTAAAGCCTTGCAACCATCCATTCCATGGTTGTTTTAAGAGGAGGATAAAAGACAGACACTTCAAGATTATTATAGATGAAAAAACCCACTTAGAAAAGTTAAAAGACATGAAGAGAGATAAATGTATACACAGCGGTGTAACTTTCATCGATCCATGGAGTGTGATTCAAGCTTCCTTGGAGACAAACCCGATGGGCAATCCAATAATCCAGTAGGAATATGAGACCCCAGGAAATGAGATCGTCACTTGATGACCCCTGCTCGAGGATTGGGTCTTGCACCTTCAACCAGTACTGGTACGATCGCTCGCAACTTACTAGCTTGAGTAGCTGCATCGAGACATTCCCGAAAGGTTGCACTTGTCGGCGTATAGCGTTGGACCTGCTCCTCTAGAACCGCCTCCACACCTCCATCATGTGCCACTACCGGTGCCGTGCCGTGCACCGTTCACCGGCGCCGCCTCCTGATGCCGTGAGTGTCTGCATTCCACTGCTGTCATCCACGGTTCGTCTTGCTAATTCTGCATTTTATGACGATTTCTGTACAGATGTGTTAGTTAATTTGAGGATTAATGTACGAAAGTATGGAGCTTTGAAGAAGATCTAAATTTTTTACTTGATATTAATTTCAAAATTGCCAATAATATCAGATCTGATTTCTGAAAACGTAACTTGAAAATTTTGTTATGGTATATTTTGGTCACTCACAGGTCCTCTGTTTGAAATTGAAAAGTGTATAATCATCCAGTTCAGTCAAGAAAACATGAAGTAAATATATTAGGAGCTCCATTCGATCTGAATTAAAAAAAAAAATCACAGGCAAGAAGTTCGATGCAACCTCTCTCTCTTCCTTTCTGCCTGTTAATTAATTCTTTTGTAATACTTTCTCCGTTTCTAATGTAAGATATTTTGATTTTTTTTCTTATAATATTTGACCATTTGTTTTATTTAAAAAATTATAAAAATTATTATTTATTTTGTTTGTGACTTGCTTCATCGTAAAAAAAAAAGTGTTTGTGACTTACGAGGGCGCTGCTGGCCTTGCCAGTTGTCATCGCTGCCGGCTGACATCATTCTCGGCGGCATTGACAAATCGGCAGCCACTGCCCTCGTTCACGGCAGCACTGGCCGTCCACGGGCGATGTCCTACACGCGTGAGGAGCGCCGCACGGCCGCCTGTCCACCCACCGACGCCGCCTGCCTCAACTCGTCTGAAGGTCCACCATGCGTCTCCACGACGTGAGCACAGCGCACGTACCCTGGACGCAGGACGTCGCTGCCGCTGCCATTATCTGGTATTTTACAACTTGCAAGGTCGACTGGTTTCAGGAACAAGGTTGTGATGTACAATTATTCAAGATAGATGCAGATCTTCTTTGAAACCTGGATTGCAGGTGAGCCATCCATTATATTAGATCTAACGGTAAAAATGTATTTCTAGTATAGTGTAGTAGCGTAGTGTTAATTTGTGTAGTAGTGTAGTAAAAAGGTATTTCGAAAAAAAAATATTTGTATTTGTTGTAAATGCATTGTAAACTCATCATTGTCCAGTGTGAAAATAAAATTAGTTAATTACTAAGTTTTTTTCTCTCGTCGTATTTAAACATTTGACAAAAATAGACAACAAAAGCACTTGTTGGCATCTTTTCTACAACTATCTCTAATGGAAGGTACTGTAAAAGAGCCCTTTCTAAAAGGGATATATGCACATCTTGCTATTGTTGATTGTAGTGACAATGTGGCTTAAGAAACAGTACATGATTACGTATACTGGATTTGCTGTTGGAGTTGTTTGACAAATACTTAAATGCTCCCGCCGCGTCGATGAGCGCCGCCGCCACCGCCTGAGCCGATTTGTGCCCCTGCCGACCGCCGCCGATGCACGCTGCCGTCACAGGGAGAGGAACGCGCGCAGAGAGGGAGAGGCTGAGAGAAGATGCTTCTCTTGCATTGCAGCAGCCACTCGTTGGCGTTAGTAATTCAAGCAAGCAGTGGAGTGCATGCGATGGCAGTGACGGATTATAGGGAAGAATTTCGATATTGCGACTCTGATGGCAAATTGTTTGGAAACTATCTTGCATGTACTACTGGAGAGACTGTAGATGCATCCATGGAGCGGCAGTCGATCTGGTGACATTTGTGTCGGCTCGGTCTTGAGTGCCGTACTAACCATGGCTGCAAGCATAGAGCTCCTTGCATCTCCTGAGGCCTCCCAGGCCCACAATGGCGTGCAAGGCAGTAGGGTTTCTATCTTCTATGGCACCACCAAGTCAAGACTCAAGAGGCAGTGAGGCACCGAACGACCCAAGTACCTGACATGTGTTGCTTTGCAGATATGTGTGTTATAAACACAGATGTGAAATAAGATGCGAGTTAGCACGGCAGCTGTTGTCTGGAACAACAATAGGCTGCTGTGATGAAATCTTGCTAATCAGTGAATCAAGGAGGACACAAGCAAGTGTTATTGCTGTTTTTAGAGAGTGTTGGGGTCTTTCGTAGGGGTGTCCACGGAGCGGATTCGAACAGATAGTGGTCTTACCATATCCTAAAGCATATTTTTTTCGGATCCGGAGCGGGTGCGAATGCTTACAGATGCAAATGCGGATTATTGCGGATGTCGGAAATGGTGCGGAGTCGGCTTGCCAACGGATTAAAATGATCGGATGTGATGTGTATATGTGATCGACACAACATTAAGCGAAATAGTGAATTAATAGTGATATCCCAAGGACTCATCATATAAAAATATCAGTGACAGCCACTAACAGAATCTGATTAACCTATCACTTAAATCTTAATAAGTAAATCATCACAACCAAAGGGACGTCGTTGTCGCTGTGGGAGTGGCCGAGTTGGCACCGTCTAGGGCATCACCACAGGGTTGTTTTGGCTGTACGGCGCCGCCGGACGGAGATGGGCAGTAGTCGCCTGGTGGTGGGGAGGGGCGGATCGAGGGCGTCGACGTGCCGAGCGAGCCGCCGAGTCGGTGCGATTGGAGATTGATCTGGGATTGGGACTTCGGGATTGCCGGCATGGAGCGACACAGAGGAGTCGAGTCTCAAGTCAAAACTCAAGAGAAAAGGAGTACACCCCTCACGATCATCTACTCATCTCACGTAAACGTGGGTTCAGCCCTTCATGGGCTAAGAAATAGGAAGACTAATGCCTTAACGAATGATTGGCCTTTTGATTAAATGGTCAATGTGCTGAAAATGTCCGATTATCCGTCAAATTGACATGAGGATAATCCGATAAAAAAACCAAATAATACGTATCCACCGGATATTGACGGTATGATGTGCTCTGCATCCGCATCCGAAACCATATCCATCGGATCTTTATAACTCACTATCATATCCTCGGTTCGGACGGATTCGGATCAGAGCGGAGCGGACAAAATCTGCTCTGTTGACACATAGTCTTTCGGACTTTTCATTTCCCCTTGTGTTTTTTTTTTGTTTGCGGAGGTGGAAAATAATTATTCTTTTATTCTTAGACTTTCTTCATATCTTCTTTTTGTTGGTATTTTACATCATCAGAACAAGAAAGTTGTTTTTTCTTCTTGACTAATTTGCTTGTCTTACTTAACTTTCTACTAGATTTTTTTGGAATTTCGAAAGATGACTATTCAGTTTTTACATATTGATTTCTTCAGGCTGTTTTTTTTTGGCAAAGAAGTAGTAATAAATAATGAGTCGGCTAACCATGGGCTGTGCATATTGAGTGTTTTTAGATAACGGAACAAAACTCATCAGCACTGCAGTCTGCAGCAATGCTCTTTAATTGTTGCTAACATAAGGAATGCAATCGAAATACAACCTTGCCTCCATGCCTCACTCAGAATTAGTCCATTGCTTGGCTGTCAACACCTTTTTGACAAAACAAAAAGATTGAAGGACGCATGCACAAGTTGTGCTAAATGCTTGAATGTTACAGGTTAACGTGAGTTGTCACTAATTAAGCGACTTGAACATCAGAAATTCAGGATCTGCCACTCTTATTCCAGAATAAGAATCAACATTGAACTGACCATCACCAATATGTATCCAGCTTTGATGGTAGTTTTTGCTTTGTAGAATTCTTGATGCCCACGATGTCTTTATCGACATTATGAAGCTATCAGCTCTTCTCTTTTCTCCCTTCCGTGAGACTGCATTTCCTTTCTGAATCATGATTCTGCTCTACCATCTCCACTTACTCTTAAATATATGCAGATCTTATATTGTAGGTCCAAAACGAGACTGACAATTCGTTGAAGGTGCATGGCCCTCACTACTAGGATATTTGCTCATGCTGATGAGAGATTTCATGGTGCCTCCTACTCCTATTTATCCTACATCATCTGATTCATGTTAATGGACTGTCAGGTCTTCATCCAAAGAAGTTTCAGATGTTTCTTGCTCTCCTAGTTCTTCTGTTTATCTCGGGCATATATATAATGAATTTGAAACATCTGTCTGTCGTGATAACCATAAAAGAGCCGGTTACATTGCAAGCATATGACCAGATAATTAATATTCCAACAGGGAGCAGTATCTTTTTTAAAAGGAGGGCAGAAGCTTTGCCTATTTAGTTTTCCTTGATTGTTTGACATATGGCCTTGAATTAACACCAAGTGCATGATTTTTGAACTACGTACTTGTGTGTGTGGGGGGGAAGGGGGGGTGGGGGTTGCAATCTTTGCTGAATTAGTCGATCAACCTAGTGCATTTTGAACAAACACGTGTGTTGGTGGAATCACATTTGAACCGTTTATTTGATCAAGGTAGATGTTGTCTTAAACCATGTATCCATCATAAGGCTTTGTTCGGTTATTCCCTTATCCAAGGAGATTGAGGGGGATTTGGAGGGGATTTATTCCACTCCTATTGAGGTGTGGAATTATTCCTACTCAATCCCCTCCAATCTCTCTCTCTTAGGGATTAACCGAACAAGCCCTAAAATGGATGATGCAATATGCTCATTTCATTACATTTCCCAATGCATATTCTTAGGACTTAGACTTTCTTGATATTTTGAAGGTTGATTTTATGGCCGCCAAGAGACACTAAAGTACAAATTTTATTAGTGTAAAATTTGAAGTCAACATCTCTTTGAACTTGAAGCATCAAAAGGGCCAAATTTTACATAAATGTTTCCAAAAGAATGTTACATGAAAATTATATCGATATTGCTAAGCCATGGACACCAATGATGTGCCACCTTGCTCTAGGTATAGGACTCATCCCTAAGGGTGATCCCTCCTAGGTATGTAGTGCTAGCTCTTCTCCATACATGCTCCCCTAGTTCTAGACTAGACCTCTCAAGTCTCGAACTTGACTGAACATTACTATTAGGGCATGTTCAATGATTAAGGCACCGCTATGAGTAACTTTTTTTCATATAATCTAGAGACGGTATATGAGACATGATATTGTCTTTTATGTTGTATGTACGATAATATTTGTCCTTAAAAACAGGATCAGCTGATCCAATAGAAAACAAATATGTATTAAACAACTATACTATAATGGTAAAAATGTTTTTCCAACCAGGGCTAGCACTAGTACCCCACTCATGGAAGAAATTTTAGTGGACCAGTACCCATACTTTTTTCAGCGTTGGTCAAAACCCCATGGCTCAGTCCCACGCGTAGAATTTGGGAGTCCAAGGGCCAAGGCTGTCCTAGGTCTGGAAGCCCAATAAACAGTCCGCAAGTAGCATTAGCCCATAGGCAGTCCTCAAATCAAGGGAACCCTAGCCCACTCCGACTCTACTCCAGCAGACACGACTCAGCATGAGAAAGAACGTGTCAGGTACTACGCTATAGGCGCTGGACTCCGGTGTACTGACTAGGAAACTGCAACACCATTTGTTGGATCGATGGGATCTAGAGTAGGGAGAGGTTGCTACTGTGGAGAGAGGAATGAAGTTAATCAGAGAAGAAGTAACATGGGGAAGATGAGTGGACCTGCTTTTTGAAAACAATGATATGAGGTCCTTCTTTGCAAAATGTGATGGCAAAATATCCCACCTTCTTAGATGAGCCCTTGATTTCGTCAGCATTAGTGGGTAGGCCATCTTTAATTGCTTCGCATTGCATGTGCGTCACAATGTGTTTGTTTCGTATTTAAGGTTTGGAAGTCTATTAACCCGTGTATATCATTTGTGGATATAGACGGTGGATTAATATCCATTATCTAAAAGATGTGTTTATTTCATGAAGTATCATACCAAAGCTAATTTGATGAGCCATTTATCTTGAGGTATTTTGTAGTTTCTGATCGGTTCCTAAATGATTGTCTAGCGTTCCTGAAGTATCATACCAAAGCTAATTTGATGAGCCATTTATCTTGAGGTATTTTGTAGTTTCTGATCGGTTCCTAAATGATTGTCTAGTGTTCCTGATCATAGAAAGCATCACCTGAACACTAAAGAGCAAAGTGGCACTGTCGTAATTGTTGAAGGGTGCTGGCATAGTATCACCAGCCACCATGTTGGCATTCAACTTAGCATGAATGTCAATACAATTTTCATGTAATTTTCAAAAATAAAATATCTAGAGACTTGACTTTTGCTTCGGTTCCAACTCTGAAGAATAGGCATTGGAAAATGTAGCAAAATAACTTTTGGCAACATAGAGGATTCAGGATTTTATCAAGTTATACTCCAATGACTACCTCTAAGGTATATCATATAATGTTTTAGTAGGAGAGCGAAAAGCTATCTCTTAATAAAAAAATAGTCTAATGTGCATACCCCAAGAATATGTGAGGATGGCGTGCAGAATTGTTTATGTCATGAACTATGCCCTAGCTTGACCATTAGAGATGTTGTCTTTTAAAGTAGTTGTCTCAACTATTGGAGGAGACCTAACATCTCTATCGCTCAAACAAAATTAGGATGAAATTCAATTCGACCGTTTTTCCATTCTTGTAGTATCACGTGACATTGCAGTAATTCTTAATGGCACACTTAAATGTTGCATGTGGGCTGGTATGGAGCATGAATTGCTTTCACTCCACACCAAATAAAGCACAACCCACAACCCTCTTCCAAATTAAGAGTGAACGGAGATGATGGAGTAGAATCATAATTCACACGCTTAAAAAGGGGGCCAAAATGAAGGGAGAAAACAGAAGAGCTCAGAGTTGTTTTGTTGAGACCATGTAGGCATGGTAGGGCTAGGAAGCATCAGGAAATAATGCAGAGCAAAACCTGCCAGCAAAGCTGTGTAGCATATTGGTCACGGTCTTTTGAAGATTGATTCTTCGCTGATACACATGATGCAAGTGGATGATCAAGATGTTACAATCGCTTTAGTAACAGCTCTGTCTTATCCCACTGAGATTTTGAGCAAGGTATTTCTGCATCCTTCAATTTTTCTATTTTTGTTTTGTAAAAGGGATCAACAACTGAGCCGCTGGTCGACAAATGTTGTGTCGAGTAGTTAGTCCGGGGGTGGGTCGGTCTAGGGGCGACCTTGTGTTTTTCGTCGGCTCTAGCTGGCAAGGTCTAGCTTCTCTCGTGAAGTTTTTAGACGCCAGACGATCTGGCCTGTTTTTTTCTCCTCAGTATGAATGAAATAGCAGCCCTTCCGCTCTTGGGGGGAAAAAGGGAACTGAGCGGCCGGTAGATTAGGAACATGTATGGCATGTTATCTTTTGATTGTGTTGCTAAAACATGAATAGTCAAAGGAAGTTGCTTTCAGTAAATTATGGATGTTTATGAATCTTAAAGCACGGTGTGTATATATATATATATATGTATATGTATGTATATATATATATATGTATATGTATGTATATATATATATATATGCATACTTTTATGATCATCAGTGTTTTTTTATACCATAGCAATTATTCAATCACATGACTACTGAGTACATGAGTATGACTATGCACTAGCGAAATGACGTGTGTCTTGCTATTTCCTTGGCACAGTCTTGCACATGTTCCAGTCTGGTATAGGAGATTTATTCCTTTATTTACAAAAACTCATATTTAAATTATTTCTATTTTGCTACTGTAAATCAAATATTACTGCAAATGAAAACAAACAAGCATAATTGTATGGATAGGGAAGACATAAATAACCCTTATAAAAAAACAGCTTGAAGAAATATGTACCAAAACTGAATAATCGACGTTCAAAATTCCAAAAAAATGTTTTAAAAAAAGTACACAAGAAAAAACCAACTTTCATGATCTGATAAAGTCAAAAAAATATTTAAAAAACCCAAGAGGAAATCAAAATTTTTTCAGCCTCTGCCAAAAAAAAAAAAGGAAATAAAAGAACAGGCACCAGCGCTCTATTAGAACATCCACAACACTTGCTCATGGTCCTCCTTGATCAAGACATCAAGTCAGCATTGCTAGGCAAGATTGCTTCCCAGCAGCCCTGTCGTTTGTGCTGGACCAACCTCATCTTATTCACAACATCTACAATAACATATGTGCAACAATGGTTTAGGGGCTTGGTGATGACAGAAAAAACGAGAGAACACTGCCTTGTGCCATTGTAGGCCTGGGAGGCATCAAGAGATGGAAGAGCTGTACATGTGCTTGCAGCCATGGTTAACACTGCCTTCATTACTGTGCTGTTGTTATGTATGCTGTCAGACTGCTACTCCATGGATGCATCAGCAATCTCTACAGAAGTATATGCAAGGTTATTTTCTCATTGTACTTATAACCAATCTTTATCTTTACCTATTATAAAAAGCAAAGGTATACCCAAAACAGCAAAAACATCCGAAACAGCGAAAAGCAATATATCCTTTCGTCCATCCGAATTTGTTGCGTATATATCGAAGGAGGCTGGGTATATATCAACAAATCGGGATCCGCTCTCGGCCCAGCATGGACGTGATCTACCGAAGATTCGGCGGCAGCGGTGAAGTCCATCGGCGGCTCGGAGGGCGTGCCATGATCCATCGGCATTCGGTAAGAGCAAGTTTAATAGGCCAAGCTGGACGGGCGATAGCATGTACACGTCAGTTTGAGTGCTGCGCTAGAGAGAAAAAACATAGAGAGAGAAGGTGAGCCGGCGATAGAATTGTCGCCGGCTGCAGCACACGCTACGAGGAAATAAGTGACAGCGAGGGGCAGAGAATGGTCCATGCTTGAAATAGTCATGCAGCATGCAATAACTGGTGGGACCATTATCAATAAAAAATACATAAAATGCTTGATACAATCGATGGGGCCTAATTTGAGCTAGCTGTATTAACTAGCTACATGTGACATGGATGTTTAATCGCCAGTAAGTGGACGATATTACTAAACTTGCTCTAACACGGGACCGTGATGCTTTGGCGCCGTAACTCACAAGCAGCGGCAGACCCTGAGAATGGCGACTCCGAGGACGTAATGATCCGACATGCGCGTGCGGCAACCGGGGCAACCCATCTGCAATTGGTCGTATCATCCTATACTCCCAGAGACGGTGCAATCCTTCTCTTTCATGCTAGATCAGCATATTTCTTTCCTTCTCACTGTTAGATTTCTATATCACACAGCACAACGTACAATTTCTAAAAGCGTGGGAACGTATTTTTTTAATGCTAGATCTTATTATTTTCTTGATATTGTGTTTTGGAGGTCAATTCTTTTGCATGGTAATCCAATTTGCTCTGTTCGTTGAATTAAAAACTTTTGCATGCAGATGGTGGTCTATTTGCACAGGCAGCAGTGCTAATAAAATTGAATTGCAAATAAAAAAAAGGGGTCCCCAATACGGTGTGATCTACCGTCGATTTGGAGCAACCATCCCTGTACAGCAATAAGAGTTAGCACTCTGGTTGCACCATCCCCAATCGAATCAAATGGTTAGTTATCTTTCTTGTTGTTTGATACTTCATATGTAGATGATTATGTTATTTTAATTCACGGAATCACAGTAAAACCTGGGGAAAACGGATCCAAGAAATATAAAGCCAAAACAGTTTTTTTTTCCACTTACAAATCTTGATTATGATGTAAGCAAATATTATTGTTGTAGGAGGTATAACAATTCTTATTGTTTAATTTATTTTAGGAACTACAGAGACGTATAAGAATCAAAATTAAGTAGTCAGTCTTGACTCTCGATTGTATATTCCTTAAAGCTCTTTTTTTCTATAATGCTTTGGTAAAATGAGGCCTTCGGAAACCAGTTATTTGCTAAATTAACTACGTGAGAAAAATCGAAACACAAATTTTTCTCCCGCGCAGAAAATTTTGATGTAAATTTTTCTCCATAGCAACGCACAGGCATTATGCTATATATAGATACGCTTAAGAATCATCGTTGACTGTGTGCACGTTGTGTAGGAGGCAGGGGTGTTAATTAGTGTGCACATTTCTCTATTTCGTTCAACAGATGTTTCTTTTACAAACTAATGTGTATATTTTAATGAACCAGAAGTGCAATTACTGATGGCGACTACGAAACATATGGTGAATCTAGAGAAAATGCAGGATCAGGTTCATCTCCATCGGTGGATTCATCACACGGTGCTACAAATCTACCAAATTGGGGTGATGATATGAAAATCGGGAATGCTTCTGATAGGGCGTCCAATGCAAACATCAAATATCGGACGCCCTCCCATATATCACTAGTACGTTTTTGCGCTGCAACGCAGTTACGTACGCGAGCTGCTACCGCTCTTCGGTACTCTCCACGCTATAGTCTCTACATGTCTCCATTCTCTCTCTCCTCTACAGGCATAACTAACATTTTCAACAAACTTTAAAATATTTTTCTGGTAAAATATCTATCCAAAGTAAAATCCGATTATGCCGTTGTATTCATTACAACTAAATCTTTACAGCAATATCTCACATGACTATATTCTATAAGAAAAAAATATTTTTATTACAATTTTTTTATGTTGCATATGGTTTAATGGAATGTTTCAATAATAATTGTTGTTTCACTAGTTTATCTAAAAACGTTGCACACTGTGTTTTTTAATTTTTCACACTTTTTATGGTTCAACAGTTACAACCTGATGTTTCATGCATGATATAAAGATGTTTCAACAAACTCTATTTTGTGAGTATGTTTTATGACACCTTTTCGATGTTTTATGTTGCAGTTAATATTATCTGAATGTTGCATCTCTTTGAAACATTATATTAAATAAGTTGAAACATATATTTAACAAGTGATTAAAAATTATAATGATGAAACAACATTTATTTTTTAGGCATATATATTTTATCAAATATAAATTATACAAATTTAATTATAAAGTATACGAATGTGTAATCATATTAAAAATATTTAAAGGATATGTGAGGGAGAGTGAGCATATAGCTAGGCAGCAGGCCGCCATATAGGAGCAAAGAGGCCGCCATAGGGTGAATTTGTGTTACATTCATGCGCGGGCGGAGCAACACGAAATGCAGTACGTGGGGCAGCGCCCGATATTTTGTTTAAGGTCGGGCGTCCGATCTGTAGTTGTGTCCAATCAGTAACCAATGTCTCTGTCCCTGTCTTTGGTTTTTCTGTTGCGAGTATGCATATGGGCAAGCAGCAACAAGATACCAATAGGAGCAGGTTTGGAGCTCCTTTTTTATGTAGCTGGGTTACACCGCTAGTCGGAGATTAAAGGATGAATTCCTGCTACTGGCATTGCTCTTTTGCTAGCATATATCAATGCTAGCTACTAATTGTGTTCCTTTAAAATCCATTTGGTCTACCGAAGTTCATCGCATATTCCATGACTTTTTACGGTGTGTGCGTGGTACGTAATTCATTGAAGTCATGTCATTTTACTATAATCTCATTAGCTCCACACCGGAGCTAGTCATCATCACTTGTATTGTTCTACATCACCAACTCCCGTCGGAGTTGGTCTATCAGATCCACTTCCCGTCAAAGCCAACGTCATCAAATCGAAGAACCAAAATACAATTTGTGAAGGTTCTTCACCATCATCATTAACGTCACTGAATCAATGAAGGGACAAAAAACGGTTCATGAAGGCTTTAAGTTACCAAGAGCTGCAGGACAATTGGTAAAGGCTTTAGGTCCGCTTCATTGAGGAGGGGACGACTCTTCTTCTTTATCATCATCAAGAGTTGCATGCTTCGATGACATCATGAAACATGAACTTTGGATCTATCATCGTGTGTCGTTAACCATAGTGTTTAGTTTCAAATGCAACGCTATTGCATACACGTTGCATTTGAGTGGGAGTGTTAACAGTAATACTATGTGTAATAGTGTCTAGGGTAATTTGGTAACTTCACGTACTCTTGTACACAGTATATTCCCCTTTAGACCAAGTCTATGTAACAAGTTGATTCCCCTCAATCTTCTCCAAATTGTGACAGTTGGGAAGCAGGAAGTAATAAAATGTCCTGATCATCACCTGTACAACAACACAGTGTGCTAATACCTCTGATTTTGCTCAAACTGATTGAAGGGAATACGTTCAAGGATCAGTTATGTCCCATTGTCGTTTGACTTGTGATCTTAACATAGTAGAACATGCATGTATTTGATGTTGCAAGAAGCTGGTGGCTGGAGCCATAATCTAAATAATATAGACTAGATAATCCATGAGTTCACTTAATAAGATGAGCAGAAAAATGATTTGACAACATAGTTGGCCGGAAACTAAAAGGCTGTGAGAAGACTCAGTACATTGTCATCCATCTGGTCTGATTGCTGGCTTTTCTTGGCCAGTTGCCTGCTGAACACTGAATTAGAGAATCGGTGTTCTTTGACAATATTAGCAGTAGCTAGAGACAAGAAGATTATCCTTCAAAGTTCTAGAAAAGACACCTAGTTGAGCTTTGAAAAGATATTATACATATCAATTTGACATACCATCTTCCACCAATATGGCATTTTTCGGAGTTTCGACCCAAAATGCTATTCCTACTTGTCAGTATCTAACAATGCATATTACAGAGTAAGGACTAAATGGTGTATGGAAATTCAGTGGTTTGTTCATTTCTTGTATTCCAGGAAACAATTTGCAAGCAAGAACAGCAGCTGTGCATAGCATCAGTACCACGAGCACCGTCGTTGCGTCATCGAGTTCTCCAGTCATGGGCTAGAGGCTAGAACCAATGCAAACAGTTCTTCAAACTCGAGATGAAAGGAAAGACGGTTCATAGTAAATGCTGGGTTCGATTACCAATTTGACTACCAATGTATGAAAGATCATTTATTATGAAACTGCTCCCTTGTTCTTGCACGATCACAAGTTTGAAGTTGTGTATAAATGCAGTGAGGAGAGATTGTCAGGTTGCCAGTCAACCTCGCACAAATTTCAGTCACACAACTCCTAAACAGTTTACAAAATTCAGAATTTCTATAGATTGGGGAGTCAAATAGTTTTGTTAGAGCATGAAATCCTTAGCAGTTTTATACACTCCTTGCAGCACTCCACCATGAGTTTCAGTATGATATAACAATCCACACACATAATCTCAATTGGAAAAAATTGCAGTCAGAAGGGATCCTCTAGCTAGCAATTCTGTCAGAAATGTAGTGAACACTGTACAATTTAGTGTAAGCCTGAGTTGTGACTTGAGGCAGTGACCATGTGATCCTTCTGTCCTCATGGTAGTTTCGACATACAAAATCAGGCATACTTCCATCATTCTCTTCCTTATAAAATGGGATAAGTGGCAACGCCTCACGCCTTCAAGGTTTGAGAGAAAACAGACAGACTTTTGAGACAAGCAAGAACATGACATACTTGCTAATGACTTGCAACGTTGATGTGAGTTGAATAGACGTGTGTATCTTCCCTGAAATCTTGCAACCAGTATCCTATCTCATCTAAACTATTGAAAAGGGAATCCCACAATGCCACCTGATTGATTCACGTATACAAGAAAAGCTGGGCCATCTGATGGAGGAAAATAAAGAGGAGGACCGTTGGATTAAGTCAGTAAAAGAAAAGAATGGTGTTCTAGAGTTTTCCAAGTATCTCATCTGGCCCTCACACCGTCACACCACAGGTGACACTTGGGAGGCAGGGTGATAAAAAAAAAACACAGCACTATGGTGGCCGCCTCTGAGTGGTAATAGTTTTGAATTGTATATAAAACTTTTAAAAGCTTATTACAAATGGGCACTCTCCTTATATATAAATAATAAAAATAGTAAATGCAAAAAAGCTTATGAAATAAGCATTACTCCCTCCTTCCATAAATTTACAATGCCAACGTCATGCTTAAAATACAATAGAAAGTACTACAAATAGTCATATTTTTTTTTGATTAGTTACAAATAGATTTACTAAACACAAGAGATTATTGTTTATGCATAATTTGGTTGGTATGCTCATTATGGATTCTGTACTNTGAAGTATCATACCAAAGCTAATTTGATGAGCCATTTATCTTGAGGTATTTTGTAGTTTCTGATCGGTTCCTAAATGATTGTCTAGTGTTCCTGATCATAGAAAGCATCACCTGAACACTAAAGAGCAAAGTGGCACTGTCGTAATTGTTGAAGGGTGCTGGCATAGTATCACCAGCCACCATGTTGGCATTCAACTTAGCATGAATGTCAATACAATTTTCATGTAATTTTCAAAAATAAAATATCTAGAGACTTGACTTTTGCTTCGGTTCCAACTCTGAAGAATAGGCATTGGAAAATGTAGCAAAATAACTTTTGGCAACATAGAGGATTCAGGATTTTATCAAGTTATACTCCAATGACTACCTCTAAGGTATATCATATAATGTTTTAGTAGGAGAGCGAAAAGCTATCTCTTAATAAAAAAATAGTCTAATGTGCATACCCCAAGAATATGTGAGGATGGCGTGCAGAATTGTTTATGTCATGAACTATGCCCTAGCTTGACCATTAGAGATGTTGTCTTTTAAAGTAGTTGTCTCAACTATTGGAGGAGACCTAACATCTCTATCGCTCAAACAAAATTAGGATGAAATTCAATTCGACCGTTTTTCCATTCTTGTAGTATCACGTGACATTGCAGTAATTCTTAATGGCACACTTAAATGTTGCATGTGGGCTGGTATGGAGCATGAATTGCTTTCACTCCACACCAAATAAAGCACAACCCACAACCCTCTTCCAAATTAAGAGTGAACGGAGATGATGGAGTAGAATCATAATTCACACGCTTAAAAAGGGGGCCAAAATGAAGGGAGAAAACAGAAGAGCTCAGAGTTGTTTTGTTGAGACCATGTAGGCATGGTAGGGCTAGGAAGCATCAGGAAATAATGCAGAGCAAAACCTGCCAGCAAAGCTGTGTAGCATATTGGTCACGGTCTTTTGAAGATTGATTCTTCGCTGATACACATGATGCAAGTGGATGATCAAGATGTTACAATCGCTTTAGTAACAGCTCTGTCTTATCCCACTGAGATTTTGAGCAAGGTATTTCTGCATCCTTCAATTTTTCTATTTTTGTTTTGTAAAAGGGATCAACAACTGAGCCGCTGGTCGACAAATGTTGTGTCGAGTAGTTAGTCCGGGGGTGGGTCGGTCTAGGGGCGACCTTGTGTTTTTCGTCGGCTCTAGCTGGCAAGGTCTAGCTTCTCTCGTGAAGTTTTTAGACGCCAGACGATCTGGCCTGTTTTTTTCTCCTCAGTATGAATGAAATAGCAGCCCTTCCGCTCTTGGGGGGAAAAAGGGAACTGAGCGGCCGGTAGATTAGGAACATGTATGGCATGTTATCTTTTGATTGTGTTGCTAAAACATGAATAGTCAAAGGAAGTTGCTTTCAGTAAATTATGGATGTTTATGAATCTTAAAGCACGGTGTGTATATATATATATATGTATATGTATGTATATATATATATATATATATATATATATAAAAAGTAAAAGTCGCATACTTTTATGATCATCAGTGTTTTTTTATACCATAGCAATTATTCAATCACATGACTACTGAGTACATGAGTATGACTATGCACTAGCGAAATGACGTGTGTCTTGCTATTTCCTTGGCACAGTCTTGCACATGTTCCAGTCTGGTATAGGAGATTTATTCCTTTATTTACAAAAACTCATATTTAAATTATTTCTATTTTGCTACTGTAAATCAAATATTACTGCAAATGAAAACAAACAAGCATAATTGTATGGATAGGGAAGACATAAATAACCCTTATAAAAAAACAGCTTGAAGAAATATGTACCAAAACTGAATAATCGACGTTCAAAATTCCAAAAAAATGTTTTAAAAAAAGTACACAAGAAAAAACCAACTTTCATGATCTGATAAAGTCAAAAAAATATTTAAAAAACCCAAGAGGAAATCAAAATTTTTTCAGCCTCTGCCAAAAAAAAAAAAGGAAATAAAAGAACAGGCACCAGCGCTCTATTAGAACATCCACAACACTTGCTCATGGTCCTCCTTGATCAAGACATCAAGTCAGCATTGCTAGGCAAGATTGCTTCCCAGCAGCCCTGTCGTTTGTGCTGGACCAACCTCATCTTATTCACAACATCTACAATAACATATGTGCAACAATGGTTTAGGGGCTTGGTGATGACAGAAAAAACGAGAGAACACTGCCTTGTGCCATTGTAGGCCTGGGAGGCATCAAGAGATGGAAGAGCTGTACATGTGCTTGCAGCCATGGTTAACACTGCCTTCATTACTGTGCTGTTGTTATGTATGCTGTCAGACTGCTACTCCATGGATGCATCAGCAATCTCTACAGAAGTATATGCAAGGTTATTTTCTCATTGTACTTATAACCAATCTTTATCTTTACCTATTATAAAAAGCAAAGGTATACCCAAAACAGCAAAAACATCCGAAACAGCGAAAAGCAATATATCCTTTCGTCCATCCGAATTTGTTGCGTATATATCGAAGGAGGCTGGGTATATATCAACAAATCGGGATCCGCTCTCGGCCCAGCATGGACGTGATCTACCGAAGATTCGGCGGCAGCGGTGAAGTCCATCGGCGGCTCGGAGGGCGTGCCATGATCCATCGGCATTCGGTAAGAGCAAGTTTAATAGGCCAAGCTGGACGGGCGATAGCATGTACACGTCAGTTTGAGTGCTGCGCTAGAGAGAAAAAACATAGAGAGAGAAGGTGAGCCGGCGATAGAATTGTCGCCGGCTGCAGCACACGCTACGAGGAAATAAGTGACAGCGAGGGGCAGAGAATGGTCCATGCTTGAAATAGTCATGCAGCATGCAATAACTGGTGGGACCATTATCAATAAAAAATACATAAAATGCTTGATACAATCGATGGGGCCTAATTTGAGCTAGCTGTATTAACTAGCTACATGTGACATGGATGTTTAATCGCCAGTAAGTGGACGATATTACTAAACTTGCTCTAACACGGGACCGTGATGCTTTGGCGCCGTAACTCACAAGCAGCGGCAGACCCTGAGAATGGCGACTCCGAGGACGTAATGATCCGACATGCGCGTGCGGCAACCGGGGCAACCCATCTGCAATTGGTCGTATCATCCTATACTCCCAGAGACGGTGCAATCCTTCTCTTTCATGCTAGATCAGCATATTTCTTTCCTTCTCACTGTTAGATTTCTATATCACACAGCACAACGTACAATTTCTAAAAGCGTGGGAACGTATTTTTTTAATGCTAGATCTTATTATTTTCTTGATATTGTGTTTTGGAGGTCAATTCTTTTGCATGGTAATCCAATTTGCTCTGTTCGTTGAATTAAAAACTTTTGCATGCAGATGGTGGTCTATTTGCACAGGCAGCAGTGCTAATAAAATTGAATTGCAAATAAAAAAAAGGGGTCCCCAATACGGTGTGATCTACCGTCGATTTGGAGCAACCATCCCTGTACAGCAATAAGAGTTAGCACTCTGGTTGCACCATCCCCAATCGAATCAAATGGTTAGTTATCTTTCTTGTTGTTTGATACTTCATATGTAGATGATTATGTTATTTTAATTCACGGAATCACAGTAAAACCTGGGGAAAACGGATCCAAGAAATATAAAGCCAAAACAGTTTTTTTTTCCACTTACAAATCTTGATTATGATGTAAGCAAATATTATTGTTGTAGGAGGTATAACAATTCTTATTGTTTAATTTATTTTAGGAACTACAGAGACGTATAAGAATCAAAATTAAGTAGTCAGTCTTGACTCTCGATTGTATATTCCTTAAAGCTCTTTTTTTCTATAATGCTTTGGTAAAATGAGGCCTTCGGAAACCAGTTATTTGCTAAATTAACTACGTGAGAAAAATCGAAACACAAATTTTTCTCCCGCGCAGAAAATTTTGATGTAAATTTTTCTCCATAGCAACGCACAGGCATTATGCTATATATAGATACGCTTAAGAATCATCGTTGACTGTGTGCACGTTGTGTAGGAGGCAGGGGTGTTAATTAGTGTGCACATTTCTCTATTTCGTTCAACAGATGTTTCTTTTACAAACTAATGTGTATATTTTAATGAACCAGAAGTGCAATTACTGATGGCGACTACGAAACATATGGTGAATCTAGAGAAAATGCAGGATCAGGTTCATCTCCATCGGTGGATTCATCACACGGTGCTACAAATCTACCAAATTGGGGTGATGATATGAAAATCGGGAATGCTTCTGATAGGGCGTCCAATGCAAACATCAAATATCGGACGCCCTCCCATATATCACTAGTACGTTTTTGCGCTGCAACGCAGTTACGTACGCGAGCTGCTACCGCTCTTCGGTACTCTCCACGCTATAGTCTCTACATGTCTCCATTCTCTCTCTCCTCTACAGGCATAACTAACATTTTCAACAAACTTTAAAATATTTTTCTGGTAAAATATCTATCCAAAGTAAAATCCGATTATGCCGTTGTATTCATTACAACTAAATCTTTACAGCAATATCTCACATGACTATATTCTATAAGAAAAAAATATTTTTATTACAATTTTTTTATGTTGCATATGGTTTAATGGAATGTTTCAATAATAATTGTTGTTTCACTAGTTTATCTAAAAACGTTGCACACTGTGTTTTTTAATTTTTCACACTTTTTATGGTTCAACAGTTACAACCTGATGTTTCATGCATGATATAAAGATGTTTCAACAAACTCTATTTTGTGAGTATGTTTTATGACACCTTTTCGATGTTTTATGTTGCAGTTAATATTATCTGAATGTTGCATCTCTTTGAAACATTATATTAAATAAGTTGAAACATATATTTAACAAGTGATTAAAAATTATAATGATGAAACAACATTTATTTTTTAGGCATATATATTTTATCAAATATAAATTATACAAATTTAATTATAAAGTATACGAATGTGTAATCATATTAAAAATATTTAAAGGATATGTGAGGGAGAGTGAGCATATAGCTAGGCAGCAGGCCGCCATATAGGAGCAAAGAGGCCGCCATAGGGTGAATTTGTGTTACATTCATGCGCGGGCGGAGCAACACGAAATGCAGTACGTGGGGCAGCGCCCGATATTTTGTTTAAGGTCGGGCGTCCGATCTGTAGTTGTGTCCAATCAGTAACCAATGTCTCTGTCCCTGTCTTTGGTTTTTCTGTTGCGAGTATGCATATGGGCAAGCAGCAACAAGATACCAATAGGAGCAGGTTTGGAGCTCCTTTTTTATGTAGCTGGGTTACACCGCTAGTCGGAGATTAAAGGATGAATTCCTGCTACTGGCATTGCTCTTTTGCTAGCATATATCAATGCTAGCTACTAATTGTGTTCCTTTAAAATCCATTTGGTCTACCGAAGTTCATCGCATATTCCATGACTTTTTACGGTGTGTGCGTGGTACGTAATTCATTGAAGTCATGTCATTTTACTATAATCTCATTAGCTCCACACCGGAGCTAGTCATCATCACTTGTATTGTTCTACATCACCAACTCCCGTCGGAGTTGGTCTATCAGATCCACTTCCCGTCAAAGCCAACGTCATCAAATCGAAGAACCAAAATACAATTTGTGAAGGTTCTTCACCATCATCATTAACGTCACTGAATCAATGAAGGGACAAAAAACGGTTCATGAAGGCTTTAAGTTACCAAGAGCTGCAGGACAATTGGTAAAGGCTTTAGGTCCGCTTCATTGAGGAGGGGACGACTCTTCTTCTTTATCATCATCAAGAGTTGCATGCTTCGATGACATCATGAAACATGAACTTTGGATCTATCATCGTGTGTCGTTAACCATAGTGTTTAGTTTCAAATGCAACGCTATTGCATACACGTTGCATTTGAGTGGGAGTGTTAACAGTAATACTATGTGTAATAGTGTCTAGGGTAATTTGGTAACTTCACGTACTCTTGTACACAGTATATTCCCCTTTAGACCAAGTCTATGTAACAAGTTGATTCCCCTCAATCTTCTCCAAATTGTGACAGTTGGGAAGCAGGAAGTAATAAAATGTCCTGATCATCACCTGTACAACAACACAGTGTGCTAATACCTCTGATTTTGCTCAAACTGATTGAAGGGAATACGTTCAAGGATCAGTTATGTCCCATTGTCGTTTGACTTGTGATCTTAACATAGTAGAACATGCATGTATTTGATGTTGCAAGAAGCTGGTGGCTGGAGCCATAATCTAAATAATATAGACTAGATAATCCATGAGTTCACTTAATAAGATGAGCAGAAAAATGATTTGACAACATAGTTGGCCGGAAACTAAAAGGCTGTGAGAAGACTCAGTACATTGTCATCCATCTGGTCTGATTGCTGGCTTTTCTTGGCCAGTTGCCTGCTGAACACTGAATTAGAGAATCGGTGTTCTTTGACAATATTAGCAGTAGCTAGAGACAAGAAGATTATCCTTCAAAGTTCTAGAAAAGACACCTAGTTGAGCTTTGAAAAGATATTATACATATCAATTTGACATACCATCTTCCACCAATATGGCATTTTTCGGAGTTTCGACCCAAAATGCTATTCCTACTTGTCAGTATCTAACAATGCATATTACAGAGTAAGGACTAAATGGTGTATGGAAATTCAGTGGTTTGTTCATTTCTTGTATTCCAGGAAACAATTTGCAAGCAAGAACAGCAGCTGTGCATAGCATCAGTACCACGAGCACCGTCGTTGCGTCATCGAGTTCTCCAGTCATGGGCTAGAGGCTAGAACCAATGCAAACAGTTCTTCAAACTCGAGATGAAAGGAAAGACGGTTCATAGTAAATGCTGGGTTCGATTACCAATTTGACTACCAATGTATGAAAGATCATTTATTATGAAACTGCTCCCTTGTTCTTGCACGATCACAAGTTTGAAGTTGTGTATAAATGCAGTGAGGAGAGATTGTCAGGTTGCCAGTCAACCTCGCACAAATTTCAGTCACACAACTCCTAAACAGTTTACAAAATTCAGAATTTCTATAGATTGGGGAGTCAAATAGTTTTGTTAGAGCATGAAATCCTTAGCAGTTTTATACACTCCTTGCAGCACTCCACCATGAGTTTCAGTATGATATAACAATCCACACACATAATCTCAATTGGAAAAAATTGCAGTCAGAAGGGATCCTCTAGCTAGCAATTCTGTCAGAAATGTAGTGAACACTGTACAATTTAGTGTAAGCCTGAGTTGTGACTTGAGGCAGTGACCATGTGATCCTTCTGTCCTCATGGTAGTTTCGACATACAAAATCAGGCATACTTCCATCATTCTCTTCCTTATAAAATGGGATAAGTGGCAACGCCTCACGCCTTCAAGGTTTGAGAGAAAACAGACAGACTTTTGAGACAAGCAAGAACATGACATACTTGCTAATGACTTGCAACGTTGATGTGAGTTGAATAGACGTGTGTATCTTCCCTGAAATCTTGCAACCAGTATCCTATCTCATCTAAACTATTGAAAAGGGAATCCCACAATGCCACCTGATTGATTCACGTATACAAGAAAAGCTGGGCCATCTGATGGAGGAAAATAAAGAGGAGGACCGTTGGATTAAGTCAGTAAAAGAAAAGAATGGTGTTCTAGAGTTTTCCAAGTATCTCATCTGGCCCTCACACCGTCACACCACAGGTGACACTTGGGAGGCAGGGTGATAAAAAAAAAACACAGCACTATGGTGGCCGCCTCTGAGTGGTAATAGTTTTGAATTGTATATAAAACTTTTAAAAGCTTATTACAAATGGGCACTCTCCTTATATATAAATAATAAAAATAGTAAATGCAAAAAAGCTTATGAAATAAGCATTACTCCCTCCTTCCATAAATTTACAATGCCAACGTCATGCTTAAAATACAATAGAAAGTACTACAAATAGTCATATTTTTTTTTGATTAGTTACAAATAGATTTACTAAACACAAGAGATTATTGTTTATGCATAATTTGGTTGGTATGCTCATTATGGATTCTGTACTAATTCAATATGTTGTATAACTTGAATAAACCTCTAAAATGCATGCATGTAGCTATATAAATAGTGCACACTGACAAGGATGCTAATAGTTCATGCGGTGATGGAGATGGAAGGTAGCAACTTATATATTGGCAAAGATGAAAAAGAGAGAAAATTATGCAGATTTCTTTTACATATAAAATTTATGATAAATTACCGTGTATAAATCAAATATACTATACTTTTATCTATAAAATGTATGCGTCAATGGTCCCTAAATACTTCCTCTCACAAACGGGGATGATAATAGTCGCGCAAATACGCGACTATATAGGCTAGTATAGTAGAACTAGGAGGCATCAGAGAATGTTGAAGCACGCCATCAATCAGACTCACTCAAAACAGAGGCTATTGGCAATCTCATGTTACTTCATATTTTCATCTTTGTTTACTATGCCATTGACGAATGCAGATAATTGGTGTGCTTTCTGTTGTTTTGGATCATATTGAAGAGTGATACGAAACTTCACTCTGATAATGAATGACCATGTGAGATAAGAAAGGGGGTTGAGTATATCACAGTGCACTGATGATTACAATTAAGAAGTAGCCCTTAATTTGAGAACAGTATGTATAGTTCGGTAAGTGAGGAATAAAATTTTATCTCTTTGATTTCTTCCATTTTCTTCTTGAATAGATGCTGTCTTTGTAGTTCAAATTCAATAACAATTCTTCACAAAATGTCCTCCATAAGATGGTATTTCTTAAGCTAGTCTTTGCAAAATGTTTTGTATTGCTTAGCTTCCTAGATATTTTGGATGGGCAATGCTAATCATATGATATACAAACCTTCAGCTAATTACTTTTTTATTCGTCAGCAAAGATACATTGACCATTTTACCTTATCATGACTTTTAAGTTGGTACGATGAGCTCATGACAGATAAGCCTGTCAAAAACAATTTTCTCCAAACAGCATACACTCCAGTACAATGTATCAATGAGCATAACTAGTCACTGCACGTACGGTTGTTGCACCGGATCAGACGAAGCACACTTGCATTGCCACACTCTTCTTATAAATAGAGAGAAGGGATACCACCCTTGAGTTTCAGAAAAGCTGACTGACTTACTTTCTTGGCGATGCCACAATTATACTCAACTATTGTATTGTGGTGTTGTATGATGTTCATAGGGATGGGAGACATCCAAGAAGAAAGTGGCTCTGAGCCTGCGTGTCGACATTCTTATCATCATGGTTGGAGCTAGAGAAATGATTAGCCATGTGCTATGTTTCAAGGTTTCATAGAAGAAACATACGAAGAAACCCAAGAAAAACTTGACATTTTACAGAGTGTAAAGGTGGAAGAACATTCAAAATTCTTGAACGTGATGATATTGAGCTATTCCACCACTTTGGATGGTAAGAAAAGAGTTCCGAGAGTCACCTAAACGGCTAAACCACCTACTTAAATTAGCAAGACTGCAGCTTGATGAAGTCCCAGCTGGAAATCCAAATAGCTCGGCATGTGATGCAATCTACTTTAAAATCAATGAAAGAGTGACCAAAATTTTTCCTACCCAAGAGCCAGGATTAAGTAACAATAATTCACCCCAGAGATTCTATGTAAAATGCTACTCCATCTGTGCACATTTGTTTGACATCGGTTAACGTCAAACATTAAAATTCGGAGGGAGTAGATTTTAGGCCAGAATCCAAGCATGTTCAGAAGTGCAAGTTGCAGCTAAGACGGGCAGGAACATCAAGAAGTAAACGCATGCTAAAATTTCTGTTGAAAAGAAACAAAGCTACTACACAAGGAAAATGATTTATGTAAAGTGAAGACAATCCATAATTTATATTAGTATGGCAGCACAGTTTCCATTGACCACTATACCTTCTCACCATGAGTTTTAAGCTGATTTGAAGAGCTCATGAGCCATGACAGTTGACAGAGAACTCTGTCTTGCAGGGAACTCTACAATTTTTTTTAATAACTGCCTCTACATCAATCCAGTTTTAAAAAAAATCACCAAACAGCGTACACTATAGTACAGTTGAGGATTAGTAGTGAGCATGCCATGTGGAGTTAATACCGCGAACACAATATAACTAAGGCTCGTATGGTTGTTACACTGCTTCAGACCAAGCATATTTGCACTGCTCCCCTGCTCTTATAAATGGAGAGAAGGGATACCAGCTTGAAGTTTCAGAGAATTGATTGACTTGATACTGTTTTTTGCAATGCCGTTGAAATATACCCAACCATTCTACACTAGGGATGAGAGACATAGAAGAATGAAGTGGAACTTTACCTCCTTGTGAATGTTCTGGCCCCTTCCTTTTGAGCTCAAGTTCATACATGGCATCTTCTTTTTTTTTCGAATATGCAGGAAATCTGAGCATCATTTTATTAACATAGAGGAAAAAAGGTGGGAGGCTTAGATAAACCAAGCCGAACACCAATCCAACAGCCATACACCCCCAACATGAAAGAAAAACACTCAAACCCACTTAAGGACTAACAGATCACGGAGTTTAGAAGCTCCCTCTATGCACCAAAAAGCCCCTTCACTAGCCACTGTTTGGAGAACATCCGTCACATTAGGGGTAGCTCCATTGAAGACAACTATTTCTATGTTTTCAAATCTCCCATGTTATCAGGATGGCATCTTCTTATTGCTGAGAGTTAAGACTAGCATTGTTAGGAGGTTCGAATAAACTTATTCCAACATGGAAATGAACCTTAAAATGATGCGCAATTGTTTTGCTTAGGACTGGAAAAAATGGAAAACAACCTCATAAAACCCTTGTCAAATCCACAGCGTGTAACAAGAAAACAAAATAAATTCTTGATCAAACATGATGCTTTAAATTTTCTGGTATCTACTTCAAAATTAAGAGTGGCCAAGATTTCTCCCACTCAAGGACCAGAAATAGGTAAAACCACCTGAGAATTCTTATGTAAAAGGATAAATTTGGTCTGGGGCCTAGGCTTATGCTTGTGCAAACACCAGAGTTAAGTGCAACTTAAGTATGATTGATACTCATCATCTTAAAATCTCTCTCTTAACCCCAATTTGTTGGCCTACAGCAGTTAGTACGGTGCCACTTGGATCAGAAGATGTTCTCATAAGCCAGCCATTTTGCAACTTGAGCAAGAACATTATTACAAGTTCAACTTTACTATTGGATATTTAGGAGCAGCATGATAGTCAAATATATCAAGTTATAAAAGGTGGTCCTTATCTCCAGCCATAGCACGAGACCATGGCAGGGGTCTCAGTCAACCAGAGCTATCAAACCAACCACATTTTATAGCAAACATTGGCTTAGATTCACAAGGTTCACAGACATCTATAGCAAGTAAGTTGTTCCAGACTCATAATAGCAGTTACAGATAGATAGTCCACTGCCAAAGAGTACTTGAGACTTCAGCATCTCAGATAGACGCAACACATACTAACATTAGCTACACACAACAACTAGAGGCGCCCAACAGACACATGTGCTTCTTGGATGTCCAGAATGTTTATTCCTGAAACAAGTTGAAAAACAATTTTCAAAGAAATGTAGATTGAAATGCCACAAAGAACTAGTCTCCACAATTGCTGTTGCTTACCTTTTGTCCTTATATACAGGCACCGGTTGCTACACCCCCAATCCCTCAGTAGAACTCAGCAGATACGGGCATGTCATCGAAGCTCCAAAGGTCCATGCTACTGGCCACATCCTGAGATCCATCAGAGCTCAGAAGGGTGTCAATTGACTCATCCGAACCACCATCAATCAGAAATTTCATGTATGGCTCCAGGTCGGAGAGGTCAACACTAGCATTCCCCATCACAGGAGGCACCATTGCATCACTGGAATTGTTCTGGAGGAATGCAGACTCATCAACCTCCGTCAAGGTCGGTGCAAACATAGATGTTATGTCAGGGGTCTTGGTATCATTTTCCTGGCTAAAGTCCGAGCAGCCCAAGGAGTTGCTCCCTTGATCAGAGGACAGATTCACAAAAGGATCAACAATTGCATCCATTGCAGGAACAAATGTGACATTCTCAGTCTGCATAAATGGCTCCTGTAAGGTGTATTCAACAGCAGGGTAGGCATAAGCATTTGTGTTGTACATGTTGTTGTTGCCTGCTGACATGATTGCCGGCTTCTCTTCCACACTGAAAGTAGGCATATTCACAGAGGAGAGTTGAGCATGACTCCTCTGAGAAGCCACTGGAGCTCCATCTGGGAAATTGACCTTGGCCTTCTTGCCTCGAATCCTTCGTGCTTCAGCATCATAAGCTCTGGCAGCTTCCTCGGGAGAGTTGAAGGTGCCAAGCCAGACGCGGACACCTTTGCGAGGATCTCTGATTTCTGCAGCCCATTTGCCCCATGGCCGCTGGCGGATACCCCTGAATTGGTTCTTTCTCTTCCTTTTAGCAGACCTTGCTGCAGGGCCATCAGCACCAGTAATAGTAGTGTTTAATCCACCTGAAGCAAGTAATAAGATCAGTGTATGAAAACATGCTAACATATGAAGCAATAATGGTTAATTAAGGAATAGAACACTTTATTACAAGAACTGTCCACCAATAAGGATTGAGCATCAACAAAAGTGAAGAAAACACATGTTCAGTCCAATCACATGGCGTGTAAAACATATATTTCTTCAGAGTACGACCCTGCTAGAGTCCTAACTTTGTTCAGACATGGTCTCAAGATTTTATACGCCCAGGGTCGGATCCAAGATTCTTCATATGAGATTACTTAAGAAAATAACATGAAAAAAGCATAGATCTGATCCAATCCAGTCAAATTCTCAGAAACTATCGGCTCCAAATCATGTTGTATGGAAGCTCTATCCATGAATCCTAGGAGCCTTCACAGGATATGAAAATCCATGACATAGATCTGATTTCTAAAACTGAGATATAATATTGCTCACCATTCATTACTAACGCAAGCTAACCCCACAGCAGCAACCTAACATGATAGCAAGCACTAACTGCAACAATAATTAGGTGGAATTTTCAGATTTGCAGACATTAAAGTTCCTACAGAACAACAAAATAAGCCATCCTTCTCCTTCCCCAATCTATCCACTGAGCAGCAAAATAACAACAACGAAGGCCTAATAAAAAAAACAAAACAAAACAGCAAAGGCCTTGTTTTTATCTCCCAATACGGCCACAAGTTTACCCAAATCTACTTCCCAAATCCCCATCAGTGGCCCAAAAAATCGGATCTTTCTGCGACGAACCCAACGAAATCGATCTACTGAACAAATCGAAACCGATTTAACCCATTTACCTCTAGTGAAGCCGCTGCTGGGGAGAACGGCGAACGGCTTGGCCTCGTCGGCGTCGGAGTACTCCACTTCCGACTCCCCCTCGAACTCCTCGAAATCGGCCTCAAAATCCTCCTCCTCGCGACGACGCAGCCTCCCGCCGGAGCTGCTCTTCTTGTTCTTCTTGCTCTTCTTGCCCAGCCAGAGGTCGCCGGCGGTGACCCGCCGCGTCGCCGTCGGCGGGAGGAGGTCGGAGAGGATTGCGCCGCCGCACATGGCTGCTAGCTACTGCTGCTAATGGCCGACCTGTGGGGACGAATGGCTAGTGCTCTGCTCTCTCACAGCTCGAACGAGACGTGACACGAAGGCAACAGGCTCGGCGTTCGTGAATTTGTGATGCTTTTGCTTTTTTCTTTGCTCGCTTGTTTGTTTGTTTACCGAGAGAGAGAGTGAGGATTTGGGCTTAAATATGAAGGTTAGGGAAGGTGAAGAGCTGGCTGAGTGTGATTGGTCAGGTGGGACAAAGATATGGTGGATGCCGTCTGATGGGAGATTGACGGCTCAGATCGAGTGATCCAGCGAAAGCTACCAAAAATACTTTTTTTTACGAGTTTCGAAAAGATTTTGACGAATCATGACCAACGAGAAAGAGGAGTCTACTCCTACTCTTCTTCGCTTTCTTGGTTAAAAATAGAGATGCAGCTTCTGATTACTGGCATGTGTTCAACACAGGCAATAGTAGTGGAAAAGGTCGTAGTATCATTTTTCCTCATTTCTAAAGGCAATTCGAAGAGTAACTTTGTGCAAGTCACCGGAATAATTGTTTTAAAATGACTTTTTAGATTGTTCCTAATTTTGTTCTCCTTGAGTGTTGTATATATGGTCTCAAGAATAATATCCTAATAGTAGATGATATGAACAACCGTTTGTCCTGCACTGCAGACACTTCACTTTGCTTGAGTTTTGGCTCCTAATTAGGTAAAATTTTTAGATAGTTGAATCGGAAAGTTTTCTGTTTAGTTTAGCGAACCACGTCATCGTATACTAGTACGTCACTGAATGGGAAATCCTACGGATCAGTAAAGCTCGCCAAAACATACAAGTTATTTTAGGGCCTATTGCCGAAGTCAAGCTTACTATTTGATGGTAACTACATTTTTTGCAATGTCAAAATTTAGAAAATTAGAAATGTAAATGTATTCTTACCTTACTAAATATTGACATACCAATATTTGTTAATAAACCAAATGCATCCAAAATTTGTAAATTTGCCAAATAATGGGATGGTTGAAAGTGGCAACAATTTGAACAGCCCCTTAGCAAATCATATAGTTGTGTACTACTAGCATGCAGTAACAACTGATTTCTATGTACTTCTTTCAGGTTGAAAAAACTAAACGTTTTGAACAACATAAAAGTCAAACTTTTAAACGTTTGACTACAGATAATTTTAAAAATACTTAGTTTAGAAATATGAAAACCATACATGTAGATTCATATTGGAAAAACACTTCAATACAATTATATATTTATTGATATCTCTATATATATATTACTTCATTCGTTTGATAATATAAGGGTTTTGACTTTTTTCTTGTATCGTCTGATTATTCATTTTATTATTAAAAAAATTGTGTAAATATATAAAAAATAATAAGTTATGTTGATAATAAAATATGTCCCAAATAAAATAGATGATAATTTCATAATTCTTTTTAATAAGATAAATGATCAAACTTTGCAAGAAAAAAGTCAAAACCCTTAAATTATGAAACGAAGATAATAGTATATAAAAACATGGTCAAAGAATTTTTTTTAAGACCACACCCTTTCTAGACCGGAGGAAGTAGTTTTTGAAGGATGGATTCTATATACACACTAGCTTAGCAAACCTTGTTTAGAGTCCTAATAAAACCATATTCTCCCTGGTATGCTCATAAATCAAATTTGTTGTCTGCCTCTTTAGAAATAGCAATTTCCTCAAGATGTCAAAAGGGAAAGTTTGTGCCAAACATTAGCTACCTTCAAATTTCTCCTGAATTAGGTGAGTGGCAGAGCTCCATGCCTGCAACCATATTGTCAATGTGTTTAGGTTAGGACTGAAGAAAACACCCAAAATAATTAAAGCTTTTTTCTTGTTTCTCAACTCTCAACACACCTAAGACCTGGATACTTTCTGAGCTTTTGACCTGTAACAATTGAGTTTAGAATTGCCTACTTCTCCACCTAGTTCCAAAATAATTGATGTTTTGGACAAAACCTAGCTTTAAAAGATAACTTTGACTATATTTTGATGTTGTAATATAGATATAAATATCAACGAATATGTAATCTTGTTGAAGTAATTTCAAGATTAATCTACACAAATGGTCTTAATGTTGCTAAAATAAATATTTTACAAGTTATTCACGGCAAAAGTTTAAAAAATTTGGTTTCATTATTGTTCAAAACGTCAAGTATTATCAAACTAGAGCGAAGCGAGTAGCTTAAGTTTCTTTGAGAAGAAAGGCTTTACTGTAATCTGAGTGTAACCAAATATGAAATACGGCTGTTGAAAAACAACTTTGGAAGTAACCTGCACTGCAAATAGTTTGCTTGGTGCATATTTTTACTATGAAGTACGGAATGTATTTTGCCTGGTGCCGTATACTAGCCAGCAGTTCACACAAACCAGCTAGAGTTTAGTACTAGAAATTACGGAGTAGTTAGCTGATGCAACTTGTTTGACACATCTGCGCACTTTTCTTATATGACAGCCAACCATTTTAGTCTCTTTCTTTGTGATCTTTTTGCTCACTCCAGAGTGGAGATTGGTGAGGCGTGCCATCAACTCGATCATTTTTATTTATTTATTTATTTGCGAGGACATCGATCAACTCGATCAATTTGCAACCATTTGGACATGCCATTTATGCCAAGAAACAATTCGTACAGAGGCCGGCCCGCCAACACACACCACTTGGTGCGGGTCCGCTGGACCTACTAATGCTACTGTGCTAGCACAAATAATGGACGATCAACTTAATTTAGTACTAATAAGGTACTGTCGTTTTGATCACTCGATTCCATCAAATATCCCTGAGATATTTAATTTCCAATAGTTGAGTCGGTACCGCTCCATCCGTTGTAGTAAAATATAGCAACTCATCTCATCCAATTACAACCATATAGATTATTCAATTTGTCAATATATTTCATTATCTCAACTAATTTACAATCATCCCACATTTAATTTTACATATGTCTGCAGTACCCGTGCAAAACTTCAGAAATCCGAGGTAATGTTGTTTTGTCACAACTTGATCCTCTGAGCATTAGTAGAAGAATCATAGGAGCATCAATCAGGAGCATGTTTATGTATATCCTAACCTTGCCCCAACTTAATTTATCATAACTGTAGCTAACAAATTATGATAATGCTGCAATATTTGCAAAATATGCCGAATATTAGCCTCGTAAATCTTAATATGACTAAGGTTTGGCGTAGAACGTGTAGCATGCAAGCAAACATGCCTTTGGAGCTCAGTTGATTAGGATTAGTTCAACTTAAATATAAGGTCCGTTTCAGACAAGAAAACAATGAAACTTCACTGCTGCTTGTCAAATTTCTGAAAGCGTCTTGAGTTGTCCGGTGAGCAGAATGCACGATGCAGCTGGATGGAGGCTGATGGGAGCACGAACGACAAAACGTCAGCTGGTTACCTGATGTGGGCCGCCTCGTCACTTTTTCAACGGGAGACACGATGACTTCACGGACCCTGATGGATCAGCTTCTCCCTGGTCTCTCGTTCTCCTGAGTAGGCGTTATAACTTCAAGAAGTTTTACATTTAGCCCTTTATAAAAATTTTTATTTAAAAAAAATAGACATTCAACAAAACATAAAGGATTAAAGTACCTACTCCCGCGCAAGAGCAATCTGCTAATACCAATTTATAACACGTCACGATGATGGGCCTAGAATAAAATCATAGCTATGACGGAGCTGATGTAAACTAGAGGATGCAAAACATATTTATAAGACAAACCACTTTAAGTTGCACTGCATATGACTCAAAATAGAACGATTGACTATAATCCGCTTATAAATACAAAATATCATTCCTATCGGTGGCTTATCTATGATGTAAATAGAGGGGTGCTATATAAATTAACAATATACAATATAATTATCCTACTCTCTCGGTCCTTTAATATAAGGTATTTTGTCTTTTCTTCCAATACGTTTGACATTCGTCTTATTAAAAAATAAAAATATTATTTATTTTATTTGTGACTTATTTTATTATCAAAAATATTAGTCATGACTTATTATTTTTAATATTTATATTAGTTTTTTTAATAAGACGAATAGCTTAAACATTTTAAGCAAATAATAAAAAATTCTTATTGTATCAATCAACTCGATATTTCCAATAAAACCTACAATATGCTGATATGCATATGATCAGAAGAAATACATTTCTTTTTCCATTCGTAACTTGCAGTTGTATTAATATGCCAAAAGTCTGTGATCTACTAAAAATATACTCCATATATGTAAAACTTTTGGGCGCTAACAAAAGAACTAGTGACGCGCCACCATCTCTTTTCTAACACGCCTCGTAAACACCCATTCTCAGACAACATATCTGGTGGAAACTAACTCTCTGTGCAAACTATGAAAACTTCAATCTAATCCAGACAATGTTGATCCAAGGGTGTACTGAAGGAAGATGGGAGAGGTGATTTACAAAAGCGCATTTGTAAATCATCCTTCCCACTTCTCTTAAGTTTTGTAAATCGCATATCCCACCAGGAGAGTACAGCATTGGATCAACATCGTGTGGTTTAAATTGAAAGTTTTCATAGTTTTGCACGGAGAGTTGGTTTTCACGAGATACTTTGCCCCATTGTCATTATCTAAGGGTTTATTTATGGACTTAATTTTGATAAGCATTTATTTGTAAAACGGTTTCCGAAATAGTCTAAAATGCTTTTTTTTTACTCTTTACAAGAGGACAGGAGGATTAGTATGCAGGCAGGCAGTGAGACAGCAACTTAAAGTTTGGACCAGAAGATGATTCCATCTGAGATACAGTACCCCCCTCCAGTGGAGGGGTTCAATGCATCTCGCGCGGAGGCCCGGCCGGCGGGGACCGCGTCTGACGAGGACGTCCTGAAAGAAAGAAAGAAAGAAAGCCGCACGCTCACAGGTGCGGCGCGTACCCAACGAAAAAACGACACGGCCGGCGGGCAACGCATCCGCATCGCGGGCGTGCCCACCGCGTACTGTACGTACCCCGGCCCCTATCCCATCCCCGAGGATAAACTACTCTCAAAATAACTGTAAAAAATAATATTTTATTATATATATATATATACATATTTAAAAAGAATAAAATAAACAACCAAATATGTGAAAAAAATAAAACAATTACGTGAAATATTTAGGGAACTGTTTGGTTCCTATATCCGGTATGAGCCAGGCCAGCCTGATGCAATTTTGTTTGTTTGGTTAGCTGCATGCTGGTTGGAACCTGGCTCATCTCATCCTTAGACGCGTGCGTGGCCCGGCTCCAGGAAAACGAGGACACCATCCGTTTCTGTTGAGCCTAGCTGAGCTAATGCCAAATTATAGAGTAATTAGCATGTATTAAGGGATATTATGTATATATCAATTAATATTAGGGTTAATTGGTTTCATGCCATGCAATTACAATTCACAAAATTGGATGTATGCCACTACTATTTTCAATAAATTGGATTCATGTCATTACCGTCAAGTTTTCTACTACATTCTATCTCCTCCGTCACTTTTCACCTCTCCTTCGTTCCCCTGTCCGTCTCCCCCAATTTGAGAGAAGCCGTCGTCGCCGCAGTAGCCGCCGCCATCACCGCCGTCGATCGCCGCGCTGGTGTCATCCTTGTCGAGCAATCGCCGCGCCAGTGTCAACCTCGTCGATCTCCAAGTGCTTGAGGCGGGGCCACCGGCTGACAAGATCCGGCAGGCGAGCCTCGTTGGCTGCGGAGAGCTTGGGGAGGGTGAGAGCGCCAGGCAGGACGCCGCGATGAGGTCGAGCTCGTTGGTGGTGTTGGAGGAAGGGAGGGAGGCGAGGTTAGAGATGGATGCGGCGGCGGCACGGGAGAGGCAGAGGCGGAGGAATCCGGTGAAGGAGAAGCGGTGGACACCGTGGAGGTGGGCGAAGGAGGCGGCAAGCGGCGTCCACGGCATGAATTGGGCGAGGTGGTCGCGGCGGAGGTCGAGGGCGCGTGCGTCAGCGGCACCGCTGTCGCTAGCTCGTCCACCTCCAGCTCGTCGGGACTCGGGAGGGGAAGGGAGGACAGCGGCAGCGGCGTGAGTTTCTGGATCCGCCTGCCTCGATCTCCTCCCGACAGCCAGAACGCCAGCGAGATTAAAGGACGAGGAGGGGATGGAATCGACGATTGGCGACGGCGGCGGTTTCCGGATCTGCCCACCCCGAGCTCCTCCCAACGAGCGGCGGCGGCGGGTGACCGGCGAGGAGCGCGGCGAAGACGGTGAGGAGCACAGCAAGGATGGCGAGGAGCGCGGGGAGGCCGGTGTGGAGCGTGCGTGGGGAGACCGGCGGCGACAGGAGGTCGGCGAGGAGCGCAGGGAGGCCGGCGTGGAGCGTGCACATGGATACCGACGAGGACGGCGGCTGACGGGTGAGGAATGGGGAGAAGACGGGAGAAGAGAATAAAACGTGAAATTTGATTTAAAAAGGTGACGGCAGTGACATCCTTCTAATTTTAATAGAATTACAGCGGCATCCACCCAATTTCATGAAGTGTAATGGCATTTTTCCAATTCAGCAAAGTTATGATAGCATAGAACTAACTAACCCTTAATATTATTATCTACTCAACTATATTTATAACAATTAAATATTTTTTAATTAACTTTTTCATATATTTACTACTGAGATTTCCAAGTCAGCCAACCAAACAACATCCCAATGCATACTGCATGTAGTACGGATAGCAAGTTCGCGGCACGTACGCCACGCGCGCGCCGGCCGCCAAGCCCTGCCGACATCGCGATTCCCTCGCCGCGCCCGCTCGCTAAAATATTCCCCCTGCCGCAGCGCGCACGCGCGCGACCCATTAGTGTCCGTTTTTGCGAGATTTCTAGCTAGTTCGTCTCGGTTCGGTTGGGCACGACACGAGGACGGACGCAGCGCGGTCGACACCTGCCTGTCGCAAGGCTGCATTTGGTACGGTTTTCACCGAAAGCGTGCGGTGCGGTGCAGCCTTTTGTCCATTTGCCGTATAGCGATCGATCGATCGATGATATGGGTGCCTGACGCCGTGACGGGTGGCTGCCCTGTTCGTCGCCGGATTTATATGCGGTACATAGCCCTCTCTTCTGTCATTAATATATAACATTTTTAATATTAAAATTAATGTTAAAAATATCATATATTAAAATACGGATGAAATATATGCTATGTCGACATCGTCACGTGAGAGGCGTTATCTTCTCGTACTAGGTTGCCGGTAAGCGACCTTCATTATTCATTGTACTCGATCGATCCTAGTGGTATTATTCTCATTTGATTTGATCTGATTGCGAGATCGATTTGTCTCGAATATGGGAAGTTGTGGCTCGATTAGATTGACAGCACGAAAGAAAAGAAAGAAGGAAGGAAGGAAAGAACGGTGTTTGGTTGCTGATTACACTTGGTTAGCGTTGTGTTTTACGTAATTGTTCGAGGGGCCGAAGATATTTGGTCCAGATATTCACGTTTCCAGCCGCAAAGTCTCGAACTTTACGTACTCCATGCTCCAACCTCAAGTGGTAAGATGACACCGTACTGAAATATCGCGAGAATATCCCCTCTCTCCACTGGCTTCTAGTACGACTTGATTAGTTAATTTCGTCGTCATAAACAAGCTGCATTCTGAGTCAGTACTTTATATCATATAGCACACTTGATTGATAACGAGAAAAGAACGGTCGATGACTGATTAGTTCCTTTGTCATAATCATAACTAAGTGGCATAAAGCGCCAATTACTTACATGAACTAGAAACACAGGAAACCTTCTACAAATTTGTCGTTTGGGTGGTACACAAGAAAAACACGAGAATTTAGAGTCATACGAACAAGAAAACATGAGGTAGAGCACAACCATGTTTATTTTCATCTAAAAATCCTATATATTGACCCATTTCAAAGGATTTGGAACGAACATATAGGGTTGAATTCTTCAAAATTCCCTCGCTTTCCTTTTTTTTCCATAGGAGCCCTTAGAGTTTGTCTAATATGCCGAACAAACAACTCTGTTTAGGTTATTCAAAGCAACACTTAATTAATTGCGTGTATCTCATCCCACTTAATCATGTTTCTCCTGTCGCCTCTTCTTTATTCACCCATATCTACACCCTAACACCCAAGCAAAGTTGAAAGGCAAGCCGCAGAGACATACATGCAGCCATGCAGGCCACTTTATGGGCCCAACTGAAGGTCGTTCAGCCCAATAGCTTGTTTGTGCCTACACGTTGCATCAGCCCAATAGTGTGGAGATCCAACGGTGTGCCTACGTTGCATGGGCTGGAAGCCTAGAATCGATGCATGGGCTGGATGGCACCTCTCCTGCTGGGCCTCCAGTACTGGAGGCCCAGACACTCACAAAGGCCATGTCAATGTCAAAACGCCAACCGGTGCATGCACATGCCATTCTGATTTCTGAAACATATCAAAAAGCAAGTTACTGTGCCTGGACATTCATTAATATGATATATGGAAAAGACTTTTAACACCTAGATATGTTTACACCTAGACTCATTAACATCGGATATGCTTTAAAATTTAGATGCACACGAATCACATGTTAAATATGCTTTGAGATTTAGATGTATATAGTTACAGAAACGATCGGACGATTCTCCCTATAGCTATTAGTTCCGTAAATATTGTAATAATTAGCCGTAGCTTATTTAAAGTAAAGTCTTAAATTAAATCCATTATTAAAAAACATAAACGATGGGACGATTCTATCTGTAGGTCAAAAGTAAAAAAAAATCCTATAATTTATTTTTTAGAATTACACAGTGACACTCACAACGCAAACACAATCATCCCTATAAACGTACGGTAATTTTTGAGATTGATGAAGTCACTACGGGCGCCTCGCTGTCGACGGGAATGTCGCTTACCACTAAAAGCACGAAGCCGTTAAATCCTGAAAAATTTGTTTCAACGGGAAATTGAACCCAGTACCTTAGGTGCTAAGGAGGCTCTTTTAACCACTAGACTATGCCGTTCGCAAATCTTCCTATGATATAAGCTCCCCAAGTTGTTAGAATATGGTTATTCACTGCAAAACGCTATTATCCGTCTGGACATGCAGGGCAATGCCACCGGCTCTGCCACTGTGTTATGTATCCTTTATATTTGAATCATGATTGAACAGGATGAGACGAGCATGCTTTATTGATGAACGTTTTCATAGGAAAAGTTGCATCTATATGCTTTGCTTGTAAGTTAGCATTGTAACCGGTTCCGGACCCCCCGGATGATTAGTTGACCTACTCAAACATACTCATAGCGATCATATAATATTCACTTAGTCAGAATCTTGCTAATTTTGACCGCTGATATTTGTACACATGCCATGAATTCATGCAACGAAACCTCTTCTTTTTGGAATGGGTAACGACTAACCCAAATTCTTAATCAAACTAATTTTGTCGTCGTCGATGACCGAAACCACACAACCACAAAAAAAAAACCAAACAAAACAAAACTATCAGCGGTCGGATATTATCCGTCGCGAAATACGTGCAACGCGTCGCACCCGATCCCCTTCCTGATTAGACACGTGGACGAGAGAGAGGCTCGGTTGGTTAATTAGCCGCGAGTTGTTAGCAATCCGGATTAGCTCGATCTAATCCCAATTCCCAAGCCACGATTAGCGGGCGCCGCGGCGAAATTACCGCCTCTCGGCCGCCGGATATGACGTTTGGTCAGTAAAATTTGGCGCGAAATGCCCGCCTAGCCGGCGCATGCGTTTGTTAATGGCGCGCATGCAATCCAGCAGCAGCCGCTTTGTTCAAAGCCGCGTGGAAATGGCACGGGCACGTCACAGTCGTTACAGCCGGCAGCTCACACAACTACACAAGCTTAATCTCTAAATTAATTATTTGTTGATTTCATCTTGCGCTTTACTAGATTAATTACTGTTTATGTTAATATCTTGTTTAACTTTTCTGCTTTGATGGGTGAAGTTGACAGTAGCTAGCTACTCCTAGCTAGGAATAGAGCACAAGTGTCAAGTATAGCTGCTCCATCTTGACATTTGTTGGTGTTGGTTTGGTTACATTAATTAATGAGTTGATTACTGGTGGGTACGAGTAAATACTTATATGAGTATGATTAGGTCAATTCATTAAAAAAAAGATTAGGTCAATTACGCGGTTGCTGATAAGCTGATTACTAATTGCGTGCACCCGAAAACAATCAACCTAAGCCCGAGATTACGCATGAATTATAACCTGGGTATATATTAATTATGCATGCGTCACTAGAGACGGCCAGAAAATCTGGTTGAAAGGGGCCATGGCGTGATGCAATGCAATGTAACATGGCTTTATATGGGAATTAGTCCAAACTGTACGTACATTAAAGAGTGCACAACTTCCGTTTCATTTAAGAAATAAAAAGGCCATATGTACCCTTTTTTCAATCTTACAACAATGATATATTATGCCGTAAGTAAATCTAGACTTTTTTTACTTTCATCCAGTCAAATCAAATGGTTAGAAGTTTTGTTAGTACTCGAATATATTACTATGTCGTGAGTAAATGTAGAGTTTTCTTAATTCCATCTAGTTAAATCAAATGACTAGGAGTATTGTAAGCACCAATAAGAAGTATAGCAAGAAAATTTTAGTACGTGCAGCGGACAACTTTTGTAAAGGAAAAAAATTCCTAAAAGGATAGTTTTGTGAAAAAGAGGTTATTTTTGGAATTTTTTGAAGGGGATGAAGGGATGATATCTACTTAAATAAGACTATTTAAGCAGAGTTTTAACTTAAAAAAATTAATCCAATGAACCATGATTATTAACTTCTGGCCCTTCACTGTAAATAAGATACTTATTCCCTAAAAAAAATACATGAGCTTAGCAGACGGTACTACTCAATTTACTTTTAAAAGAACGAAAATTTTTTTCTCGTATATAATGATAGAGCAGGAGTGATGTTTTACTGCTCAATTTGCATAAATTAGTTGGTCAGTGATTTGCATCTGATTAAATTGTCTCTATTGAAATTCTTGTACTAGAGAACTTGTCCGGGGAACTGCTAAATTTCATTGATGCGGGAGGATGAAATTTTAATTAGAGTTTATGATTTTGGTAGTATTACAATACTGTTGCTTTGGCGCTGGGAGACAGATTAAATTAACGACGTCGAATCGATCGTAGGTCACGGCAAATCCTCCTAGGCTCCAACTTTAGGTTCTGCCAAATGTGGGCCCCAGGGAACCGAAGAACACTAAAGCGGTCCCACCTGGATAGCGACGTCATCACAACCTAACCTGGTCAGAACTCGCGCATGACATAATCTGGACAACACTTTTATCTCAGTTTGGCCCTCGCCATTTTGGTAAATTTTGTCCATGAATTTACATTCCCCTAGGCCGCACAGACATGATAATGCGGTTCCCTAAAAAAAAAAACACCCGGTGATTATATGTGCATGAATGTAAAATCTCACACATAGATAATGCTATAAAAGTCATAGAAAAAAGTGGTGGGTTGAAATTGATAAAAACTTGTGGAAGAATATTTATTTTTTTAAAAAAAGAGTATGCCAACTTCACATTAACATATAAACATTACAAATCAGAAATGGTAGAACTCAATTTCGGTTCCATATATATCCTCAACTATTATAGTCATTGAATTGGTTGCATGGCTGCCGCCGTACATCATTTTCTACATCATGATGAAGTTTTCTACGGCTCCAATTTGCCAACGATCTAACATCTATAAGATACAAATGACTCGGCTGCTGATGTCCTATTTTTGTTTTGTGTACAGATCAGTAGCTAATGCCAAATACTTACGTAGGTGCTGCCAACACAATTTTTAACGTATATTTGACTACACGAAAAATATCTCAAAATCGTCAACTTTCCGTCCACGTAATCGCAGCCAGAAGAGCGGCAGCTAAAGTGACACATACGAACCGCATTATACTTCGCTAGCTTTTCAAAAAGGTCCTCGTAATGTTCCAAAAGGAAATTAGCCTAAGACACTAAACTCGCCATTTCTTTAAAAGAGAGGTAGCATCAAACAAGAAAAAAATCTCATACGGAACATATTACCCTCATGCCACAGCCTGAAATCCAGATGTCATATTCTGAAAAAAACACAGATAAACATGAAAAGAAAAACAGAATATCACATGTCCTATTCGAAAAAGATGAAAAAAAAGCAATGCAGAAAAAAGAGGAGGATTATTTGTTTTGTTCCACCCAACCCATCCATCTCAACCCCCGATAAAAGGCATACAAGCAACAAATACCAGTACAAAATATAGCAAAAGATGGTGTGCTAGGAAACAAAAAAAGCTCAGACTTGAGCACCAACCACTGTGCCTTCGCAATTTCAGCACCACACCCCTGGGCTGGCTCTGCATCAGCAGCAGTCAGTCCAACGCGTCTTCAGTCCTCACCCTCGGCAAGAAAGCCCCCTTTTTTCTCTCCTCTCCTCTTCTCTCCCCACATACCCGTCTCTTCCTCTTCTTCCTCCTCACTCCCCTCCTCCTCTTCCCTCTTCGGCTCCCCCGCTCTAACCTGCGACTTCTCCGGTATCGGCACCAGCCACCGCAAGATTCTGGTGCATGGTGTTGCGCTATTTCCGGCCGTCTCCGTTCTTTGTCTATCCGTCTCTGTCGGTGAGTGCTGCTAATTTTGGTTCTCCTCTTTGTGTTCAGTATAGTATTGGTATGGAATTCTTGGTTGCATGATATGTATTCGTGCTGCGTCGGGCTTTGTTCTTGGCGAGGTTTGGGGGGCTATTGTGAACCGTTTGTGGTTTGGGAAGTTAAAGGGGTTTATTTTCAGCTCTGTTTTCCGGCTGCGGTGTGGGGATTGGATATTTGCGTTTCTTGGCGGGGTTTAGTTTTGTGGGAGAAAGGAAGAAGGGCAATGTCAAAGATGGACAATCGTGTGGGTTTGATAATCTGGTTGGTGTAAATGTAATATTTTCTGGTTGTTGATTGATTTTCCTTTCTGAAATCGCCGAAGATGGAATTTTATCAATTGTATCATTAGGTAAAGATTGGCTCTTTATTTTTATCAAATTTTTAATCTAATTTTTGGTGGAAAAAAATAAGAACAGGCACTTCTCTGGTTTCCAAAGAAGGGTTATGTGATTGTTGTAAGCACAAGCATGTCAGAATTATATCATACTTTTTTTAACGGAAATGAATCATATCATAGTTTAGAGATGGTATGATCATTGATCAAGAAGCTCTTTTTTGCATGCAATGCAGTGGTATTTCCACTGGCACCGTTTTTGTTTTCTTCACTCGGCAATCCCAAATCCTTAAAATTGTGTGCTTGCTGCTTTTCCCTTTGGTTTTATTGCTAATTGATATCCTGTTACTGTTTTTTTTACGACAGTTGATTTAGGAATTTTGACGAAGCTTTGCAGCACTAAAAGATATATGGAGTAGACGAACAACCCAAACTGACTATAAGTATACTGTGCAGCAGAATGTGAACTAGCATTTGAACAGTTGGAGGAAACATGTCAGTTTTATTACATTCATAGCGTAGCTTTGAAGTGAGGAACATATTATGTGTTTAATTGTAACGAACAATAATTTCATGATAACTTAAAGAGGTCAGGTTTCTTCTATTGAAAAGTGGAAGAATCTTGCCCTTTTTTACAAATTGATTGTATGGATTGGTTGCCTCCTTTTCCCAAAGAAAATCAGCTGCTTCTGTAGAACAAAACAAATAATAAGTCCTAATAATCCGCAATTGATCAAATTAGAATCATTTCATTTGTAAAAACGGTGGCTTAGGCTGCAGTCGTGGTTTCAATTTTAATGTTCTGTTATAGGTAGAATAATCAATGGCGCAGTCTGGAAGCTTGTTTTGTATCTAAGTTTTCATAATGACTTGCCATTTATGCTGTAATTGGCTGCCCCTCTGTTCAGCACAAATATTAGTTACAATTTCAAATATAATTGGAAAAAAAATAAATGCAAACCATGGAAGAATTCAAATCCCTTTTATTTTTAATTCTTGTATTACACTGAGATGAATATGACAACAGTGTCTTATAGCTGAGTATCTTTTGTCAACTGTATACATCAAACAAGAATCATCCTACTAATATTTTAGTATCGGTTTCCTGACGTGTTTACCGCGTGCTACAAGATCACCAATTTTATAAGTTACCTATTATGGTATTATAGCATTTATAGGTTCTTTAGCAAACGTCAAGGTTGAGGAAGAAAGGACCTTGGTGCTCCTGATTAAATTGGTGGGGTGGGTTTTGTGTGTGTGTGT